>JAEMOT010002185.1:0-69302 GCA_019297695.1 Apostasia ramifera
TTCCTAGGGTAACGATAACAAAATAATACGATGCCCAAAATTTTCTTGATTTAGTATTAAAAATCATATCTAGGCTTGATTGGCTGCGGCCTGTTTTTGGGCAAATTAATATTTTAATAATATGTTAAATTCATTCTAAATTTTAATAAATTTATTTCACATCTAACACAAATTTCAACCTTAAAATCAACTTTATTTCACATTCTACACACCTCCCAATATTAAAATAAATTTCTTTCCCATCAACTCAATAAAATAAAATATTTTTTCTTTTCTTACCTAAATTTAACACCCAACCAAACAAGCCCTTAGATTTTTCACAACAAGAAGGATTAAAAATGTTGCTCCATTTTTCTGTTGACTAGAATCAGCATCATAAATCATATTCAGATTTTCACAATGAAGGATTAAAAATATATTCCATGTTAAAATATTTAAGGAAATGAAGGTCCGCTTTACCATTTTATCTGTGTGTGAGAGCCATGAGTAAATCAAGTAATGAACCAATAGCAATACAATGCATATCATGTCTTGACAAACCCCAAAACACAGAAGATATAAAGAGATACTGCTATTCTAATTATAATCTACAATTACAAAACAGGTCTGGTTTGAACTCAAGGAAAAGGCTCAAAATACCTCTGAAAAGTAATGAACCAATAGTAATTCAGTGCATATCATGTCTTGACAAACCCAAAACACAGAAGATATAAAGATAGTGCTATTCTAATTATAATCTACAATTACAAAACAAGACTGGTTTCAACTTAAAAAGGAAAAGGCACAAAATGCCTCTCAAATCAACATTCTACAAAGAATTTGAAAAACCAAAATTCTACACCATATGTAGGGCTGGGAGTTATGACCTATACTCGAAACTCACATATAAATAGCTTGAATATTAGCGACTCTTGTGAAAGAAGGTGAGTTTGGGGCCCTCACTATTTTGGACGAGAAAGACTATAAAGGCATAAGGGGGAGGATCCCCTCACCAACGGGGCATGGTGGTGAGGCTCGTGGCAAACTTACAGTCTGGGAAGAAGCCTCTAATGGAGGAAGGCTGACGCAACGAGGGAGTCACTAGTGTGAATCACAAGTAACCAATAAAATTGTGTGCTTAGGTGTATATGCCAAGAAGAATTCCAAACTTGCTAATGGAACTAAAATGCCAATACGTAATTAAAATGTTGTTCTATGAAAATGAACTATATTGTATGCTACTGAATTGAGGAGATTAATCTTGATTTTTTCCTTTAAACATGCTAAATTATGCACACATGAGATTTCATGACGAATTCAAGAAAATTAGTAAAACTCTAAAAAAAGCCAGTGATCTTGTGCAATTAAGATAAGATTTATCAAGTATATAAGAAGAATTAGCTAATACGCAGTATTGACATAAACTACTTAAACGCGTATAGATTTCAACCCAAGAAATAACATTTAGCAACATAAATATTTTAGATCTGGGATTAAACAAGAGTGATTTGCAGATGCTTTTACAAATGATCTAAATGATTTTCTTTAGCTAAGGAATCAAGCAGTATTAATGCTAAACAATCAAGAATTCTGTAGATGATTTAGAAGTAAAAAACTATCAAAGGAGCACATATGGCTTGTTTGGTTCCTATACTACTTTGATCATGCCAAAAACCAAAATAGTTCATTCATTATAAAAATAAAAAAATATAATAATTTAATTTTTATTACATTTTATACAACTTTTAATATAAAAAAATTCTACTTTATTTTATATCCTACATCACTTTCAATATATCCGTCAACATTATTTCATATCATATACAATTTTTAACATAACTAACTTTATTTTCCACATATATATATATATATATATATATCTCAAGGAAAGCCCATAATTTTCTTGGCACGACTAAATTGGTCTATTTTGCAATCAAGCCAATTCAAATTTCATTAGAAATTGGAAAAGTAGGTTTCTACAAAATTCAAGCTATGTTTGAACTTGGAAATTACCAGCAAAACCTTGATTCAAAAACAAGTTCAACATAAGTTTCAAAAAAAACAAGTTCATATGGAAAAAAGATAAAATAGTAGCAATTTCTAACCAACTAGAAACCAAGGATGAAACAGTAGATGAATTACAAGAAGGATCACATAATAACTAGAAAGATGATTTAGAACTTTCAAATCCAACCGAAACACAAAAAGTGTCTTACAGGAACATGAAGGGAAACACAAACCTAAAACTAGGTGAACATCAAATTATGGAAAGCAGCCCCACTACCACTCCCAAACTACTTCAAGCACCCACCGTGTTGGAACTAAATCTTCAATGACAGTCAATTGTAGGTTTGTAGCCCTCTGGTTGAGAGCACCCTCTATGCCAGATCAATACAAAATTATATAGAAAAACCAATTTTCCTCTCTAATTTTGTGAGCAATCTAAGAATTCAAACAAAGGCTAGGACATCAATAGAGTCAAATCCACAAGAACGCTTACACCATTCAAATTCCAAGTAACATTATTCAAACTAATTATTGCCAATGATAGCGATTAAGTATTAGCACACTGCCGCCAAGTATAGAATATTTACCAAGTCAAAATGGGAAAGGACATTAATATCCAATAATCCATATAACTGCATAAGGTATTCGTTCAAAAAAATAATAATTGCATAATATAGCCCTAAGAATTTAATCAGGAACACAACTTGTTAATCAAGCAGCAGTTTCCAGGCATATGTTCCTAGTAAGTATTTTCTGCAACAATTAGAAAAATCCATAAAAATTTGAGCAAGGATTCGTGCAAAAACATACAAATGACGTGACCAGCCCTCAATTGTTAAGAGAAGGAGGGAAAGGAAAGGATGCTGGAAGATTGGTGGAATACCTATCAAAGAGGAAGTTAGAAGCAACAGAGGTTGTAAATCCTCCTAGTTTCAAGCGTTCCCGTAGCATAAAAACAACGTGAAGAAGAAAGAAAGGGAACTGGAGAACGAGGGAGAGAGAAAGAAGATCTTAGCGATTTACCACTGAAAGTGGATCTCAGGGTACAACGGTCCCAACGAGGAAGGAGCTAAAGAAAGTGCGATCTTCTCAGGGCGGTTTCGACCACCGAAGTGAACGAAGAATCGGCAGCGAAGGACGATCGCGGCCAACAGAAACCCTAAACCCGACAGGCCGGTTACGAGTAACACCGAAGCCGCATGGCCGATCCGTGGTTAAATAAAAGAATATTACTAAAATTGTATTAAGGAACGAATAAGCATAGCCCAAGGTTAGTTTGTGATTTGTTATTTGAAAAAAAACGTATAATAAGAAATATAATAAATTAATTATATTAAAAAATTATTAAATATAAAATAAATAAATTTATTTACTTATTTAAAATTGTATAAGATGTAAGATAAAATAATTATTAGTTGATGAAATTTATATTGAATAAAATATAAAATAATTTTTAAAAAAATTTCAAACAAATTATAAATTTTTTAATACAACTTTCTATTATCAAACAAAAGTGCAAGCCAGTAGGATAGCTATATATAATAGATTGCAAATTGATATAAGCTCATTGGGTGTGATCATACTAGCACTAAAGCATTTGACTACCCAATATCGATTAATAATTTTAGATTCTGAGATAAATATTGGAGAAGGAATAATAAGTCGAAATCTTATCCTTGACTCGATGATGAAATTTAAAGAATAAGAACATATATATATTTAAGAAGATATTCTAAAACTTGGGAAGCGGAATATTAACGGAGAAACAGATCTTATGTGACTGACAGTTGCTAACTGCATCCGTAAGATGACGAAAAATATGCTGAGAAAATCCAAAGGAATGATTCTAAATAGTAAAGATACTTGATAGTGAAAAAATAATGCACAAGAAAAAAAATTTAAAAAAGAAGATTTTTTATAAAAATTAGTTTAAAAATAAAAATAAAAATAAGTGGAGAAAATATAAAATGACTCGACAAGAATCTTAGAAAACAGTCGGTAATGTAAAGAATATGACTTTTGGGGATTTATATAAGAAACTAGACATTAAAGAAAAACAAAAACAAATATATAAAGTGGTCAATGCTAAAAATAGAAAAATTAAAGACTAAACTCAAGTAAAATGTATTAGAAAGGAAGATCAAAAAGTACTCTTCATGAAAGAAGATATTAAAAGTAAATGGATTAATTACTTTCAACAGTTTTTCAATGAAGATGTGAAAATACAATTGATCTTACCGAATTCAGAATCCAAAAAAAAATAAAAATTACTCTTATATTGAAATAAAAATCCGCCGTATTAGTAAAATTGAAGTCTGAAAAACTTTAAAGAAGATGGAGCATAAAAACACAGTAAGACCGAATAATATTGTAATAGATGTTTGAAAATGATTGAAAAATAAATGAATTTCTTAGCTCACTAAATTATTTAATATAATTTTAAAGACTAAAAGAATACCAAATGAATAAAAAATAAGTATATTGATACTTATTTATATGAATAAAAGCAACATACAGAATTATGTCAATTATAAAGAAATTAAATTAATGAGTCATACTTTAAAACTCTAAAAAAGGGTGATCGAATGCTGTGATACTAAAATATCAGATAATTAGTTTAATTTTATGCCAGGTAGATCTACTATAAAAGCTAATCATTTATTGAGAAGTTTTATGAAAAAATTTATGAAAAGAAGAAAAACCTATATTTAATTTTTATTGATTTAGAAAAAATTTATGATAAAGTTCTAAGAAAGGTACTTTGAAGAGTTTTTCAAAAAGAAAAAAAATTTATACTCTTATATTCAAGTTATTAAAGATATGTATAAAAGAGTTGTTACCTATGTTTGAAGACAAGAAGGTTTGACTAAGGATTTTCTATTATAGTTGGATTACACCAAAGCTCAGCTTTAAATTTGTATCTTTTTACTTCAATTATGAAAATCATAATTGGTCATATCCAAGATGAGGTGTCTTGGTATATATTTTTCATAAATAATATTCTCTTTGTTGATAAAAACTAAAGAAAAAATCAATAATAAACTCGAGCTTTGGGCAAATATTTTAGAATTTAAAGATTTTCATTTCAGTAGATCAAAAATTAAATATACGAACTGCACATTTAGTTTAAAAAAAAGTACTTACATTAGTGAAGTAATAATTGATAATCGAATTATCAAGAAGAGTGAGCGCTTTAGATACCTTGAATTAATCATACAAAATAATAGTTAAATAGATAATCATATTATTAGGAGAATTTAAAACAGGATAAATAAAATAAAAAAATACTTTTGGTGTGTTGTACAATAGAAAAATTCTATCCAGACTTAAGGATAAATTTTATAAAATAATAATAAGACTAGTGATGATATATGATGCTGAATGCTAGCCTGCAAAGAAAAAATATACAAAAAATAAGTATTACAAAAATAAAAATGCTAAGGTTAATGTGTGGATATACACAAAAAGGTTGAATGAGAAATGAGTATATTCGCGAGAAAGTTAGTATTGTACCAATTGAGGATAAATTTAAAAAAAGTTGGGTTAGATAGTTTGGACATATAAGTCATAGGCTCATTGAAGCTCTAGTTAGAAAATACAAGTTATTAGATTTTCCCATGTATAAAAAGGAATAGTACATGACAAAAAAATATAAAGAATAATCTTACTCACTTAGATATAAATAAAAATTTATTAATTAATAGAACGTACTGAAAAAAATATATTTATTTAGCCAACCCCACCTAGTGGGATTAAGGCTTGATTGTTATTGTTTAACAAAGTTTTAAAATTCGACTGTAACTTATCAATTTTGACTTTTCTGGATTGGTTTCAATGAAACAAATCATATTTTTTACGTTTGGCTAAGACTCAACAGCTTCAGTCGAAATTGTCAAAATTTACCACTCTCAAAAAATAAATAATAATTATTAATAAATATAATTTTAAGTTTATATAATTAAAATAATTATAGAAAAATTCATAATAATTGAGAGAAAAAAATAATAATAAAATTGATTGATATTAAATCAAATCAATTTAATTTAATTTGTTGGGTTTTTTTATGTTACACTATAAAAAATTTTAATATTAAAATTTATATACATTTAATGTCATACACATATTTTAAATAAATAATTATCTTTATTTCATATTTTATACACATATTAAAATATTAATTAACTTATATTATATCGTGCACATATCCTAATATAATAATTAATTTTATTTCATATTATATGTAATTATTAATAAAAATATATTCTCATCTAAGTTTAAATTTAATTTACTTAAAATTAACCTTTTCATTCAAATATATCATACTTTTGTATCATTTTAATCATATAGTATTATCAATAATATGTTGCATAAATTAGAACGTACAATCCGCTTGCGGTAAATATCAGATCAAGCGATCTGGTTACTCATTTAGCTTAAGTTTCTCTATTTTTCTAGTTTGTTCTTGATCTATTATTTTCTAATTTTACTTTTTGAGCATACGATTTATTCCAAAGAAGAGATTTAAGTATTCTTGAAAACCTACTTTGGTCTTACGAAGAGATAACTCGAAATCTCAATAAAAGCAAAAAAATTCAAATTAAGCTCTCCCTATAGTATTGTGTTTTAATTTATATTGTTTTAATAATTTTTATAATTTTTTTATAATTATATTTCGATTTATATTTTTTAAAATTTGTTATTTAAATTCTTAAAATTTAAAATATGAATTTAAAAATAAAATAAAATAAGAACCAATAAATTTCTACAATTTTAAATAAAAACTTGAGTAAAAAGTTTTTAAAAATAAAGTAAAAATATAACTATGAATTACTTATAAACATGTATAAGTAATTTATTATTATTTTTTTGTCTGGCAACCCCTGTCGGCTATTCTAATCGACTGATCCTTTGGTCTCGTTTGATTTGAACTTTTTTTGAACAAAAAAAGTATATTTATTTTTTAAATTTAATAAAAAAAAATTATTTTAATATTAAAAAATATAAAAGATGTGAAATAATATTAATTCTAATATTTGTATTTATGTTGAATATAAAATAAAATTAATTTTTATAATTAAAATTTATATTGGGCTAGAAAAATACCTCGAATCAAAAGTGTAGGGGTATGCAAATTATGGTTTAAACTAAAAAATCGAACCGAACTATTTAATTTTAGTGGTTTCGTTTGGTTTAGAATCTAACGGTTTGGTGATGGTTTGATATTTTGAGTATTTCGGTTAATTGGTTTGGATTCTATTTCACATGTTTAGAAACCAAACCGACCGAATTAACTGATTATTAAATAACCCACATATAAATATGATTTTAGGGTTGGGTCGATTCAGTTATATTATAGTAATTTTTACAGTATTGACTTTGAATTATTGAAGTGATAGTGTATATGTGTATTTATGAGTTTTTATAGTATATTTTTATTATAATTATTTAGTGTATTTTTTTAGGTGTGATAATTATGATAAATTATTGTAAGTGAGACTGTCTGGAAACTTGAAAAAATATTTGTCATTTTTGATAAACAAATAAAATTTTTGTTATGTAATTTTAATTATATTGTGATATTGATGTAATGATATGTTGCAATTGCTCTTGAATTTTTTCACGTTTTTGTTAGTTTATTTGGTGATGCGATTGTGTTATTAAATTAAATTACTTATTATGCTAAATTACTCTTATATTAAAGCTATTATCTAGATATTAATATAGCAATATTTAGTATTATTATAAGAAGATTAAGAAATTTTTTGAGATAAAAAAATTTGATTTTAACCGAATCAAACCAAACCAAATCAATATTTATTTGGTTGGTTTGGTTTGGTTTATAATCTAATTTGGTTGGTTTGATTTTATTAAATTTAAAATTGAACTCAATTTTTTTTTGATTTGATCACCAAATCAACTAATTAAATCGAATGCACAGGCCTACAAACGAGGCCCTAGGCGGGATGGAAAGACACGGTATAGTAATTTTAAAAATCTGTAATTATTATAATATTAAATAAAAAATTAGGTCTATATGATATTATGCTACAAATATAGAGACCTGAATGTAATTTACCCAAAAACGCCAAAGCTAGAAAGACACCCGTCGGAGAAGGCTCGACGATTGACCAGCTCACCAGCCCACCGCCCCACCGGCGAAAGCTTCCGTCTCCACTCTCCATTCAATCGCTCCTCTCAAGGCTCCGCCGACACCTCATCATCGGCAGTGAAGTTTTCCTCCAGTCGAATCCCTACCCATGCCAAACGATTCATCGTCTGATAACAGTTGTTTGGATGGTCGCCCACTTGTCCCACGGTGATCCCGAATTCTCCGCCCTTAGGTGTATTCGTAATCGAAGTAACCATTCGGTATAGTTCTATTGAATTTCGTTTCTTTGTAGATTGTTGATAGTGCTAGCTAAATCTGGAATATCCGATAGATAAATCAGGTCTGTTTAGGTTTGATGTTGAGTTAGGTTACCCTTAGTTGAATTCAAATAGAACTTGGTGGTTATATTCTTTGAAGCCTGAGGTTAAACATTGAATAGTATGCATTTTAGATATTAATTAGGTAGGGTCAGTTAGTTTGTTTAGAGCTTTGAATATGTGGTTACCATTTATTGTCCTTTCAATACCAAAACGGTAAGATGGATTATAACCATAACGCATTAGAAGTATGTTAAATTTATATGTTTGAATTAATCGCTGACATTGGGCAGTATTAAATTAATCCCCTTGAGCTTTGTTTTTCATTTTTGCATACCTGAGCCTAAGCCCAAGAAAGAGGAGTAGGTTGACGTCCTAGGTAAAACTTGTCATTTCTTTTTATATGTTCTTTTATATGAATAATTGTTAAGGTAGGCCCTTCTGGCGTCATGCTATGTTGGAGTTTGAATGTCGCATTAATTTGGCAAGGCTGAGGTCATCCCACTAGATGACACACCATATTGGCACTGAGATATTGTTTTAAGAGGCAAAGGCTCTCGCACTCTATTGTTGATGACTGATATAATCTATGCTAAATTAGGTTTGATGACTGGTGAGCCTTTAATAGAGAAGATAATGAGGTTGGTGGATTCTAAGTGGAGGAAGAGATTCAATGTGTTTTATCTTTGAAAATGGAAATGGACTAGCGAGAAGACTAGAGAAATTGGAAATTCAGGATATAAGGTGTGGCACACTAGCTTGGAGATAAAAATAGAATGTGTATCATTTTAGATGAAAGTCTAAAAAATGATGTAGTGGAGATAAAGAGAATGGGCAATAGAATGATTTTGGTGAAACCAGTTCTTAGTGTGAAGCTATTAATGTCATTCGCATTCATGCTCCACAAGTGAATATTTTAATAAGGAAAATGATATGGAGCCCCCAAAACTAGTTCTCAAAGGTTCTATGTCCTTTGGGTAGAACCTTTGGGTACTAATTTTAGCCAATAATTAAGGGGATGGTATAATATACTATCTCCCTCAATTAATGGATAAAGTCATTACTTCAAGATCCTAGTACCTCTGGGGGCTACTTGTGGTGGGGTGTGTAACATTGCTTTTATAACAAAATACTAAACATCACTTTTGGGATGGCATAGATTAGCTTGATCAAAGGATATGTAATGAGAAAAACATTTTTTCATTAGTGATCTAAATGATCTTGTATGTAGTTGCTAGTTTGGTTTAAGAGAGCACATGGAGCAATGAATTTGTAATGAGAAATGAAGATGAGAAGCCATTTGGGCTTTGCTTTAGCTTAATGTTTGATCATAGCAAACATTTGCTTTAAAAAGAGCAAATCTCATTCAAGTATCTTCAAAAGCTGGAGTAATATTAGTTAAGCTACTTTCTTGCGAGAAGAGCTATTAGAAAACTTTATGTTGTAAGGTTATCCTATATATTTATATGTATTAGATATATATATATATTGGCTCTATAAAGATGAGGAACAATTGAGATTTGAATCTTGTGAAATGCATTAAAATGAAGATAATAATATCTTGGTGAAAAATATAGACATGTATGATAGACCAGTAATATATTTAACTAGTTCTTTAATGAAGAACATCAAGATAATTTGGTGGTTGATTACTTTAAAGGAAGAAATAAATGTCAATTATATGCAAGGGATTCAAGCTTTAAAAGTGAAAGAGGCTTCAAAGAAGATGAAGTCAGGTAAAGCTTGTCAATAAATGTGATCCCTATCAAAGTGTACAAGTGTATATGTGGCATTGGTGCTATGTGGTGTCTGCAAAATTCTGTTCCTTTGATTTAATATATGAACTATAGCAATATTTCTAATCTAACTTAGTAAATTATGATTTACTACCAATCCATTTTAATTTTAAATTTAAATTGATTGTGAATTTCTTTCATCATAACTAATATTGGAATGTGTTCTCGTTTTTATAGTAGTTGCTTTTTGATTTGCAGATTTCGAAAATCACATTTAAGTTCACATTCATCCATCAACTTGCCATTCATATTTTATTTTTGTACTGAATTACGAAAATGAAAGAAGAGCACCATGTTGCATCAATATTAGACGACCATGAGAGAGAATGTTGGGGCTGTGGGTTGCGCCTTCTTCTGGCAACTTATTCACCTGTTTTTAAATGTGGTTGGTGTGGAGCCATAACCTCCCAAAACAGAAAAAGGAAACCAGATTCTGCATGTTTTTCCAGGTGGAGGTGCTTGCGTGACCGTTTCCTTGTTATTGTTGCTCTTCTCTTCATGTCCTTTGTTATATGTAAGTTTCAAACTAGTTTCTTTTTGTAGCCACTTCATGCCTATTCTACGTGACAATTTACATGGAAACCCTAGACCTTTTGATTGTAGTGTAGTGCTAACCATAATCTCATCTTCCACATTCTTGTGTACCTATCCTATCTGCATGTCATTGTTATTGTTAGGTATCTGCATGCATGCGTTTTCATATGTAAGCAGTTGATTGTTCCATGAACTGTTTAACTTTTAAATTTTAATTATTCTTTTAATGGCAGGTGCTGGTGTTTGGGTAGTATACCCCACTGTGTTCTCCATTGGCTATTTTTGTGGGATTTTTCACTCTACCGTAACAGCTATTTTATCTTTTATTACTATATTTACCTTCTTGCTAGCCGCATTTAGGTCAGCTGGTAGTCCGGTGGTAATAACATGGGGAAGCTATCCAATCGTGGGAAAGAATAGCCTTGAGAATTATACATTCTGCACATATTGTGCAAAGCCAAAGCCTCCAAGAGCACATCATTGCAGATCTTGTCAAATGTGTGTGCTGGACATGGATCATCACTGCCCCTTTGTAAGTTACACCATAAGAGTTCTAGTTTTTTTTCTATTATGTTTTCACGTGAAATTCTCTGTATGTTTTCATTTCAATATTAGATTTTTAGGGAAATTACTTATGTAGTTGAAGTAGTCATCAGCATCTAGATCTCATATTTAACTCTAATTAGCACAGACATAACAAGGTATAGAAGGAATAATACATTAATTTCAACAATCTCTCACTAAAGCTAGTTTAGGTGCATGGATATTGCTGGAAAGATCGTGGCATTCACCATCTAAAGATTGCGTCCAAGGAAAGTGTGGTAAGGACTTGCAAATCCGCATCGGTTGCTCAATATAGACACCCTGTTGCTCAAGTTGGTAGGAGGAGAAGGTGTTTGATGGTCAAAATGGCATATCTTGCAATTATGAATCGAGAGATAGGGAGAAAAGTTATCCATTGTTAAAGTGGGAAATCTATGAATCAAAAACCATAGATGGTTTTGAGAAAATATCTCTTTTGACATAGTCACTTGGATCCCTTCACATTTACAGACATAGGCTTCTGACAGTTGAATGTTGACAACGTCCTTCTCTCATCTAATCCTCAATAGGTTTTGCCCCTACCCTTTCTCTTACACAATCATGTTTAATGCGTTACACTCTACTATGAACACTTATCCATTTCAACATCTGCATCTAAGCTACGCTAATGTTATGGATCTCTTACCAAATTACCAAACTATAAAATTTAGAAAATTCAATTTCTAAGATTTTCTTTGCATTCAAATGGGGGAATATAGTACTTAAAAAAAGAAAAAAGTGGCCATGTAATTTGTTTTTAAATTGTTTGCAGACTTTATGATCATCATGAAAAGTTCTCTATTATGTGGGACCAATTATCTTACTCTTTTTAATATGATTCCTATTTCGTATTGAATTGGTGCGAACCTACAACAACAACCAAGTCTAAATCCCACTTGATGGGGTTGATTATATAAATCATTTATTTTCATTGCATTCTATCAAATAATAAATCTCCATTTATCTGTAAGTATGTAAAATTCTTTCTAATAGTTTTTTGTCATGTCTTATTTAGTTTTCTTATTTTTTTACATTATCAATATCTAATAACTCATCTCTCCTTGCTAGAACTTTATTAGCTTACCAATTTACATATCCAAACTATCTAAGCTGACTTTATCTGAGCTTATTCTCAATTGAGGCTATTCCAATATTCTTATAGATATATTCATTTTTCATTCTATATTTTCATATATACTATATTGTAGAGCTTCTTTAGATATAGTTGAATGAACAAGAGAAATCCATGTGGCTGCCTCAAACTAGTTTGGAATTAAGGTTTTATTTTTGTTGTTGTTTATAGAAATTCTTTCAGTCTTCAGAGTATTTAATCTTATTTTATAAAACCTTTCTTTATTTTAGCCACCTAGCATAATATCTCTATTAGCTATGTCCTTGTGTATTTGCTTATTTATTCATATAAGAATTTCAAGTTCTCTTAATTTGGTTGTCCATAGTAATTAATTATTATTTCCATGAGAATTACAAATCATTCACTAGAGCCTAAAAAATATTTTACATGTAACATTTATATTATATGAGCCATTTTTCCATGTTTTCCACAGATAGGCAATTGTGTTGGTGCAGAAAACCATCGATATTTTATAGCTTTTCTCCTTTCTGTAATTGTCAGCTGTTTATATGTTGTTGGCATGACTTCGTATTCCGCATATCATATTTGGCCTGCCCTGGAACTTGAAAATGTAGTGTCAGCCGGAACTGATACCATGTCTGCTATGAGAGTATTAAAGCATATCCTTGCTGTAATAGCTAGCTCAGTTTTATTGTTATCAGCAAGAGGCCTTCTGCTAATATACCTAGCATTTGCTTGTCTGGCTGTGAAGATTGGCTTAAGTGCTTTATTATGGCAGCAGCTGTACTGTATTTATGAAGGCAAAACTTATGTCAGTATATTGAGTTCGCAAAACAGTGAGCATGGAGAGAAAGGCTGCCAAAACATTTTGCGTTTCTTTGGCTGTCCATTTTGGGCTTTCAGATTACTTTTGAGCTCTTCAAATGCAAGTAAGTTGCAGGAATCAAGCTCCAAGATCTTGTGAAGGTAAATTTTTTTTCTAGTATGCTGTAATTCCTGTGAAGAAACTTTTTTGATTTATAGACTTATGTTTAGGTGTTTATATGCCGACCCCACCTAGTGGGATAAAGGCTTGGTTTGTTGTTGTTGTTGTTTGTTTAGGTGTTTATATGATATGTAGGATGAAAGGAAATTAGTTGTGATAATGAACCACTAGGATTTTTTTTTTAATCTTCCTTTTAATGGCTGTTTGCTTAGATCCATTTACAAATTAGATTGTGCCATGAGCTGTATCTCGAGATTCAACAAGGTGAATTCGTGTGTGGTTTGGGATATGATGGTCAAAATCCTAATCTACTCTGTTAACTGCCACAAATTCCCTTTATTCGTCCCTCATCATATGGGTTTTCACACCTAAAACCTGTTTTTGCCACACCCTGTACCTGTATCCTGTACTCATTTTGAGGAAATTGGATTGGTAGATTTATCCACCAACCTGTTCTAAAGTTAAACATAAATAATATGTTTTCTTGTGTCAGGAAATATATTAACTGAATTATTTTGGATATGTTAATTATCGACTGAGTTGAGATGGTCTAAAAAAGGTTTGAGCCCACCCCACTTGAAGAGGAGGATCCTCACAGGTTAGGGAAATTTAATTTGGAATCCCCCTCTAATTAGGTTTAGTGGGGGCGCAAAGTATTTGCATATAGTGCTCTTTCATTAAAAGGCCAACTTGACTGGGGCCAAGGAAGCATTTGCATATGGAGTTGCTGTTCCTAGCCTATTGCTTGAAGATGTTAAATGTTCATTTGGGAAACATTATATGTATGTATGTATTTTCTTAAAGAAAATTACTAGAAAGTATATAAAATTTAAGTCATCATGTTACTTTTATTAATCTCGAAAAGGCATATAATGGACTATCATGGAAGGTTCATTGGTGGGCATTGAGGACATTAGAAATATCAATACCATTAAGGATATGTTTGATAGAACATTTAATAGTATGAGGACTGCTAGTAGCTATTTGAAGTTGATCCTTCTTATGATTGAACTATACTATGAAGATTTGGGACAATTATTTAATATTGATTAAGAAAAGCATAATATTAGACCATTAATTTAGTTTTGCACCTTGAAGATGAAACATTGAGGTATTTTCTTAAAGAAGATTAAGAGAACGTATATAAAATTTAAGTAATCATGTTACTTTTATTAATCTCGAAAAGGCATATAATGGACTATCATGGAAGGTTCATTGGTGGGCATTGAGGACATTAGAAATATCAATACCATTAAGGATATGTTTGATAGAACATTTAATAGTATGAGGACTGCTAGTAGCTATTTGAAGTTGATCCTTCTTATGATTGAACTATATTAAGATTTTGCATTGAGCTTTTACCTTTTCACTTTGATAATAGATGAGTTTACTAAACAATTCAATGTGAGATTCTAAAATTCGTACTTTTTGCGGATGGTATACACGTAATTGATGAGACACGTGAAAAGTTTCTTGGAGAACCTTAAAATCAAAGGGATTCATATTTATAGAAGTAATAATTAGTATATGCATTGAAGTTTCTATGATCATGAAGAAAACTGCTGAGGTTGTAAGACTATATGTGAGAATAGTTTTCTCTTATGAGAACTTCAAATACGTGAGGCTACTATCCATATTTATGAGCGTATGGAGGAGGATGTTAGGCACATCAACTAGGCAAGATGATTAAAATGATGTCAGTAGTATTATGCAATAGGAGATGATTTTCAAGTTGAAGGGAAAGGTTATAAGATTATTGTCCGGTCAGCTAGATTATATGGAATCAATGTTGGACAGCTAAGTGTTAAAATATATAAAAGAATGGTATAACTGAGATGAGGAAACTGAGATAGTTGCATAGTTACACTAGAGTAGAACATGTCAGAAATGACTGTATCAGAAAGAGGATTGGTATGATTTCCAACAATCTCCATCTTGATTTTAATCCATTTGTTACTTTCAACTTTATTTGATTTGAGCAAGCTCTTCCAAGTGTCGACATTGAGTTGTCCAAACTTTATGCAAGCTGACTGTTGGCAACTAACTTGGTGTCATATTGGCTAGATTATCTTCAGTGAAGATCTCTCAACTTTGATATTCTTCTTTGATTGGATGAAATGTTATGAGGCATTGATATGTCTTTTCCTTTCATGATGAGCCTAGTCCTTCTCTAAAACTATCACACTTTGTCTATTATTGGACACAATAATATGATTTTGTTGAAAAGAGAGATTATTGAGTAGACCTTTTAACCAGATCTCTTTGCAGTTTCTGTTTATGCCATATTGCTATATACTTTGCCTTCATTGTAGAATGAGTAACTATCGATTAAAGTACTCCCTTGCAACTAATGTCAAAATCACCAATTGTAAAGACACAATCAGCCAAGATCTTCTTCCATCAACATCTGATGCATAGTCAGAGTCAAAAAAACATGCTACTGTGCAGTCTTTTTATCTACATGGATGATGCCCGACATTCCTTTTAAATACTAGAAGATCCATTTGATTGCTTGTTTTTGTGTTCCCTGCTCGGTGGCTTACGTGTTTAACCTCACGTGCGATGTTACACTTTGTGCAGACCATCACGCACGTCAAATTTCTGATTACACTAGCATATGGTACTTGAGACATATTCTACATCGAACGAGAATTAAGGTACAAAAACTGCTGATGGTCGAAGATTCACAGTCAATAAAGTATTAAGAATGAACTACTCAATCCAAACTTATTTAAGATCTTCTAAATGCATCTTCTATTAGTCAGAAAGCACTTCCTCTATGATTGATCTATGAGAATCTCCATCTCGAAGATTTCCTGTACTACTCTAAGACCCTTGATCCAGGATTGAGAAATATCGCTAGATTTTGGATGTCATTTTTCTCAAGTTATGATGCGTGTCTCATTTACATATAGCACCAAATGTATAAATGAGCTATCTTTAGTTTGTGGTGGTACATGCAATTGTTATACGTGCTTCAGTCATAGTTATGCTGCCCCATGAGCTGTCAAACCACTTAAACCAATGATTAGGGACTTGCTTTTGCCCAATACAGAGACCTCTTCAGGTTGCATCACCTTTTCCTATCCATGTTTCGCAAAGCCTTTTGTTTGATTCATTAGGGTCATAGGATGTCCTTGAGTTCATATAAGAAACTAGTCATTGGGTTGAGTTGCTCGAGCTTCATGTTTTAATGGACTCCTAAGGCAAGTACGACTGAGATGGAAATATAACATGCTATAGGACTTGGTTGGCCATCGATGTCAATGGGTTTTATTTTTGCAATATTGTACAATTAGTCTTTTGGCTAGTTCTGTTCATCAAGATGACCAGGCACTTGTCAATCTTCTAACAATTGTCAACCTTTAGTCGAAGTAATTTCATGCTCTACTTTGTTTGTTGATACCATCTAGATTCAATGACTCAACTTTCATGGCAAGTGTGGCATTCTCGCCAAAGATCGCATCTCTTCTTAGTTTAATTATGTTTCGAAGGAAACAAAATTCTAACCCTTATTTCAGACACCTTACCCCTTGAGCACTCGCTTCTTAGCTCTCAGTTTTAACTTGTTATCATCGATGTGATAATACACTGAAGAACCAAAAATTGAAACTTGAGTAATCATGGGGATCACTCATCCAAACCTTGACCAATATTTCGTAGTCGATAGTAGTTGCTATCAATTCACCAAGTAACACAAGGTCGACACTGTTTTTTCCTACAAGGCTTATCCTAGGCTAGATTCAGAAAGTTTATGCATAGATATCAATTTCTACTTTAGCAGAAACATGTTGAATAGAGCTGTTAATTTGACTTAAATTTTGAAGATTGCTTGAAAGTTGAATTAAATTTTAGATCGAATCGAAATCGACTCAATCCAAACGTGTCGACTAATGAAGCGTTTTTGTGTCGTGCTTTATTTTTTATTTGATCTTGAGTCGGTGAGATCAAATCAAATTTTAAAAATGAATAATAATGAATTTAAAAATATATATTTAGTATATACTTTTTATGGCATTGTGCTGGCTACATAGTGGTTAGATCTCCCCATCTTTGCTTGTGGCCCATGTTTGAGACTATGCAGTTTATTAAAAACATTTTTAAAACAATAAACTTTTAGTCCCACATTATGGATTGTCATATCTTTTGCATTTTCTTTTTTATGATGAGCATGGCCTTTTAGGCTATGGAATGGAGGCCTTCATTGAGATATCATACATGGCTCATGCTTGGGTTAATAATTCCCAAACTTTAAATAAAACTTTAAAAAAATTTATACTTATATTCAAATGATTTCGAGCTGGCTTGGGATTGATAAACAATCAAATGTTTTCAAGCCATGATTCAACTTTAAAGTTGTTAATTTTGCTCGAAGATCAAAGATTGCTCAAAAGTTCAATCAAATTTTGAATCAAGTTGTGTTTGACTTGATTCAAACGAGCAGACTAACGAGCCATTTTTATACTTCAAAATTTTTCTCAATCTAATCTTAAGCCAATATAGGATCGAATCGAGATGTCTCGAATTCGAATCGATTAAAAAAATTTAAAAAAGTTATTTATATATGTTATTGGATTTAGTATGTTAGTTTTTCGCAATAGTCTAATAGAAGGTTTTATTAGAATTTCCTCCATAAATTTAATGCAAATCATGTTTATTGTAGATTAAATTTCTTTGTTTTCATTTTTAAATATTAGATCAAGATAACAGCCATAGTTTAAGCTGATTAAAAGAACAAATACATTCATACATAAGATTTGGGTAAAGATCGAAAATTAATCAAAAGTTTGATCAACTTTAGCTGAAATTGAGCTTGAATCGATAACAAATGAGTCAAACCTATCTCGAATCAAAATTAGATTGAACTTTCCTTTCATTCTTTGGATTGAATCGAGATCAAATTGAAGGCTTTTAATTCAATCTTGAGCTGAGGTTGGATTGACTCGAGATCAGATCGTTAATCTATTCAATTTCAAGCCGGCTAAGGTTTTATCAATTTGATTTTGGACCAAGATTGTCTCTAAGCATATTGATGATGTCATCATGTATTTTGATTGGACAAACTAATTCTGGCCATCTTGTTTGATGATCGTCCCTATCTTGGTATGTGGAAGACCATCCTCAATTGGGAATGTAAGATAAGAGCAACTGGAGTCAAGCACCCACTAATCCCATTAGGTATATCTAATTAGAGATAGAGAGGACCAACTATGTCTTGGAGGTTGACTCCTCTGTCATGGCTACCATCTGCATTGAGCTCTCTGGGGAGTTTTTCTTCTAGTGGTTAAGCTCTTGCATTAGCTTCTAATGTTCTGAGAGCTTGCTTGTTGGATGAAAACTTTTGTATTGGGACCCTTCTTGATTTGGGGTTGGATTTGTGCACATTCTCCTCCGGGGTGGTCATCAAAACTGTAGTAAAGCTTTCAAAACTATTTCTGAAAGCATTCTGGTGAAGCTCATAAGAATGGAACCAAATTTGACGTCTTTATGAGAGTGTCTCTCTAATAACAACAAAAGTATCATCATGTAGAGATACTCTAGTTTCCACCAAAGACTCAGCACAGTATCTTCATCAGTGACTTTGAAGATTATCTACAAACACAACATGATCATTAAATGTACCTTTTATTGATGTTTTGCCTCCTCTTTGTCCATTGACTCTGGTTTTTTAGCAAGCAAAGTCCAGATTCGCTGTTGCTTTGATGAATTGCGCATCTTGATAAGACAAATGCTGAAACTATTTTTCATTATGAAACTAGTCAATCTTGATCTGGTAAGGCTAGACCTAATCAATGGGCATGTCAAGCTTGGTACAAGTCAGGCCCATGCGGGTCTAAATTTTTTATCTTCTATCTAGGCCTAGCTCGAGCCCATGTGTTGAGCTTGTGGTGGGCCTCCATGTTTGTCCATCAAATGTAATCTAGTTGCCAAGCCCACCCGAAATGGGGACATGTCCATGGGAATTCCAGTAAAAATAACTTCAAATATACTGTGTTCTTTTGCGCATAATGCTTTTTCTTTTCCAATCACTAGAAAACCTCTAATCTAATATATAGGCTTTAATTTTCATCTTTCTTCTGTCAACATAAATGGTTTGTATTTTGATTGCTTCGATGCATGTGAACTATAAATTCCTAGTCAATATTGGATGATAATTTAAAAACCATTATGTCATAAGTACTGTAGGCCTAACAGGTTCCTTCTTGTCTCAAAATTAAGGCCCAAGCCCAGCTCAAGTCTTTAGCAGGCTCGAGCTACATAGCTTGCCATTAACGTATGGGCTCTTTTGTTTTGTCCTATCCCCCACCCTAATAGGCATCGAGTTTCATGGGCCCGTCAAGCTACCCCTTCATTGACCATGTCTAGGTGAGACGTCATCTTCTTTGCCCAATAAATAGATCTAACAAGCGTTCTAATACCAAATTGCTCAAGGTTAAATGATGAACACATAGAACCAAATACATAGAAGAGTGAAGAAGAGTGGATAATAGATGTCAAAGGATGAATGCACAAACTTTCGACCTTACTAGGTGATGCGGAGCAGTCCTGACTCTGGCGTTGATCGTGACATCTCATCTAGTATGGGGGGCGATATTGTCTTGATATTATTCTATTTTTTTACACTTGTATGTTTATCTTTCACATTTATGAGAAGGTGTGATGTTATTTTGTAATTGAGGCTAATGGGTTGGGATTGAGTTAGGTGGGCTTTTGGGCTCAATTCTTGGCCCAAGTTTGGCCTATTCCCCCTCCCTCAATTCTCCCATCCAGTGGCTTAATTTGATCTAGATGAGTGGCCAGATCTAGTGGAGATTAATCTTAGGTGGGAATGGGTTAGATAAAGATTAAGGGTTGAGATTTATGGGATATGTTTATATATAGTATAGATTGGGAATTAGGGAAGTTTTTTTTTTGGACTTATTAAAACCCTAGTTTGAGTAAAGGGAGGGATTCTCATAGGGAGCTACCGGCTGCCCTCCTCCATCGTCGCCTTCGACAGTCTCGCCGAACTGCCATCGCAGCCGACAACCCTCGCTGAGCCGCCGCCGACGAAGGAGTGCCAAGGTAGGTATCAATAAGGTAGGATATGAGTACATTTGATACTTACTATTCTGAACATACGCCTGATTGATTTCAGTCGTGAGTATTATATGTACTCACATCTTCTTTAATTGATACGTACTTGATTTCAAGTTATACCTATTTTTTTGGATATATACCTACTTTTAATACTTATTATTTTGGTAGTCTAACTGGACGGTTCAGTAGCGCCTGACCAAACCGTCTGGTCAGCCCGACCGAACAGCCTTTTCAGCCACCAAAAAGTAAGTATTAAAAATAGGTATATGTCCAAAAAAATTGGTATAATTTGAAATCAAGTAGGTATCAATTAAAGAAAATGTGAGTATATATAATACTTATAATTCTGGATGTATACCTACTTGATTTCAAGTTATACCTATTTTTTTGACATATATCTACTTTTAATGCTTAGTTGGTGTGACCAGACAGACGATCCAGCCACGGTAGGTGCGACCAGATGGTCCGGCCATCGGCTCCATTTAGTTGTCGTGAAGCGCAGGGCCCACCGTGCACACACAACGAGCTGAAATTGGTGAGCCAACCGCTGATATGGATCGCTCACCGCACACAATTATTTTTCCTATATCACTAGGCCAGATGTTGCACTTTCATTGTTGGCGTGTCAACCAATGATTATGAGGATAATAGAATTTGATGTGGATGTTGCACCTTTGCTTACATCTCCTTCAATAATTAGGAGGACAACAAAACCAACAAGGTGACTAATGGGTGGGCATCGTGAATTTGGAGCGTTGAATGGAGTCGAGGTTGGTGACTCAACCTTGGACAGAACCATGTGGGGTGATAGGTGTTGAACCTCGGTGCATTTCAAGGTCGGAATGCAAAATTGTGCTCCGAGTTCAGCCTTGAACAGATCCTGAAATTTTGTTGGATGCTTGGAGTGATACAAATGGTTGGGATTCAAGACATATGTTAAAAAAATGCACCATGAAGAAGTTGTAACCAATTACCTATTTCTCGTACAATTAATCTCCTTTGCTCATATTCATGTTCAGCTCCTAAAATATTGGCCCTCAAAATCTTGATATTCCCGGCTCGTGTGAAACCATCTAGTATTACAGCTTCAACAAAATAACTTGAGTTATAATTAGAACTATATGAATGTTAATATTTGGTTTATTATTGTCATTGTTATTTTACTGTTATTTTTATCATTATTATTGCAGTTAAAATGACTGAGGATATTAATTTTGTTGAATTTAGGACAGAATGATTGTGATAATAGTGATTCCAATGCAGAAGGGAAAAAAGAGAGGATTCATGCATGAGCCCCAGACTTTTTTGTATAAAATTATGAAATTGATAGTTGAATGCTAAAAGTTCTGTAGTTGTCCTTGGGATGGAAATTTTGAACTGCAACTTTAAAATGGCATTTTAAGGACTATAAGGATATGTATATCTTTGATATAGGTCAAATCATATTGCAAAGCTACACCAATTATTAATTATGATCACGAGTAACTTATGAATTGCTGCTATAATTTATTTATTATTTCGATGTGTGGAATAGAATGGTATTTTAGTGCAACATATTGTTTTTAGGGAGGACTTCAAAATCATGAAATGTTGACTTCATTAGCTTGTAAACAATGCTTAAATTTTTTGATTTATGGACTTCCATAAACAGTATTGTGCTCATCTAGTTGACTGCACCTTCGTTCAAAGCGATAATGTTTGTAGAAGAACTGGAATCTTGGATATTTGTCATTCCTCATGATGAAGAGCAATTCATTTTTGTACTCATATTATTTGAGACATGCATGAAATTATTTGTTTTAGAATGTATATTGTTGTGCTCATATTGATGTGGTAACAAAATTCTATTATAAAGATTCCAAAGAAGTAATGTTAAATGTCATCAACTAAGGTATGTGAAGTTTGCATAGTTGTTTTGATGATAAAATGTCATTAAGACATGATGCTAATTCCATCCCTACTTGAGGAAACTCAACATTGTACAACTGATTAGCAGAACTTTTTTGTAAATATAACCATTGGAATTATATGTTGATGCATCTTGACACTCTATCTTCTACATGAAAAAAAACCTGATTGCTAAATTAATGAACAGGTGGGCCTGTTTGTTTGTAAGGTTTAAATTTAATAAGATTAAAATTAAACTTAAATAAAGATATTTTTTATTGAAAGTTATGAATGATGTGAAATAAAGTTAGTTATTATGTTGAAATATGTGAAGGATGTGATATAAAGTTAGTTATTATGTTGGGATATGTGAGGGATGTGATATAAATTAGTTATTATTTTAGTAATGTGTGTAGGATGTGAAATAAAATTAATTTTTAATATTAAATTTTATGTCTAATGCGATATGCCTATTTAAAATAAAATCAGGTTAATTTTAAACTGTCAAACAAACAGGAGTGTAAGGGTGTCACTTCAATATATGAATACCAAAAAAGCATAGAAGAAATACATTTAGGAAACATAATGAATCCTCTTCTATCTTCTGAAAATCTTTTGGGGTTGGACAGCGCATCATGCCTTTTAGTTATTCTTGAAGTTATGTTATATGGAGAAAATAATTATTTGGTTTAATGACATGTGAATAATCTTATTAATTATTATAAAATTGTCACTCAAACGATGACATTTACATGACATCAAAATAATATTGAACCAAATGTTTCTTTAGAGACAAAAGGATGTGTGGAATGAGAAATAGTGAATAAATGCCACTAAGTCACATTTCTCTTTCGTATGAGCATTTTTTCATTTTGTATTAGCTTTTTTTTTGGCTTCATTTAAGTATTCTTTGATTATTAAATTCATTTTTACTTCTTTTTATTTTATGCTCTATATATGAGTATTTTTCTACTGTGTACATTTTTTGTTCCATATAATGTTTGTTTTTTTGTTTTGTATATACAAAATATGTCTATACAAAGCAAAAATAAATTTTCAATACAAAGCAGAAATGACATTAACAATGTTTCTCATGTTATCTCGGCATTGTTTCTCGCTTCATGCTCACGCTAGCCTTGTGCGCCCATGCGTTATGCATCTATTTGTCTTTGAAAATCATATGTTGTGTATTGCTAAACCCAATAAATTTTACTTTTAACGTCAAACTAGGAACACATTCAAAAATGTGCCAATATTTCAAACTTCTCTTTCCTCTATTTCCTTGTGACAATCTTAAGTGAGATCAGTAGAAAGTTTCAAGGCTCTATTATTAACAAAATCAACATTGAAAGAATTTTTTTTTAATGTCCGTGGAAGAAGTTATATTACAAAAAGTAGCAATTGAGCCCTTTTCTCATGGATCTGTACTTTTTATGAATTAAGTAAAATGATCATCAAAATTATTTAAATATACATCTGTATCCACACTCATCTTAAATAAAATGTACATATACAGCAAACTAGAGGAACTCAATTAATATTTTTAAATAGAGGCTAAGTTATGCATGGAGATAAATTAGTGGGACCTAGTTGCTATTCACCTTTTTACAAAAGAAGAAGCCATACCTTTTGATGTAATGCTGGATTCTCATTTATCCTTCATATTTGCATGACAATTGAAAATGACATATCACCAACTGGATATTGTGGATTTGCATAGTTTCTTAGCTCTACTCTCCAGGCTCAACATCTTCTTTCATTTTCTCTTTTTTGCATTGAAAGGCTTAAATTCAACTTAGATCTTTGCCATCATACTTGACTTTTTTTCATTAAAATTGTCTTGGCTTGTTTGTCTAAATTACGAAAATAAGCAAAATCATATTTTAATAATATTTTAAATTTATTATAAATTTTAATAACCTTACTTCACATCCAATACAAATTCTAATCTTAAAAATCAACTTTATTTCACATCCAACACAAATTCTAACCTTAAAATCAACTTTTTTTCACATCCTACACACCTCCTAATATCAAAATAAATTTCTTTCCCATTAAATCTATAAAATAAAATATTTTCTCTTTCCTTACCTAAATTTAATACTCAACCAAATAAATATTAGATCCAACATCAAGATTAACAAATGTAAAAGAAGCAAATTGGTGTTTTATTGAAGTTTTTAATGCATCTGGAAGTGCAGGTGGCAATATCTGACACTCAAGATTTCAGGTCTCATGGTGCTTTGTTTTCTTGGAGATAATGCAAACAGCTGATGGTCGGGAAGTGGTTAGTGTGAATCGATATCCTGATAGTATCTTGGCTTAACATCATAGATATCAGCATATTTCATATTGCCGAGCTTAATTTCAAAAAAAAATTTTACTTTTGCATTTTGGATTTGAAAACTAATTAGTTTTTTTCTTTCTAAAGATGGCATTGTCTTAGTATCAAACTAAAACAAGGGTACAAAAGTACAAATATTAAACATCTGCTTTAAGGATGTTGCAGAAATTGATGGAAAGGAATTGCCAAAAAATGGCCTCACTATTTACATTTTGTGTTACATATGTAAGCTTATATGTGAAATGTCATGACATCTAAAATGTTGCTTTTTGTCTCTTAGTAGGTCTTCCATTAGTATCCAATGGTGGATCCGGTATTCTTTTGTCATGCATTGTTGATGCTCCAAGTTGCTATTTGTGAAATCCGGTATTCTTCCTTGCTGCATTTATATTTGTTGAATCTCGTGATGCTACACTGCTCTAAAGCTTCTAGTACTCTCTGCATCCTTGTTGCTAATATAAGTAGCTCTTTTCGTATCGTGTGAGATCCAGTTGTTTTCGGATGACTCTATTTTGGTCCAATCTACTTTAAATGAGCTGAAAAACTAAAGTCTTTGATTTGCTAAACTTCATGGATGCCGTCAAATTTCAGGTTGTTGAGCCAAAATCAGTAAGCTTTTAGATTTTCCAGCTTGTTATGTTCAATGATTTGAAAAGATTGCACACCTAAAGTTAAACTGAGGACGTTGGGGTTATAGACATCACAAACCCAATTTACTGTGAACCCGTATTGGGTGCGGCCTCCGTTCCCCATCATCTGTGAGGTACCCAATCAACGCGCGTCGCGTGCACATGCAGGCCCCCCTGTAGTGCCACCTATGCAACAGTCAGTAAATACAATATATTTTTAATTTTGTATTGACTTTGTTTCACTTTATATTCACTTGGTAACAAATGTATATATGAATTTATATCTAGTAAAACGTATTAAAAAAAAATACAAAAATATAAAAAAATAATGCCAAACAGCAAAAGGCGTTTTCTCACTGTTATACGCGTGGGCCTGCGCGCACGTGGCGCGCACTGCTTGGACGCCTCACAGATGACGAGCATGGATCCTCGAATAAAATAAAATGTTCATTTTTATTTCGAGAGCTGTTACTTGAGAATTTCTTAGGTTGTTCATCTTGATACTACTTCAATTCAAGCATACTTAATTATAGAAACTTAATTATAGAATTTCTATCATTACTTTCACGATTTTATCACAAAAAATGCCTCTACAAGTTAGATTACGCAATTTACTTATATAGCTTAACTTCTACTTTTTTTTCTGATGTCAAATAATTTATTCATAAGCCTTTTCTCTTTAACTTAAAAGCTTACTAGAAATTCATGCTCCTCTGTAGACGTAGAAGCCTATCAGGTATTTCTTTACTCTCTGCTTTTTTTGGATCAAATCACTACAGGCACTCCTTGCCCTCTTTAGTCGTACGCATTGTAGGTTTACTAGATTCTGTTTAGTTTGTTCTCAAAGTACATCGTATTGCAAAAAGTTAGCTTTGAATTTCTTTTAAATAACATAGCTCTTCATCATTTTTATGTATGAAGTATGAATAAATTAGTTATTATTGAGAAATATATAAATTATTTATAATATTAGTATGTGTGTAGTATATAAAATAAAATTATTTTTTTATTTTAAATTATATGTATGTTATTAAATTTAATTAATTTTTATCATTAAATTTTATTTGTGATATAATATGCTTATTTAAAATTAATTAGTTTAATTTTAATTTAGTTAAACAAATAGACTATAGTACTAAAATCTATTTCTTTTAAGTTAATTTTCAATTCAACCTTTATTTTTATCTTATTTTTTATTAAAATATTCATTCTATATATAATTTCATTAAATATAATTTTTTAGTTAAAATTTATTAAGCATCATTTATATAACTATTCATTACTCATCAAAATATAATCTTTAACATATTCATTAATGTAACCTAAAAAAATCTTAAAGGCATATCATTGAAATAAAATAAATTTTAATATTAAAATTTATTTATAATGTAAAAAATTTAGTTCATTTTTAGCTCCAATAAAAAAAATATTTATATTTGCATACTTATCGAATCAAATTAATTATGAATTAAATTATATAAATTCGAACAAGTCAGTTTTTAGTCATAAAAAATAGAGTTAATTTTTAACGGAGTGAAATGTGAGTAATTTTTGAGAGTGCACATATGTTTCTTTCTTTTTGTTTTGTTATAAATATTATGCACCTCAAAAAACATAAATAATTTTATATTAATATTCCTAAGCTAAATATTTATATTTTAGCCATAAAAATATGAAAGAATTGCAAATTAACTTCTCTGAATTACATATTAAATCTTGCCAATTATGCTTCTCCATTAATCTATATTTTCACATATATTTTAATATCACACTATGAATATTCAATTTGTGGATTTTAATGTGTAATTATTTATGTTTTTATATCTTATATGTAAATATTTTTTTAATAAAATAATAGAGAACTTAAAAATAAAATGAATCTGAAAATTACTATTTTACTATGAATAAAGCAAAAGAAAACATGCCCTTCAGCTTACAGCTAATAATCTATCAAAAAAGCAGTAGTTATGCTATAGAACAAGATATATATGAAAAATAAAATATTATATCTTGATAGAGAGAAGAAGGCTCTCATTATTAGAACTCGTTTAGTTCGAATTTTTTTTTTCAATAAGTGAAAAAAAAAAATTATAAATTTAATAATAAAAAATTTTATTTTAATATTAAAAAATATGTAAAATATGAAATAAAATTAATTCTAAAATACACTTGATTTCTATAATTAAAATTTAAGTTGAGCTAGAAAAATAATTTGAATCAAACAAAGCCTTAAGATATAATTTTATAAAATTATATTTAGTTAAAATTGTTAATTATGCAAAATTTTATTGATATCTGAACATTCAGACGTTCTTTGGGAGCCCGCCACATATGCTCTAGGCCACACCTAATGCGTATGTGGCGGGCTCCTATTAGATGTTCGAATAAAAGAAGCAGCTCCAATTAGGCAATTAAGACGGCAAAAAATGCTCAATTATATTATAAAATATTATTAATCTGTGTGTTAATTAAGATTTGTAACCTTGATCATGTCCACTACAATTTATAGTGCGAGTTTTTTAATCTTGACATAATCATTTATCGTCTTATTTAGCTATAAATATCGATGCAATCTCTCTGAGTTCTTTTCAAAAAACGAAATTACTCTCTAAGCTTCCTCGCTCTCGTATCTCCACTTGGTGAAGAACCACAACGAGAAGAGAAAAATCGCAATTTTATCTTTTTGTTATTTTTTCCCAATTTCACAAATTTTTTACATAAAATTTCTAATATTTGGTTTTTTTTTATTTTTTATCGACTTTTATTTTATAATTTTTATCAGCACTCCGATTTATTAACGAGATTTTTCACCGACAAATATTGATCGAATCAAAATGTCTCTATTACTTTGAAAGAACATCAACTAAATACATACAAATTATGAACTTTGTCTTCATCATTGCATGTGACAGTGACCAGATAGTAATGCTCAATAAATTTCAATTTTTCCTTAAAAAAAAAATAATTTTCAATTTTTTTATCATATATCTAATGATTCATATTAATGATAATTGAGCAAATACATGCCACATATGAGATTTTTATATACTTTGCCAGCTGCTTCTCAGTTTGGCTACACTGATGAAGATGAAATGAGTTTTAAACTCGGTTTAATTTTCTTATGACTCAAAATTAACTCGTTCAAAATAAAATTAACTTTACTCGAATTTGTTTAATATCTATATAATGATATGTAAGCATATTTTCATATATATATATATATATATATATATATATATATAAAGATATTTTATGTACATACATGTTATTAAAGAGATTTACATAAAATATATAATTTTATGTGAAAACCAAAACTCGATTGAAACACGCTTGTATTTTGCTTAATTTAAAATTAACTCAATTTTTTTTCAGATCAAAGTTAGCTTGCTCGAAATAAAATTGATTAAACTTATAATCGACTTGATATGTGTATAAACAAACATATTAGAATTTTTTTAAAATATAATGGAGATATTTTTGTATATAAAAATGATATAATATTTTACGTAAAATAGGTGGTATTAAAAATATATGCATAGAATTTAAAAATGAATTTATAATATTGTATTTTAATATATTTAATATGAATAATAAATATTTTTATCGAAAAATATGCCTTTTAATTAGGCTTGATATAACTTAAAAATTGACTCGTAATCAAAAGAATTTTAGTAGGCTCGAATTGAACTCAACTTGAAATCAAAAATTTTAATTTCGAGTTGAGCCCGGCTCACTCGAAATTAACTCGAGCCCGGCTCACTCGAAATCGACTCGAAGCCGCCTCTAATGCACGCATATTGCATATAATTTAAGTAAAAAATTCATATACAATACATACTATATGAAAAAATGAATTTGTAAATCAAAAAATAAGTTAAAGGTTAGGTTAATTCAACTTGAAATTAAATATATTTTAATTAATTCGAATGAAACTCACCTTGAACTCAAAATTTTCAAATTTAAATTGAAGCAAATTCATTAAAACTCGACTTATTTACTTCGTTTGATTTGAGCTATTTTTAGACAAAAAAAAAAGTTTATCTTTTAATTTAGCAGAAAATAAATTTATTTAAATATTTAAAAATATGTAAGATATTAAGTAAAAATTAAGTTAATACTTATATTAATATTAAATATAAAATAATATTAATTTTATTAAAATTTATATTATATCAACATTCCCACTGCAATATCTCTTTAAAAAATTTTACAAAATTTATAAAAAGTAAATAAATAAAAATAAAAATAAAAAGTTTTACAAATTTCCCCAGTTGCCACCCCTGTTTGGCAGCCAGCTATTCTCCAGCTGTACAAGTCCAAGCAATACTAACAAACTAAGAAGTCACACGCATGCACCACACGTGCGAAAAGAAGTCACACGCATGCACCACACGTGCGAAGTGGAACTGCCCCCACCATTTTTTATTAACTTATGAAATAAATAATTTAATTGAACCAATAATTTAATAATTAGACTTTTAATCTATTATTTATATACCACACCATTTAACTTTATTTATGTATCACTTATTTCTTTTTTATTAATTACGCTATGCACATTCAAAATATTATAAAATTTTATATACATATTTTAACTTATTTTTATTATAATGAGTAATTATAATTTTGAGATAATTACCTATATGCCACACCATTTAGTTTTATTTATGCGTTATACATCCATTCTTAGTTAATCTATACACACTCAAAATATTATAAATCTTACATACACACATTTTAACTTATTTCTATTATAATAAGTAATCATAATTTTTCAATAATCTAATTATAGTTAGATTACAAAAAATCTGAGCCGTTCATCATATTATTTTAAGAATATTTAAATATATTTTGAGTGAAAATCCTAAAACCTTAATGTTTAGATGACAGCGGAAGAAGAAGACATCCGCGACGTGAATTGATTTTAGGACAAATCAGCGCTTTACTGTGGTATTGAGGAAGAGAAAAATATGTACTATTAAGAGTAAAAATATAATTTTAATTATTTACTAATAGACTTTTTTTTTTCAAATAGATTTTGATTAAGTTTTAACTCAAGTGTGCGTATGTAAAATTTTGTAATATTTTGAGTGTGCATAACATAATTAACTAAGAATGGATGAGTAAAACATAAATAAAATTAAATGGTGTGGCATGTAGGTAATTATCCCTATAATTTTTCAATAACCTAACTATAGTTAGGTTACAGAAAATCTGAGTCATTCATCATATTATTTTAAGAATATTTAAATATATTTTGACTGAAAATTCTAAAACCTTGATGTTTAGGTGGTGACAAAAGAAGAAGACATTTGTGACATAAATTAATTTTAAATCAGATCAGTGTTTTAGTATGGTATTGAAAAAGAAAAAATATGTACTATTAAGGATAAAAATATAATTTTAATGATTTATTAATGAAATATTTTTTTTTCAAATAGATTTTGATTAAGTTTTAACTCAAGTGTGTGTATCTAAGCTTTATAATGTTTTAAATATGCATAATGTAATTAACAAAAAATAAATAAGTAATATATAAATAAAACTAAATAGTATGACATGTAAGTAAATATCTTTTTATTATAATTAATTTATTGAGCTGCATAGCATTTTTTTAATTAGTTCAATGCTATTTAAATTTTGTGTTATTTAAATATCATTGATGCAAAAAATATTATTTATTTAATTTATACTAATAACTAAATAATATAAATTAATTTAATATTATTTATTTTCATTATAATTAGGATGAAATTTGTAAATAATTTTAATAGTCTTATACTTTAAAAGTTAATTCCTTTGAACAATTTATAATGAGACATGAATTTCACTCTCATGTAAAATAATATTATTTATTTGCACACTACTAAAATAAGTCATGAATAACACGTAAAATATAATTCATATATTGCACACGACTAGCTGCTTTATATATCTTGTATTTTATATAACTTATATTTTTAATTACCAATTATGGCGTAAATTATGTGTTTCATATCACATATGAATGACTGTTTTGTATATTTTTTACGTGACATAATTTATATCAATTTTTGCTTGACCCTACGTATAAATTTGAAGTTAATAGTAAACTAAGATGTTTTACAATTGAGAAATTTAAAAAAATTAGACTAATTTGCAAGTATACTTATACCTTAGGGAGCGGAATGCAATTTACTCTTAATTTGTTATTACATATTTATCAATACTGCACAATGACTAAAATTAAGATGGTACAAATTTAAATAATAATAATAATAATATAAATAAATAATTTTTTTATTATATTCTACACAAATTTTAATAAAAAAATATTTTATTTACTAAAATACTCGAATTACATATTTTGATTTAAGATGTGAAGTAAAGTTGATAATTTTATTAAAAATAATTGAGTATATAAAATAAAAAAATATTTTTTATATTAAAATTTATAAAAAATATAATAAAAATTATTATTATTATTTTTTAAATTAATATTATTTTAGTTCTGAATTTGATACTCGCATCAAACTGGGCTTTTAGTTTGAGTTCATCTATTGGAGCATGCAAAACTTTTTTTTTTATCAAACAAAAAATTCTTTTTTATCAAAAAAAAAATCTTTTTTTTTATCAAAAAAAAAAATTCTTTTTTTTTTTTAAAAAAATGGCACTGCCATGCTGCTGAATAGATAAGTGTACGCAGAATAAAAAGGCACAGCTGGCCGCTACCAGTTAGAAGTGAGCCAGCTGTGCTCAACCTAATCTATCTACGGCTCTTTCTGGCCAGAACTTTCTCCACGTGCGGCTCCACACGTGTGAATAGGATGATGAGTTCGAGAGGAACGATACTAACTCACAGTTTTAATCGATATTTAACTCGAATCGAACTCGACTCAAGTTCATTAAGCCTAGCCACGAGCCATAGTATGATCGAATCTACTTGGCTCAATCTCTATTCTTATAAATATAAATAATATATCCACTCACTTATTGTAATTATTTATTAATTGTTGCTAATTTGAATATCTATTAACTGATCTTATGAGTATGATTAATCAAATTTCAAAATTCAATTATCGGCGGGCTTGAGTTGGCTCGAGCTAGCTCGAACTCGAATCAAATTGAGATGAGATGAACTTGAGCCGTGCAAAGCTCGGATCGAACTCTGATCGTTCTCATTGCTACATAAGAACACCCTAAATACCCAGTGGTTCTTGCCGAACAACTAAACAACTAGATTAGAATGATTTTATGCAAATATTTTAACTCAATCAAACAGTTCCTCTAAGTTGATTATACGTACAAAAAATTAATTTTCTTTATCGCTACTTTCTTTCATACGCCTAGGAATTATACGTTGGGGGTTAACAACTGTTTAATAGAAGGTCCTATTTGTGCATATTTTCAATCTAGAAGCCCCATTTGATTTAATTGAAAGGGATAATTCCATTTAAGCCCCTGAAGTTTACTCGATTTGCCACACAGATCTTTAATTTTGAAAATATGCCAGACAGGTCCCTAAACTTATTGTATAGATCACTGTGGTCCTTAATATTTATAAAAAAATTCTAATAGGGTCCAATTAAACGTTTTTCGTTAAAAATTCGGTTAAATCAAAATTTTAATTAAAAAATCATGAAAAAAATTTAATGTGAAATTACAATTGTACCTTTGGTCCTCGCTGCGGCCGGCAGAGCCGGAAATATGAAAGGATAAAAAAGAGTATTTTTACAATTTTAACAGCATTTAATAGATACCATCACAAAAGGATCATAATGACTTATACAGTAAGTTTGGGAACCTATCTGGTATGTTTTCAAAATTATGGACCTGCGTGACAAGTCGGGTAAACCTCAAGGGCCTAAGTGGAATTATCCCTAATTGAATATATAAGAGACCTAATTACAAGTAATCCCAAACTAATGGAACCAAGGTGTAATTTATCCTACTTCAGAACTCACTCAAACTCCCCTATAAAAGGGTTTGCACTCATCCCTTTCTGGCTCACAGCGAAAGCCTCTCTTTCTCGCTCTCTCTCTCCGTCCTTCGATAATGGCGTTCAGACTCATCAGAGCGAGAGCCCTGATCATGGCCGTCGTCCTGCTGCTCGCTGCGTTCATCATGGCCGTCGCTGAGCCGCGCGCAGATTACCAGGTTGAAGTTTCCTCCCTTTGCTAATTTACTGTGTTCGCCTGCGGGTGAGTTTGGCTCGCAAATTTATAGTTCTCGTTCGAGTCGATATTTAACTGAAATTAAATTCGATTCGAATTTATTGAATCAAATCATGAGCTATAACTAGATCAGATCGACTTGACACTATCTTTATTTTTTAAAATATAATTATAATTATTTATTAATTTTATATTAGTATGCGCTAGTTGTAGTTATGATATCTGTTACGTGATCTTGTTGGTATGGTTAACACAATTTTATATCTTAGCCGAGGTAATTTTTTTATTAGACTCGAATTAACTCAAATTTAAATTAAATTGAGATGAATCGAGCTTAATTAGTAGTGCCTGACTCGACTCAAACTCAGATCATCGACACCCCTACATGCTTAGATGAAGAGAAGATTTCAAATTTTTATTAAATTCTATCAATTAATGAGGACTACATGAATGCAGGGATCTGCCACTGAAGGCTTGGTTGGTGCCAACATAGGTAAAAGATGCATTTTTGGTGATTCTTTAACTTTTTCGCATTCTATTTAAGTTAGTACTGTAAAAATTAAATCGAATTCTCCGGTCTAACCAATCTTATTGAGGACCATCTTATCGTCCGATAACTTGTTAAACTCGATAAAGTCATAAATGAGATAATAAGCTGGTTCTTAATCTAGTCGGTTTAAGCAGACATCTTCGTGTTGTCGTTTGTCTGGTTAATTTCATTGATATTTAAGGTAGTGCTGTAAAAATTAAATCGAACTCTCAGATCTAACCAATCTTATTGAGGACCATCTCGTCGTCCGATAACTCGTTAAACTCGATAAAGTCATAAATGAGATAACAAGCCGGTTCTTAATCTAGTCGGTTTAAGCAGACATCTTCGTGTTGTCGTTAATGATAATGTGAAGTCGGGTTAATTTTATTGATATATAAAATTTTTCTAAGGAGTCATTTTATTATTATTGTTTTAGTGTTATATTATATAATTTAAATGATATGATATTTAGATGGCATTTTTTAATTTATAATTTTATAATTTCATAAAAAAAAAATTATTGAAATGTTAAATCAAATGCCTTCTAAATTTTTTTTATCATCATTTTAATTTTTTTCTATATATATTTGATGAATAATATATTTTTCACCTCTCAATATTCATTTCTACAATTAATGTTTTGTTCAGCTCTAACTAGTCCTGTTTAGCGCGAGAACCAAAACAGGATCAAAACAGGACAAAAATGGTACTAATTTAAAAAATAATAATAATAAAAATAAATAAATATTCTAAATCATTTTACACAAATTCAAATATAAAAAATATTATTTTACTTTATATACTCAACAATTTAAAATAAAAATATCAATTTTATTTCACATTTTAAATCAAAATATTCAAGTCGAGTATTTTGATCTAAGATGTGAAATAAAGTTTGTATTTTTATTAAAAATTATTAAGTATGTGAAGTAAAATATTATTTTTTATATTAAAATTTGTGTAGAATAATTAAAATAATTTGTTTATTATTATTATTATTATTATTATTATTATTATTATTATTATTATTATTATTGTTTTTTAAATTAACCCTATTTTGGTCTTGTTTTTGTTCTTGCGCCAAACAGATTTTATTTTCCTATTTCATTCATAGAAACTAATATCTACACATCTTGACTAGTGGTGCAACTTTCGATTCGACTCGTGAATTTGATCTAAACCCGACCAAGCTTAAGTTTGTCTCGTCTTAGAGAACTCAGATACAGGTTGACGGATCAATCGGATTACGTCCGACGACCTGTTTATCAAAATTATTATAGTTTTTAGTATTAATTTTAATATTAATTATTAGTTGTGTATTAAATAATGTAATTATATTTTCTATATTTTTAATTAAAAAAGAAATATAGATAAGGTAAATATTTAGTGGATGAGGTTATGAAGTAACGTGGAATTAGTTAAAAAATTTTGAAAATTAATATTTGAGTCCTTCATATTTGGCATATTTTTCACTTTGATCATTTCATAAAAAAAAAGGAAGAAGGAGAAAAATAGAGAAAGATATATTTTAGCAATTATTAAATTAAATATAATATTTGAAAATGATGTTTTCATCTTTTTAGAATGTAAAATTAATGCAAATCATCAAAAAGATTTAATTGATATATTTAATTTAATTTTAAGACCAAATTTAAAAACTAAATGGAGCTCAGGAATTAAATTTTTAAAAAATAATTAACCTATTTGATATTATCTTTTAATTTTAGGAACCTGCCTGTTATTTACCCATACAAATCTTCCAATATTAAGGCCATAAATAAAGTCAAAAGAATTTTTTTTTTCAATTCCAATAAATAATGAATTAATTAATTAATTATAATTTTAAGTTCTAATTCATTACACTAGTGAATTAAATTTTAACTAATTAAAATTTCTAATAAAAAAACCTGGAAATTATAATAGGTCAATTATCAATCATTATATATTGTAGCAAGTTTTTAAAATTCAATCGAAATTTTCTAGTGTCGATAATTTTAGCATAAACTCAGATGAAATTGTTCGATTGAAATCTATTTTTTTTAAAAAGTAATATTTAATAATTATTATTAATTAATTAAATTTAAATTTATAAAATTAAATAATTTATAAAAAATTTAAATATATCGATATCTAAATTATTAAAATTAAATTAATATTTTTATCTTGTGATCGAAATGCAGATTGTGGCGGGTTATGTAAATTCAGATGCAGCAGAGCTTCGCGGACGAACCTCTGCCTGAGGGCATGCGGTACGTGTTGCGCACGGTGTAGCTGCGTGCCGCCAGGGACTTCCGGCAATTACCAATTCTGCCCCTGCTACGCCGCTCTCACCACGCACAACGGAAGAAGGAAATGTCCTTAAAAGTAATTACACAAGAGTGCATGGACTTCAAATAAATAAAAGCATCTGTTGTATGATCATGAGTGTATCTTTCTTTGCTTGTGTGATTGCTTCTTGTGTTGTAGGCTTTGGATTCATCACAATGATGATTTGATGCATTTACTACGTTAATTCATAATGATACTGAAAGTTCGACAATCCTAAAATTCATAATCGTTAGCTTATCTAAATTGAGAAATGTATCACTAAGGTTGTAATATGAACTGCCTCGTATGCGTGTTCACAAGAATTTGCTCATGTTACTGGCTTTAAAACAATACTATAGTCTTGCTTAGTTTTCATCGGGGAATAATATTCACTCCTAAATTAGAGGACTTCGATTATAAATGGATGTTGATTTTATCAGCATCGGAATAGAAATCGATGAAACAATAACTAATGCGATGGTATTTGCATCGGTTATGGGCCGGTACTAAAGTAAAATAAGAATAACCCATTCTTTGAGATTAATGATGATGCAAAAAATTGTACAAAGTCAACCCCATGTAAATATATAAGCCTCTAGCTTCACATTATCTTTGTTCGGATATAGTTGATGTTAATACTTAGCATCATTGCTTGTAGAAATTAGGTGCTTATGGTATTTGCGGCTAAGTTTTCATGGAGTAGTCATTGTTAGACGCGAAGAACTAAGAGATGCTCCTTTGAGCGATCTCTTTTTTCAAAAAAAAAAGCTTTCTTCATACGTGTTTCTCATTCCTTTATCAAGTAACCCACAAAAAATGCTCTTGTTATGCTTATATGTGGCCTAGCTTTTTGTGATAAGGACTCTTTTCGATTTCCTCTCTAGCTATTCTTAACAGAGGTTTGCAAACTTTGGTCCTCAACTTGAATAGTTGATGGACGAAGACTGAGAGCTTTGTGAAATTCTTTCGATACACGAACGCAATCAAACAACCAATTATATAATTAAAGAAATAAATTGTAAAGAGGAGAAAAAGGAAATAGAAAATATAAAAATTTATGTGAAAACTCAAATTAAGACAAAATAAAAAGTACCGGAGAAAAATTCCATTAATCAAATTGAAATAGTTCAAAGGTTGCTTGAAACAGTTGAAGTCAGAACTGGTTGCTCGTTTCTTTGGGACCACTAAGATTGCGCTTTCAATTGTTGTCCTCGCTGATGTCAAGCAGAAACCTGAAGAGTTGCTGAGAGACTTTTTTGATCACTTCCTCAATGTGGTTGCTGCTACATATGATATTGATCCAACTATCATCCTCGACAACTTTCGTTGGGCTGTTCTGCTTAGCAATCTTTCCAAAGAATTGACTCGACATAGGCTGACAACTCACCCAGGAGTTGATGGCCATCATTGAAGAGCATGTCCTAGTCGAGGATGCCCATGTGATGCTCCCAAATGCACGATAAAAGAAGAGAAAATGACCAGATACTACCTTCGAATACAAATCAGAGTAACCAGAAAAACACCCGAAGAGAGCTAGTTGGAGCGAGTGGAAGCCCTCCTGCAAGCCAAAATGCATGTTCAATTGCCCGCTGGAGGGGGTTTATGTCGTTGTGCATAAAGATGAGCTTCTAACTCCTTCTTTGAAGAAACCGGAAGCTCCCTTAGGCACGTACCAAGACAACTATTAGTCATATCACCATCATTTTAGGTATCTGCTCTATCAGTGCGGATCTCTGATGACAATGATCAACCGTTTCATCGACAATGTTTACCTTTGTTAGTTCCTGCAAGGGACCAAGGCAGGGAAGCTTCCCTTGGTTGATCCCACTTGAAAGTATGATTTGTCCGCTCAAGGTGCTGCTGCACAATCCAACCCAGGTCCATCTTATGCTTTACGCATTGGCTCTCTTGCAGCCTGAGTCAACAGCACCATCTTCACTTTGGATCCCAAAGTCGGAAGGTGGCAATCTGTGATGGTCAAAAGTATCACGTGACGTTTTTCATTTGATATCTCCATTGTCTCACCCAAGATAACATGCCCAACCACAACGACACCATAGTCATCACAGCTCCTATCGGGAACGTTGATGTCAAGAGAATTTTAATTGACATTGGCAGCTCCGCTCATGTCCTCTTCAAAAATATCCTGTTATTGATGGAGAACTCCTTGAGAACCTCTTGCAAGGTAGCCTCAATCGATGTGTTCTCAGGTGAGAAAGTCACCCCCTCAAGTTTATCATCTTCTTGGTCACCTTGGAGATGAAAATGACTGGGCCACCCACATGGTCTTGTTCTCGATTGTCAGGGTGATGTTGGGCTACAATGCAATTCTCAGGTGCTCCAACTTCAAGTTGTTTGGAATAATGGCTTCAACTCCGAACCTGTGCATTGAATTCCCAACCATGTGCGAAATTGTCACTATCTGAGGAGATCTAGACGAGGCTCTTCGAGTTTATACTTAGTATATTTCAGTAGTTTTTTTACTAGTTTTTCTCGTATTTCATAATTATCTTTTCTATTTTAGGATTTCTCAAGCATTCCGGCTAAGTTATGATAAGGCTGCAAATGAAGGGACCAAAATGCAAATCGTCCATTAAATTCTGCCAATCCCTAATTCCACTCTCGATCCTATATGCTGCTTGCATGATTGCATCCCGTGGAAGGCGCTTGCCCAGCCTAGCGCTCGCCGCCCGACCTCACCTCATCAGACTCGCAGATCTCGCCACGGTGAGGTCGCTCAGCCCCAGACCTTCCACCCACGACGCGCACAGCTGTTCGGCCACGTCGGCCACGACGCCGGGCTCCACGACGTCGACGCCTACATCGCATAACCGCAACTTTAAACATTCAAAGGTACGCTGTGTGGGAGAGTTTTCTTTTTTTTTTTTTTTTGATGAAGATTTGCCAAGTTATTGTGAGAGGAGTGAAAGGAGTTCACTGCTTTTGAGTTTCCAGCACAGTGGGTGTGTGGAATTGACTTTGGAGCTGCAGAGGGCTGCAAGCTGAAGTAGTTAGGGCTTAGTATTCATCATTTTCTGTAAGTTTCTGTTGTTTTTCTTTTCGCTGTTTACCCCTTTTTTTCCATTTCCTAGTTCATGTTATCAATCTTGGTTCTATAAACTGCTTTTCCCTTCAGTTGATTTTCCGTATTTGCTGTCCAAAAAAAAAAGTTACTTTTGTCCTTGAATCTTGTTATCTTTCATGTGAAGATTGAACTCATGAACTTAAATTGATCTATTTTGCATGTGTTAGGCTTTGCCCTCTATAACATGTGATAAATTCTTATGTTCTTGCTGTGATTTCTCTGTTCTATGATCTCCATGGTTAAATTCAGAAATTCCCTAAATTTATGTGATTTGTAGGCTGAGAGTATAAATGGATGCTTTGGTCTTAATCTCCTCTAAACTGTGTGATGTAGCATGAAGCATACTTAATTAGGACCTTGCATCTAGTTATGTCTACTTATGTTCTCATTTTCAATCTCATATTAGGATAGTTGGAATCAAGTTTTAGTAAAACCTAGGCCTCATTCTATTTTGGTAGCTCGAGGTTCACCCTAGTGAGCTCCCAGCTACATCAAAGGACCAAACCCTACCTTCAATTTGATCACATCTTATTGTGGTTTCAGATACTATGAACAATAAACACAGTTGTGTAAGCTGTAAATTTGAGGATCTATCATTCCTTTTACCCTAGATTGTTCATTGCTTACACTGTTATAATTTTTACCTTTTTGTATGTTAGTTTCATGGTTAGTTTAATGAATTGCTATTTTCATTGAGAATTCAAATGTAAGAAATAATAGAATGTCTGCTTAATATGGTGATTGGTGGATTTTGGAGTTGCTCTATAGTAGAAACACATGTTGACATCATACTGTATATACATGGAAATTAAGACGGTGATGCTAATAGATAGGACTTGGTACACATCCAAAAAAGCACTACTTTGGAGAAAGCTATAATGATCTTATTGATGATCATGTTCATTAGTTGACATCTTAGTTTGTTTATCGACTATAGAGAGGGTCTTAATCGGTAGAGAATACTGTTAAGTGTAGTTATCGTGTTATAGTATTAATAGATTATTATATAAAACAATATAACACTATTGTATATAGTGTAGTGCATTGTTATAATGTTAAAGTTTATAATACAATATATAGGGCTCACCTATCTAGCTCAAAATGCATCATACTCTGTAGATATTCATTACGCTGATGCTCTTTGTGATATAAAAAAGTAGATATAACAATAACTACACCTTTATCCCACTAGTTGGGGTTGGCTATAAGAATTTTTTATTTTTATTGCACTTTATCAATTAATAAATTCTTATTTAGTTTTAAGTGTGAGATTATTTCTTATAATTTTGTCATATTTTTTTTTGGTCTTCCTCTTCCTCTTTTTATAAGGGTAAGGTCTAACAACTCAACTTTTTCACTAAAGCTTCAATTGACCTACGATTTATATGCCCAAGCCATATAAGTCTACTCTCTCTTAGCTTATTCTCAATTGATGTTATTCCAACTTTCTCGTAGATATATTAATTTTTTATTCTATTTTTCGTGTATACCCATCCATCCATTTTACCATTTTTATTTCTGCAATACTTATTTTATTTATATGCTTATTTTTTAGGATAACATTTAGTGCTATATATCATTATTAGTTTTACTACTGTTTTATAAAATTTATTTCTATATTTGAGTGAAAATTTTCTAACTTATGCAAATAAATAGATAAATAAAAACAATATATACAAATCATATCTAGACCAATCTCTCTCATATAAGTTCCAACATCTCTTCCTCGAGCTTTCGACCACAATTAACACCTAACTTCCTCAGCAGTGCCATGATTCTCAATAGAATGATGGTCATCATTTTGCAAAACTCGAGCATCATTCAACGAAACATTTTGGTTCACATTCAACACTTCATCAGCATAACCTCGTTTATTAGAATGAAACTCCACTTGTTCTTGAGAAATCAATGAATCTCTCCCAAGCTAAATACAACCAAGGCAATAGGATGACCTTGCAGCAAAGGATCAAGTGGCGGCAATAGAAGAACATTCATCAAAGTACTCTTGTACTCGAACAAGCTAGTCAAAGACAAATGATTTATCCTCTCCCTTCGAAGCTTACTTGATAATATGCTCACACAATCAACCGATTGCAATCACATATTGCAAAATTAGAACTTGGGTTTCGAATGACATCAAATGCGACATCTGAGTCAGGGATCCTCAGAGCTCGCCGCCATAGAAAAATGGGGAGAACTGAAATCACATGAGATTTTAAGCTGATCGTTGAAGCACTGATTGACTTTGAGAAGTCAAAGAAATGGCAAGGGCTTGATGAGTCTATCAGCATTTGCATTCCTTGAATGTGATGCCTCAATTGCTCCTGTTCATGTAGAAAGTAATCGTGTTAGGAATCAGAAAACAATGATATAGAAAAAAAAAAAATCAAAGAATTAAGATGCTTAAATTCCAACTTGCAAAGTTCGTTGTACAAAGTGATGATCATGATCATGATATAAATATTTATTGTTTTAGATTGGAAGAGTAGTTACCTTCTAAATATTTCAACATGCTAATTTCCATATCTTTTTTCTGATGACAGCCTCCGAACAGCATCTCCGGCTGAATCGCAACGCGCAATCATCGCATGGAATCTGATATATCTATCCCGCAGCCGCCACAGCCAGATGATATCTTGAATCTTCTCTCGGATTCGCCCGGCGGCAGCGATTCCCCACTGGTGTCGAGGCTGCGGAAGCTACTGTTTCGCCGGATGCTGGTGGGGGTGCAGGACGGGCGGTTCTTCCTAGGCTCGTTTCACTGCATCGACAAGCAGGGCAACATCATCCTCCAGGACGCCGTTGAGTATCGGAGCAGCCGGCGATCGCCGGACTCGCCGATGGACCAGCGCTGCCTCGGCCTCATCCTCATCCCAGCCTCCTGCCGATCTTCCTGCCATGTGGACTGCTCCATAGAGGAGCAGTTATCCCTCCTGTCCCTCGAGAGATAAACGGTCGCCGTAGCTGAATTCCGATCCGTTGGATCCCAAAGTAAGTCAAGATTGCTCTGTTTGGTTAACCTAAGAATTGATTGTGGAGTGCACATGCGATCAGCTGAAAATCTCAGAAATCTCTTTCCCTTCATATGAAAAACTATTGAAAATCTTCACTTGAAAATCACTAGGACTCGATCAATTTGAAATTTTGATTGAAGTACTAACGATTATAGAGCGAGAATCGAGTTTTGAACATAATTGCTAGTCCTAAACGAAACCCCTTTAGACTGTATGGTAGTGGATTTGGCTTCGGAATAAGTAGAATAAAATTTAAGGCCCGTTTGGTTGTTGAATTTATTATATATATGTTTGTATTGTACTGGTGCAGGAACTGGATCTAATAAAATTTCTAAAAATTAAATAAAAGTATTAAATATTTTAAATTAAAGATGATAAATGTTAGATATGTGCTATTTTTAATAACTTTTGGTATTTAATATGTTTTTTAGGTTTTAAAAAGTTGTAGAATATAAAATAGATAGCAAATAATAAAAAAATAATTAAATAAATTAAAAAATTCAATTCTTAGTTAGAATTGAATGTAAGTAAAGTAAATTGAAATAAAATTTAATGACTTAAGTTTCATTTGTTTGGGAGATAAAAATTAATTTAGTTTAATTTTAATCTGATATACATACATAAAATTTAATATTAAAAATTAATTTTATTTCATATTTTAGATATATTATTAAAATAATAATTAATTTATATCACATTTTTTTATATATTAATATAATAATTAATTTTATTTCACATTTTTTATATATTTTAATTAATTATTATATATTATTCATAATTTTTAATAAAAAAAAATTATTTAATTTTAATTTTATTAAATTTAAATCTTACAGTCAAAGTAATGTCCTAGTTGTAACGTTCTTGACCATAAATTTAAATTATATTTTATCTAAATAAATAAATTTAAATGATATATTTTTATTTTAAAATTATTATGTAATTAAAAATAATTATACGTGAAATTACATATATATATATATATAATTATTAAGCATTTATGACAAATAATTATAGTAATTAATTATTTAATATACAGTTATAATTATTTATGTACATATACATATATATTTCTAATCAATCTTAAAATTTATTAATGGCATTCATTATTATTATATAATTAACGTAATATACTTATAATTAAGAATAATTATATATATATATCTAAAAGAAATCACAAAATAGAAATTAACCAACAGTATCATAATTTTTATCAAATAATTCCACCTTTACTTTAAATATGATTTGCTTTCATTTCATTAGCATAATATATTAGGATTTAAATCATCTATTTCATTTAAGAAATAATGCTTGCAAATTATATTTATAAATTATTTTAGTGACGAACGTCCAACTAATTTAAATAAGCATATAATATGTGTGTAGTATTGTTTTCATATCTTTGATATTTTTATGTTGAAAAATAGATAAACGGTATAATTTGTCATCTAATTTAGAAGACAAATTTGTGCCATGCAAACTTTGCAATGACTGGTTTAACGGAGCAATGAAGCATCCTTATCTCTTCGCTTTTGCATGCATTTTCCTGCAGCACATTCCTACTTTGTAATGACTGGTTTAACAGAGCAATGAAGCATCCTTATCTCTTTGCTTTTGCATGCATTTCCCTGCAACACAGTCCTACTTTGTAATGACTGGTTTAACAGAGCAATGAAGCAACCTTATCTCTTTGCTTTTGCATGCATTTCCCTGCAACACAGTTCTACTTGGTAATGATTTGTTTAACAGAGCAATGAAGCATCCTTATCTCTTTGCTTTTGCGTGCATTTCCCTGCAACACAGTCCTACTTTGTAATGACTGGTTTAACAGAGCAATGAAGCAACCTTATCTCTTTGCTTTTGCATGCATTTCCCTGCAACACAGTTCTACTTTGTAATGATTTGTTTAACAGAGCAATGAAGCAACCTTATGTCTTTGCTTTTGCATGCATTTCTCTGCAACACAATCCTACTTTTTTTCTACTTACTTTGGATGCATTTTTTTGTTTTTTCTGTTTTTTTTTTTGAAATTAAGATAGCATCCGTACGTTCCAAAATTATATGAAGTTGTCAGAGCTCATCTTTCACAATCTTTAAAATACTATAAATTAAGGGCTTGGAAAGATTTGGAATATATTACAACCATTCATTTCTGGAAATTGCAGGTAGAATAAAAGAAACAAGGCAATTAAAAATTTAATTTAATAAAAAATAGCATGATACAATAGGAATTAATTCTATTGTCAAATTAACTGAAACAAATAGAATGTTACAAACATAATTAATGCTACACCTAGCATCCAGTAATTACAGCTCAATTGTTGCCTGTGTATAGTTGAATCAATTTGTCAATGTAGCTTAGTAAGTTAGTACGTTTAAGATGCTGAAATATTTGTTTGATAGTTTGCGGAATATATTTATTCGTCAGCAATCGGATATATTCATTAGGCTTTCACCAGATTTGTTATCAAATTATTTGGTAGCCTTTTAAACTTCAATTATTTACAACACAACCAACAATCCTAATTTTTTTTAGCTTCCTTTGAAGTTCTACAAGCCTCGCTTCAGTGGATTGATAGTATCCAAGAGAAGCCTTTGAGATTATTCCCTTTGTGGGAACTAAATAAACAACATACGAGTAACTACTTTGTATTTCATTTGCTCAAGAACAATTTAATAAGAATGAGGCATGATATCAAATAATCATTTGTTCATTTGTCCCTTCTTTTTTATTAAATAAGTCACCTTATGTTGAGATCTTTACGTCACTTTTTCAATAAAAAGTTGGTTGAAAGTTTACAAAGAGGTCGTTTGAATGGCCACATAATAGTAAAAGTGTTTTAAGCCGATGTGTTACTAAAATGCATAGTTTTAACGATTGTTCCATGATTTCCTCTCTGCCAATTTTGTTTATTCTATTCCATGAGCTATATTGGTACTTTACTTATCTCCTACAATGTTTGAATGCTTCGAGTGTCACATTATCATCTTGTTTTTCTTTGCATTATTTAATCTTTAATTGTTGATGTTATGTTTAGTAAAATGATAAAAAAATGATCATTGATTCATCTATTGAGGTGTTTTATTGCAATAACCGGTGAATAAACTATCTAATAATTAGGCTCTTGCATATCTTTGTGTAAAGTAAATGCTGCTCAATATTAGATCTTAGTTTTGCGATTTGTCATTTTTGTCTATAACTATTATTATTTGTTGCTCAAATCTTCTATTTTGATAAAGCAAAGTTGATAATGTACAGTTGTCTGCGTATTTTCTTTGTACAAAGATGCTTAAAGTTCATATATATATTTGAAACTAGTAGATGGCTCTGTTTGGTAATAAGAAAAAAAGTAGATTTAGTTAGAATTTTTAGTCATTTTTGGAAAATGTGTATGATGTGAAATAAAGTAAATTGATTATATTAAAAATTGTGTAGAATGTGAAATAAAATTGATTGATTTATTGAGAATTGTGTTGGATGTGAAATAAAGTGATTATTTAATGTTGGAATTTGTGTTAGATGAGATATAAAATAATTTTTAAAATTTTTTTAAAATAAATTTAAAATTTTAGTCATGACTAATTTTAGTCGTGATTTTTAGCTCATTGCCATACAGGGCCTTAGAGTACATAAATCTTAATTCACTGTTTATTAGTCATATTATTTTTGGCTTTTACATGGTTTCTCTATCATGTTGATTCTATCAATCAACACTTATTATTTGTTTTACACTTGGCAAGTTAAACAAATTTAATCTGTAAATTATTCCAATTGAGAAAAAATGTAAAAAAATAAAAAAGTGAATTTTAACTTTTACTCCAATATTTTTAGTGTAATTAAATTGCAGTCTCTCTCTGACTTATGTTATTTAGAACTTGATCCAGTAGCAAATATTGTTTAATGAGGCATTTAGAATTTGGAGTTATTTAACTAAATCCAAACCAAGTAAATGAAAGGTAATTAATAGCAATTTGGCTATTTTATAAATATTTATAGCTAATTTTTTTATTTATAAACATTCTTATATTACAAATTATGTTTACTTGCCAACCTGAGCATTTTTTATTACAATATTTTATTAAAACTCTAAAAAAACCTCTCTTTTTATTTAAAGTTCAACAAACTCTTATCGTATAATACTTGCTTATGTAATAATGAATTATATCAACTCTTTTATAATATTTTCTAATAATTGAACTTTTAGTTTTGATATATATATATATATATATTATAAACTTAAAATTTTATTATATTTCATAACATTTATTAGAATTTTTCTCATATAAAAATAATAGAAAGCTTAATAATAGCACGTGCAACGCACGTGCAACAGAACTAGTTATATATAAAAGTGGAACTTCAGCGATAAAAATTTGTTATCATATGTTAAGTTAAAAAAAAAATTATTCTCTTCTTTAAGCAGTATTACAATCGTAGAGCGCCATTGTGCATGCACCGCGCTCCTTCGTACCATCGCCACTCATAATGGCGCTGCATCACGCGTACCCTTGTCTCATCTCTTTCCTCTCTTTTTCTCTCTCTCTCTCTCTCTCTCCTCAACGCATTCCTAAACCATAGCTTAGGCTCTAGCACCATCACCAATTACTCACTGCTCAAAACACTTTTGTACCTACTGTTGATTGCAACAAACCTTGCTCTAACAAAATATGTAGAATGGATGGGATCAATCCTTCGGTCTTCCTTTGCTCGCTTCCACTCGCATTTGCCCCAAAATCTCTCCATTTTCAAGTAGCCTAAAATCCCATAGCTTGCTCTTGCCAGTTGATTCACCCTCGATGTAAGATTTCTTTCTTCAAATTGAAGTGAAGCAAGAAGTATAATAGTGTGAGCTTATTAAACTGGTCATAGGACGATAGTGCTTTAAAATAATGGGTTTATGAATCTGTTACTCCTTTTTTTTTTCTCAATCACATCCATTTAATGAGGCATTTAAATATCTTCCCGTCGATCGATCTAAGGATTCTATGATTTTGTTTGTTTTTTTTTTCTTCTAGAGTTTGTTTGTCTATTATTCTAATAGCAACAACATAATAAATTATTACTACATGAGATGCTTCACCTCTCTCTCTCCTTCCCCTCTCGACTGGCTTGGTTGTTTAGTCGGATTGGGTGAATTAGGTCGGGCTAAATTCAAGTTTGACCTAATTGGCACCTAAGAAAGCGAGAAAAAACTGAAATAAATAAATAAGTATATAATTATTATTTCGATAAATATGTGATACATTATGATTTGAGTTCAACACCACCATAAATTACATATGAAAAGGGATACAATCTAGCATGCTAGATTAAATAATTAAACAACCTCCTCTATTTGACCCGACGAGGGATCTAGGTTTTCATACGAAAAAGGGAATGCGCGTAGAAAGGCTGATATTCTGCAGGTGAAATGATAGTCATATTTGTCTTCGACTGAAAGTACTCCTACATACTGCAGTCTGTCTCCAACGATTCGAAGCCCGGCATTTATCGCACTGTCAAAGAGGAGGTTGTCGTAATCACTGGTAGGAGCATAACGAATGTGGTAACGGTATAACTGGAATACAGCATCGCACACAGCTTCTATCGTAGTAGCTATTAGAGGACTTCTAACCACGTTCACAGATGTATAACCTGTGGGTAAACATGTGCGTAAATCTTCGGGCGACGATGAGGTCACCGTGGTGACACACAGGATGAGTAGGAGGTGGAGGAGGACGACAATGGCGATGACGACGCGGGAGAGGAGGAGAGGGCGGCCGGTGGAAGCCATGAGATGAGATGTATGGCATAAGCAGTGAGCAGAGAAGGCGAGCCGAACGTTACTCAAAATTAAAATTCGGTCCAAAATTAAAATATGACATGATTAATTCAAGCATGCTCGAATCGTGCTTTGATTCAGCTCGTATTGTAAAAAAATATAAGAATATTATATATATTCAAAAAGATTTGATCCATAGCTTTAAACCATCTTCGCTCTATCGCTAAATCACTAACTAAGTCGTGTATATATATATTGTATATATGATTTCGAACCAAATCGAATCATGTTTCAAGCGAGTCAGGATCAACTCGAAACAGGCTCAAAATGTACTTCGAGCCAAAGTCTTTAGCTTGTGATTCGATTCAAAATTTTTAAATTGATTTTAAATCGATTTAAAAATCAAATGAATTTTGATCGAGTTTTGAGTTTCGGATGTTTTTAACTTCGTTTTCTCCGTTGCTTTCTCTCTCTTTCTTTCGAAACTTTTTGGGTCCGGCCGGCCAATAATGAGGCAGACATGTTAATTTTGGGATTGGGACGACTAAATCTAATAATTGCTCCTCTTTCTCTCTCCTCTGTGTATGATTTTTTTTTTTTTGATAAAATTTATATGATTAATTTGTGAAACTCATAATTAATTTATTACTTAATCTTTTTTATATTAATAATTAAAAAAAAAGTAATTTTCAAAAATTAAGTGTAAATAATATGAAATACTTTTTCTTATTAACTACAGCTATACAGGTCATTTCTTTAATAAATTCATGGAGAGTGGAAGAGAGAAGATTTGCTTAAACTTTAATAGGTAAATTAAATATATTTATTTTTTAGTATTTATTTTATTAAATTAAATAAATTATATTTAGGAATTCAGTTCAGTTAATCTTCGATTTTTTGGTTTTAAAAGTCAAATTAAAAATTAAAAAATGAAAATAACTCCAACTAAAAACTGATCTTGAAATCATTTATTTGATTTTTTTCAATTTTTTTTTAATTTCGGTTATTTTTTGATGGTTGTAATGAGAAACCCACCCGCTTTGACACCGATTCATGCCTACTTGGCCGTCGTTGGGCCCGGTGGGCTACACGCCAGATTTTAATTAAGTTCCTAAATAATGGTAGAGTTTTTTTGGGAGGTTTATATCGTCATCTTCAAAGATCCATTGTCTTTAAGTGACACTCCTAAAATTTATTATTTTCATACAGCATTTCTATCTAACTTCAAACGAGTACAGCTTGAAAATAATAAATTTTGAAAGTACTATTTGAAAATAATGAATCTTTGGACGCTGTATATGTAAATTTTCCTATTTTTATTGTAAAATGACCTTCAGCAAGGAAGGTAAAGCTAACTAATCGTTGGCCTTAATTTGGTTTGTTATCTCATAAATGTTTTATTAATATTTTAAAGTTATCTCAAATTTTTAATAATTTTATTTTATTTAAATATATTTTTAGATATAAAAAATTTATTTTTTAAAAAAAATCTAATGGCCAGCGCTGCTGCCAGCTGCATTTTATGGGAGATAATGTCCCACTATTATTATTATTATTATTATTATTATTATTATTATTATTATTATTATTATTTTTAGCTGGCGTTGCTGCCAGCCCCCATTTCATGGGGCAACTCCCCACTGTTATTATTCTTTTTTTTGCTGATGCTGCTCCCAATTGCATTTCATTTTGGTAGCACCCCGCTATTATTATTTTTTCTTAGCTGGCTCTGCTGCCAATTGTATTTTATGTGGGGGCAGCGCCCCAATTTTTTTTTTATTATTATTATTATTTTAGCTATCGATGGCGATGCTGCCAGCTGCATTTCATGGGAGCGCAGAATAAGTTCGGTCCAATTCGACACCTTGGAACCGGTCAAAACCGGTGCGGTTCAACCGGTTCTGCCCCTGGACCACGTTCAGACCAGTTTCGAGTCAAACCGGTGCCATAAGCAGGTCTATATGAAGTCATGGTTTTACCTTTAATTATTTATGTTTGAGAAAAACAATTTTAGTTAGCGATATTAGTATTGATCATATTATTTAAAAAAATAATTATTTAATTTAATAATATGTTGACAAAAAGGAATGGGAGCTCCGAGAATCGATGGCACGCAGCGGGTTTGGCCCAGAACTCCGATTATCAAGCAGTATAATAGTCATTCAGAATAATACATAGTGAGTTAAGGTAGTTTAGGGACGTCCACCGGGGGCTTTAGTGAGGGAGATTTCACTAAAAATAAGGGGTTTGGTCAGAAGATCAGTACATGATTGATTATAAACATCGTTCCCAAGGTTTCTTAAGGAAAGAGTTTACATGTACCTCTAGCTTGTTCTGGTCCTCCCCCCTTCTAGTTGTCTATCAAGAGGTATTTATAAGCAGATTGTAGTGGAGTTCGGTGATTTTTTCGGAAGAGGGTGCTGAATACTTCTGTTGAGCCTATACTGGCGGTTCCACCAGTATCGGCCACCGGTGAAACCAGAAGTAGTGGCTGAATCACGCGACTTCTTGATCTCCGTGATTCGTGGAAATTGAAAACTGTGCTGATATTTGACTATTGAACCCATACCAGCGGTCCCACCACTGTCGACCTCCGGAGAAACAACGATAGCGAGAACCGAGGAAATATCGTAGCAGATGTCTTAATCATCCTATGCGATGTTTTGGTGGATGCTGTAGCCTACGCATCGTGGGCCCGTGGCTGATATTTGGAAGGCCGAACCAGCAGGATCGATGTTCGATGTCTACAAAAGAGAGACCCGATTAGTTCTCGTTGATGATCAGAGGTTTGTGAGTGTCCCTTTGGGTACCACGTGTCCACAATCATCTATTCATATTGTATATGTGAACGACAAAGTATTAGAGTGAGGTATAACATTGGGCCCGCGATGTTAAAACATCAAGGACGATGATGCTTATTGTAGATGTTTCTATCGATCCTGTAGTATCATGTAGCTGATAAGTGGTGTGTCAAACTTGGCCTCGCCTGCACCTACACAAGAAAGAATAATACTAGTAGTGATCTTGCCTGAGAGGAGTGAGTTTCCCATTGTTGAGAAGACGTTGAACCAAGAATAGTGAGTTTTTCAGTATTGTAAAAAACAAACCAAACCACCTAGTCTGACATCCATTTGATAATCAGCCTGACCAATCTGACTATGATCTAGACAATGATTTGATTTTTGATCTGATCCAATTTTACAACATACTTATATTAGAGTCATAAATTTAAATTTTAAAAATTAAGACCAACTTACAAATATCTTACAATTTTAAAAACTTAAATGTAATTTACTCTAAACTATACATAAGGATCCTAAGCTTCCGTTTGGTGCATGCTCAAGTTGAGCATAATTATTTTTTAAAATTTTTTTATAATTTTTTTTTTTTTTGAGATATATGTTATAATGAGAAATAAAGTTAGTTAGTTATGAGAATATTAAATAAAATTAGTTGATGTATTAAGAATTGTATAGGCTATTTTATTTTTTTAAAAAAATAGTTATGCTACAAGATATTTCACATTGATTTAATTTATATTACCAAAATTTTAAATAATAATTATACATGATGTGCTATTTGACAGATAGATATTTTTAAATAGTAATGATTACATATTTTTTTAGGTGTCAATCCTAAAATATTTTTTATTTATTTAATTTTTATAATTTTATATTTTAAATATATAATTATAAATTGTACTCTTCACATTAAATTTGAGAAAGATTTAATCATTTATCTTATTAAAAATAAAAAAATTTTAGTCATTTATTAATATGAAGAAGTATTGATTGTAATTATGCACTTAAAATATAAGTAATATATGTCTAATTTTAGGAATGAATTAGCAAAAAAATATTTTTAAAGGTAATATATAATTCTTTATTTTTAAATATTATAGTGTGTATATTTTAAGTCTGTTTGAAATAGTATATAATAAGGAATAAAATTAATTTATTATATTAAAAATAGTATAGGATGGGAAATAGAATTGATGATTGTGTGAAAAATTATGTAAAATTTAGTTTTTTAATTTAATTTTATCATATAATTTTTTTATTATTTTAATTTCATGAAAAAATCTTCCAGCTTTGAAAAAGTTTTCTATGTACCAAAAGGCCCCAAAGTTGGTCTCACTTCAATAATTTAAAAAGTTTCAATCAAATTTTTAATTTTTATATGTAAAAATTGTTGCTCCTGTTAAATAACTTTAACTAGAGGCACTCATAACTAATTTACACAAAAAAAAAATTTTGAGAAACAATTAACATACTTTTTGCAAGTAGCATTAACAGGATGGAGTAATCTATTTAAAGATTATATTTAAATTAAAATTCATGTTTATTATTTTTGAGGCATTTGCATAAATGTCACTCAAAACATTCAATATCATATATTTTTTTAAATTAATGTATTCTCAAATTTTGTGAAAAATAAGACATATATATACTAATAATAAAATTAACGAATAATTACGTATGTAATACTCCATATTACTATAATTAATATATTACACCTATTTTTAAAAAATTATACTGCAACTTTAGAAAAAGTGTGGGGTATAAGAAAAGTGTGTAGAGTGTAAATTTTAGGTGTGTGGCGTGTAATTTTTTTTTTTAAAATATTTGATATATAAATATGATAATATGAAGTGTTATATAGGTAAATGTTTCTAAAATTAAATAATATACAAAAATAATAATTTCTTTATTTTTCTCTCTCCCTGCCTAGCCATAAAAATCGGTTAAGAATCTGCTGCTGTCTGGTTCATAATTGAACGGATAACTTATTACTTTTTAAAAAATAAAAAAATAATAACAACATCTAAAATATAGTTAAAAAATGTAAAATAATAAATTTATTTATTTTTTTTCGTTCATTATCATTGGTAAATATCTCAAAAAATAATTTAAAGTTATTATATTTTGATCTATTTTAACATATAATTTATTTTTTGACATTGAGTTGAATCGAGTAATGTGTTGATTTGCGGACGGTCTTGTGTTTTACTGCACTAGTCTATCGATATCTTAATATATACAGTAGCATTTCAAATTCATAACTAAAATTAAGAAATATAATATTTTATTATTTTTAAATTGAAAATAGGGTAAATTGCATTTGGACCCTGGTTTCTGCAGAGCATTGCAAATTTATATCAATTTTTTAAAAATATCAATTTGAGCTCTCAGGTTATAAATGTGCTGCCATTTGGTTGCAATTAAAATATAATTATTAATTTTTTACTTTATTTTTATTCTAAATTATTAATTTTTTGATATTTTAGAATATAATTTTAAAATATTAAAAAATAAGATAGAAGAGAAATTAAAAGGAAATATTATTGCCAACAAAATAGTGAGGTTTCAAAGTGCTTTTACAATTTTGTGGACAAAAGATTTGGACCATTTCGCAATATTGTTTTAACATCAGGGGTCTAGATGCAATTTACCCATGAAAATAAATTACATTAATTAAATAACATAAATTCTAATTCCGGGAACTCACATGCTATGAAGCACAGGAGCGATACGGTCATACAGGTACGGTACGATACGGATACAGGGATACGATAATTTCAGAAAAACCAGGATACTGGTACGTTAGAATATGATATTTAAATATTATATTTATATATACATAAAAAATATATTATATTTGAGATGTAGCTCATATAGTTGAGCACTTAATTTTAGTAAGTGAGAGGTATGAGATTTGAATCCTCACATCTCAATTTATTTTATTAAGAATTGTAGAAATTGTACAACAAATTAGTGATTTATTAATTTACAAACATTAAAAATAAAACTAAAAACTAGTGCTTCAATATAACACTTATCTGAGAGAGCCGAGCTAACCCACAGGTCAACTATATTATGAAATAACTGACATGCGATAACAGTAAATTATGACTTTCTCATTTCCTATGACATGTTAGCATATCTCCATTAATAAAAGTATTAATAAATATTAAAAATACTAGTCATATCAAATAACAACAGTTATTAGTATTAATAAGTAATTAACATAACTGAATTTATATTAATCATAAACATAATATCAATTAGAATATAAAACACATAATCCATGAGCAATAATAATAGGTCCAAAAGTCCAAAAACACAAAATAATAATAACAAAATATAATCAAAAGTTTCTAAAATTGAACGAATCAAAATTAGATCACAAAATATCCCAATAGGTCTCATATCTTTATAAATTCCTTTATAGGTTGTCATAAAGGTTTCCTTCATCGTCTACGTCATCAACGTTCGAGCTCGTCTAAAGACAGTGATGTCACCTCAAACATACATGTATCTTCAATAGAAACTAATGCATCTGGAGAAACATCCCACATCTTTGTCGCTCTTTTCATATATTGTGGACTTCTTTTAGACAAGAGACAGAGATTATTGTGGACAAACACTAAATCTTCAGCACGTTATGGTAAAATTTTGTTTCTCCTAATGGAGTGAATAAATGAATACGTACTCCAATTTCTTTCGCAACATGAAGATGAAGAAGGTTAGCTAAGTAGTTTCACTGCTAGTTGTTGAAGGAGTGGAGTGCTAGCTCCGTATGTTCCCCACCAAATATTAGGATCCACCATTGCTCTATCTGATATATAATCTGGATCACCAAAGGAACCAAAACTTAAGAAAATTTTTTTGAACTCTTCATTAACCTTTTTCCTGTGCTCACTATTAGGAAATAGTCTCTTTACACACTTCATTCTTTCAATTTGTATTTCCTCATCATTATTAGGAGCAACTCTATTTGGACCTTCGGAGAGCCATTCTTTACTATAAAATCTATAATAAAAATATACAATTATGCATATTATATTTGAAGAATTTAAACAATCTAATATATATGAATGCTAAATAAATATTTCATTAATTACCTTGGATTCAACGAATGTGCCAAACAGTGGAGAGGAGTGTTGCTTTAAGTCCAACTTTGAATGAGAATATCAGAAACAATATTAAAAAAACTTGATTCTTCGTTGCTCACTTTTCCTTCATACTTATAAATAGTTGTCTTTACTTTTTCAATTATGCTATCCACAAATCATATATTAAGTGGAGACATGATTTGGTAGTATCTGCAATACGCAATATTTCATATATAAGCTCGATAAAAGCAATGATATAATCAATTTTATCTCATCATAAGTCACTGAGTAATTTCTCTTTCACATACCGAGCCTTCTCCATGTCACCTTCTAGATACATATTCCACTTATCACATATTACTATTTTTTATAACCCTTCTTTTATTTGTCAAAATCTTCTAAGCATGACAATAATAGAAGCAAAACGAGTCTCTGTAATAGCCAACATCTTTAATTCTACATTATCATTAAACATGGAAAGCCATATAAAATGATTAGTGATAAAATTTTTTATGAAATTTGCATCACTTGTAATATCACTAATCTAGTGGCACTCCTCAAAGACAACAATATTTTCTTCTATATTTTTAGGAGAACAGATATTCTTTAAAGCCAAGTTGTTCAATGTATGCACAACACATGGTGTACAAAAAATATGCTAAAAATGATCCTCTAATATGGCACTTGCAGCCTTACAAACAAGTGCATTATCAGTAATCACTTGCACTATATTGTTCGAATCAATTTCTGTGATAACCTCTTTAATAAGTTGTACAATAAAAAATTTATGTTTATATTCTCCTTCACAGTTCATGGCCTTTAAAAACATAGGACATCCATCTGAGACTGTCATAAAATTAATTAGAGGTCTTCTCTGAGGATCTGTCCATCCATCAGCTACTAATGTCACACCTTTCAAACTCCAAGTATTTTTAATCGATTGTAATTGCCTTTCAATGTGTGCTTTCTTTTTCTGCAGTAATGTAGTCCGCAAACTATTATATTCTAGAGGAATGTAGCTTTTCATTGAGGCCTTTGCATGCAAATATAGCATATCGACCCAATAAGGATTTCTAGCAATATGAAAAGGCAAGTCGGCAGAATAAATAGTACGTGCAACCGATTCATATAATTGTTCCCTAAGTTGTACATTAAATATCTTTTCAATATCTGTGTTTTTATCTCTCCTCTTTCTCTTGGAACTAATATTAAAACTTTTTATTTTGAATATAAAGTGTGATGAAGAGGAGGCACCAATAATCGAATGAGATATTGCAGAAAAAAAGTGAAATTTTTTTTACTTTTAAAGCTTTAGCTTTCTCTACTTCAGCATCTAAGGTTGAAAAACGCGGGGGAGAGAGTGGGAGGGAGGGAGCGAGCGGGAGAGAAAAGTGAAACAACAGGTAGATTCGAGAAACAGGTGAGCACCGACAGCTGCCGTCCCTTCTCAATCCCTTTCTTTCTCTTCGATGGTGATTTTCCCGCATTGCTCGCTGCTGTAGCTTCTGGGGAGTTTCCTCTGGGCGAAGCGCTCTCGAGCTCATCTCCAATCTCTGGTTTGCTCTCTTCCCTCATATAAATTATAAGTTCAAGTATTTCAAAATTAAGTGTTCATAGGCTAGTTACGATTACTAGCTATGAACTCGTGATAGGGTAGTTCAAGGACTCGCTCTCTTTGTCCTCGGTGACCTCGCCTTCACCTTTATCGCCTCCATCTACCAGTTTGAGGATCCTCTCCTCCACTCTTCTGCGAAGCTCTCCTCTTTCCTCACCTCAAGCCCCAACGCCACATTCCATTTCGACGACTCAGCGGCCTTACCGGCGAGATGACGGTGATTGCTACTCTGTTCCTAAGCTCCTGTTCTTCTCCTTGCAGTTTTTTTTAACCTTCACACTCATTTCATTTCTCATCTTCATATTTTCTTGAGCTCATTGTTTGGTTCTGAGGGCTAAATTGATCTTCAATAAGATCAATAATTAACGTTGTTCCATAGGAAGCATAATGCTTACAATGTTCAAGACCATGATGTTACATTCTAATACAGAAGATCGTAGATCATGCTGTAGGAACTCCGAAGTCACCAGTAAATAACAACCTTATTCAATAAATCATGGGGTTTTTTCGGGCACTAATCTCCACTACCACACAAACGAGCAGAAACTGTGGAAAACTCTAGGACTTTATGCTTACTGTAAGATAAATAATTATAAGAATTTTTACATGGTAAATGAAATAGCCTATGGTTGTCACACAACTATCTGGAATAAGATTTGGATCGGGTGGTTCTCCTGGTGAATTACTAAAGAGTTACAAGGCTTTTCTTGAAGTCATTTTACCTACGCGGAAACAAATACTTCTCTCCATTATTCTTTTACTTTTTCCTTAACGACGGCGATAGAAGAACTTGATGACTAGATCAATCTTGCTTCTAATCAATAACACTAAACTTATCCTCTTGACGTGATGTTCTTCATAGTGGATCTCTGACTTTGCTCTTATAGAGTTTTCTCTAAGCAATATCAACCACATGACTTACAACAAGCTCACACTACCACTCACGTATAGCTCGAAAAAGAAGTAACAATCTGCAATGTGATTTTCTAAGAGTGCCCTTACATGTTGCTGTTCCATGCATGTAGTTCTCCTTGGTTGTGAGATGACATGAACTTTGCTTCACAGTTGTTGCTGGTCTATATTGTCATTGTTCCATAACCAACTGAAATTCTATGACTTCTTAGAAGAAATTCTTGGCTCTGATGCTAAGTATAGAGAAGAGAGATTTTTATTTCTGGAAGAGATTACAAGATCTACTTCTTTTTCGGATTCCCTTCTATAAGCCAGGAGTCACCCTTATATCGTGCTTGCATAAAATATTATCATGCGCGCACTATGCAAAGTAGATGCATTCTTTATTAAAGCACTTGCTCTGCTGAAATATCACAAAGTAGATGTTTTGCAGATATTAGATGCTTTGCGCAAAGTAGTTCTCCTGAAATGTTAAAAGTTGACGCTATTTTTTTGTGGTCCCACCACCTTCTTTGTAGCTAACCATATTATTATGGAGATAATATAATTTTTGCTCTAATTTATCTTTAATCTAATTGTAAAAGGGACATTATTAAGAGAACTAGGAAATTCAATTTGAACATCTCGTAAGAGTTCTTCGATCTGAGGTCTCCATACAAATTTTAATTCTTTATTTTCAATATCTATTTTTGGCATATTTTCTTCATCACATATTATGATTTTATTATTTAAATATGTTTGTAATTATACCTTCCTTTATAGACTAATAATAATTCTCCAAGTTTTTTCTTCTGTTCATAGTCTTATGAATATTCTGAGAATTCATTTGTTACTGGTTTACCTCTTGTCTTTTGTCTTGTCATGATCCAGATTTAAAAGGCCGGATAAACCATATGTTCATGAGACTTTACAAATGCTAATATTATTTCATATTTTATAATTCTTTCAACAAATTTCATCATTAATATTATTATTTTTATTATCTGTGAAAACCCTTCCACTCTGTATAATGATGTATATTGATGATGACTTTTCTGACTATCTCTAGTTCTATGGTTTTTTCATATCAGATTTAAAGGCTATAAACATTTGTTGTCTTCCATTTGATAGAGTTATTAATTGTTCCTTTAGTAGAATTGACAAAGCTCTATTTTCATATATATTATTAAGGATTCTATTTTGTAAATTCTTCAGTAACAATGTCACCATCTTTTTTAAGCACTCCTTCCTCTTAATTTTCTCCATATAAGGAGAGTTTATATCTTTGAACTTATATGTAATTTCTAATGCAATAACAACATCAACAATAATAAATCAAGCTTTTATCTCACTAGTTGGGGGTCGGCTATATGAATTCTTTATTTTCATTGGACTATCAAAAAATAAATTTTCATTTAACTCTAAATATATAAGACCACTTCTTATATATTTCTGGCCATGTCTTTTTAGGCGTTCTTCTTTCTAATATAAGATATAACTCTCAATATTATTCAAGGTGAAATTCTTCACATCTTTGAAACAAATATTTAGAGAATTTTTCTTCATATTTTAATTTTGAGATAATATTGTGAAAGGATAATTCAATATTATGTATAAAAGACTAGAACTCAGAGAATATATATTAAGGAGGAATTATGTTGAATACCTCCAATTATTTTTCACAGATTTTATTTTATTATGTCTCTGTAGACATAGAAATATCTGATTTATAATTGCTGGTTGTCGCCACTAAGGATATTATATTCTGATTATATTAATCGAGAAAGTTAATATTTATTTTTTTCTCCTTAAAGGCTATATTCTTTTTATATGTTCTAGGAGAATATATATTATGAAGTGATGATTTTCCTTTACAAAAATTTGTTATTTTTCGTGCTATTATATTGAATTTATATATATATATATAAGATATTTTATATATTCTCTCTGGAAAGAAATTTGACTAAAATATCAGTGGAACCAGAATTAAAAGAAATTTCATAAGAATTTTCATGTAATTATAATAAAGATCTTATCCTTCGAATATTAATATTATGTTTCCTATTTTTTATATAATAAATGTGAAGTAATTTATTTTTGGTTTTGTAAGTTTTCTTGAAGTGTAGCCAACAACTTCTTTTGTGTCTGTTACTACTAATTCTGCTCAATAGAGATTACTAACATCAGTATAGAGTATTAGTTTATCTTCTAATTTGGTATTATAGTTTAGGTATTTTATATAAACTAATGTCTTGAGATATTTGATTTTTTTTTTTCATTTTTGTTTATTTGTATTTTTATTTTGTCACCTTTTATTTAGATATAACCATTTTTTTATTTTTTTTATATTGTTTATTAATTTAATTTTTTTTTTAAATGATTAGTATGTTGGTTTAGTCTAGGTAAATATTTTTTTTCATACTTAATATTTTTAGAAAAGTTTGTAATTGTTTTAAATGTATTAGAAATGTTTTGATTTTAATAATTATATGTTCTTGTGAAGCTATTTTTCTTTAGTTAGTAATTTTTCCTAAATATTTAATTTTTTATTTACATAAATTCTATTTTATTTTTTCCTATAATTATACTATGTTTTATAAATAAATTTTTTACTATTTCTCTTTTGACTGTGAAGAACACTTTTAACATGTAGAAATAACTTTATAAGAATATATAATTATTAAAATCAAAAACTTTCTTGACACATTTGAATCCTTAAAAATTACAATGTTTTGTAGGAATATTAAAGTGAAAGAAAATACTTATTTAGATTAAGCTAACATACTAAGCATCTAAAAAAAGTTATATCAATATACAATATAAAAGAGATAAAGGAAATATTATATCTAGATGAGAAACTGATAAAATAAAAATACAGTTAAATAAAAATAAAAATAGAGAGATTAAATATCTTAAACATTAGTTGATAAAATATCTAAAATTATAATTCTTAAATCAGAAGACAAACAAATACTCTATATTGATGCTAATAATTTCTATTAGTAAGAGTATTAGTAACAGACATAAAGGAAGTTGTTGGCTACACTTCAGAAAACTTTACAAAATAAAAAATAAATTACTTCACATACGAAAGGAATTTATCGCTATTTTAAAATCTGTCAAATACTTTAAATTTTTGCTATTACTAACCAAGCTTCATATAATAACAGACAACAAAGAATTATTTTATTATACAAAAAATAAAAAACATGATAATAATAGTCGAAGATATGGTGGTTATTACAATTACATGAATATTCTTATGAAATTTCTTTTAATTTTGAAATCACTAACATTTTAGTTAATTTTCTTTCCAGAAAAATATATAAAATATCTCATATATGTAATTCCATATAATTGCATGAAAGTGGCAAATTCTTAGAAAGGAAAAGCTAACCTTCATAATATATCTTCTCCTAGAACATATAGAAGGGGAATATAACCTTCAAAAAGGGAAAGATAAATATTGACTTTCTCGATAAATATAGTCAGAATATAATATCTTTAATGGCGACAGCTAATAATTACAAATAAGATATTCCTATATTCACAGAGACATATAATAAAATAAAGTCTGTGAAAAATAATTGGAGGACTTCAGTATAATTCCTCTTTAATATATATTCCTTGAGACCTAGTCTCATATATATATAATATTGAAATATCTTTTTTCACAATATTGTCTCAAAATTGAAATATGAAGACAAATTCTCTAAATATTTGCTCTAAAGATGTGAAAAATTTCGTCCTGAACAACATTGTGATTTATATACTATTTTAGAAATTATATATTAGTTCAAAAAAACTCTTTTTATAAGGAGAAAGTTAAGAGAAAGGAGTACTTAAGATAGGTAATGTCATTTTTACCAAATGATTTGCAAAATAGAATCCTTGATGACAAATAAAGATGGGGCTTTATAGTTTCTACTAAAGAAACATTTAATAATTCTATTAGATAGAAATCAACGAATGTTTATAGCCTTTGAAGCTGATATATTGAAACTTATAGAATTGAGGATAGTTAGAAAAGTCATTATCAATACATATCATTATGCAGAGTGGAGAGGATTTCCATAGATAGTAAAAACAGTAATATTAATGATAGAACTCTTTGAAAGAATTATAGAATTTAAAATAATATTAATATTCGTAGAGTCACATGAATATTTGGTTTAAATGACACGATACATCTAACAAAATGAAATTAAAGAGAATATTATAGATGAATCCATGAGGAAGGTTAACAATAAAAACATGATATGAATGCAAGAATACAAACATTGGCTAGCTCATGAAGCCAGGTTATTGTCACAATTAGCTCTTCATCTTCTTCTTGTCCTTGCTTTTCTCCTTCTCTTTGTTCTCTCTTTCCTTCCTCTTAAGCTCCTCCCTCTTTATTCTCTCCTTCTCTTCCTTGTTCTTCTTCTCCTCTTGCTCTTGCTTCGTCCTTATCTTTTCCTTTTCCTCATTCTTCTTCTTCTCTTCCTTCTTCCTCTCCTTCTCCTCCCTCTTCTTCTTTTCCTCTTTCTCCTTCCTCTCCTTCTTCTCCTTTTCTTCCAGCTTTCTCTTTTCTTCTTTCTCCTTCCTCTCCTTCTCCTTCCTTTTCTTCTTCTCTTCCTTCTTTTTCCTCTCCTTTTCCTTCTCCTTCATTGCTTTCTCCTCCTTCAATCGCCAGCGCTCATCCTTCTTTCTTCTCGCCTTCTCCTCTTCCTCCTCGCTTTCGTCCATCACAGAGGGCTTGGAGAATCTCTTGAATAAGGTGACACACCACATCTGGTTGGCCATTAATCGATAACTCCTGAGGAGTATAGGAAGCTAAAGAGGGCATATAAGAATAAGTGTGTCAATGTAGGCTTGTCAAATCTTGACTCTGTTCAGTAATGTTTGCACTACACAACTTGGTCAAAATTGGGTACACGCATCTTGTGCACTACCATGTTTAGGTCTGATTCAAGTTGACCCCAAATTTACCAGATTTCATATTTTAGGAGGTTTGAAGCTTTGAATTCAACTGTGAACATCAGTATGGTCAGGTTCAGGCTAATCAATCAAATCAGCATGCCTTTTAAATGGGTTTTCGGGTTGAATAATTACAAAACTGCATCTGCTGATTCATTTGACACAGCTATTAGGACTTTTTCTGTTGCCAGCTCGTGCTGAAATACTATTGTTTACCGGAGAAATCGAGGCTGGCTTTTGAAATATTATGCATGTTGCCGTCCATATAACAGCAAATGGCATTGGGCATTGAGAAGAAAACAGAGGTATGATATCATTTTATTTTCCTACAGCAAGTCCAATTTTGTCTTGTTGTTTGTCGTTGATCTTATTCAGTTTCAACAGCCCTGCATTCTGTGGTTTCATCCATCTGAAATTCAGTGATTCAATGACTTGAAATTACTTTAATTTCTATCATGAGAGAATAGCCTGTTAGTTAGAAAATGAATGCAAGTGAATGATTATGAACAGCAGGACAAACAGAGTTTAATCTCTTCAAAATACAATAATCTGCAAATAATGAACTCTACCTGTCTTGAGTTTCTTTGATTATCGATGAGGATGCATCGATGTCAGCCAGGACCCTACGTGGACTGTCGATGTTTGATGGTAATAAGCCTTTAAAGACGCCATCTAATGTCTAGGGCAAGTTGACAACGCGGTTTAAAGCTCACTTGGATTGAGATTAGATTTGTTGGCATAAGAACTTTGTTGAGGTTATGCATAGTGTAGATCCTAAAGAAAGTGCCAAGCATAGAAGATTCAAATTTTGGATCCTGTGTATTTTTTTAGCAAAATTTTGATCTATTTTCCTTATCGGTGATTTCATTTTGAAAAGAGATCTGTACATACATGTCACATGAATCTTGGTATATTATAGTACACAGTTTATTTACCAATTTTACACTACGTAGTCGCTATTTTTTATTAAAAAAAGCGTATGTAGTGTAATATAGAAAGATTTGTGTTGCAGTTGTAAAAATATCTTTTTAAAATTAACTGTTGAATTTTCTTTCCTCTATTTTGTGCTGTTAGCCACTTTTAAGTTAGATTTCATCATGATGTTTAAGGTCCTCTTTGGCTCTAAATACCTCTCATAGCCTCTACTCTTTCGCTTATTGGCTCTTCACTCAATTTTGCAAAGTGTTACACAGCTAGATTGATGAAGTAGCAATCTTGGGTTTGCACTCGTCAATGTGATGTGAAAAGTTTCTCTCTTTCATAGCTAAAGCTTTTAACCAGAGCAAGCGAGCTCGAATTCCTTCCAGCATTCTTCTTATTGGAAGCCAAAAGGTAAAATTTGACGATGATTCACTCGAGCTTTAATTTTTCATTGAACATGGTCTAGTGTTTGCAACTCTCATTTGTAATTTTTTTTTTATCCCTTGCTCTTTCTGCTCTGATCTTGCATGTATTCTACAGTGTTTTCTTGTATTGACTACATCTCTAACCCTTGCTAACTAATTATCTAATCTTTTATTCGAGTCAAAATCGACTTGATTCTCAGCTCGTGTAAAAAAATTCAACTCGAAACTCAATTGAAAATCATTCAAATTGATTTTGACTTGAATCAAAAATCGAGTCGATTTTGATCGAGTTTTGATTAAAATTGCCTGCATTCAGTGTGTCTTGTCACATGCAGTTAATGTGACTATGCAGAACATATTTCTCACTTATGTATGGTAAGCACAAGCAATCTTGAACATCTGCTTGTATATAGATGGATTCCTAAAAGCATTAATTAATTTTAGAAAGATTTATGTATTTCACCCTTAAATAAAAGTTTTTTACATATTTAATTCTCGGAATTAGATATTTACATATGTCACCACATATTTTGAATGCATTATTACGAACAATACTTTGATATACACGGAAGGATAGAATGAGAAATAGTATATCCGAAAGAAAGTTGGTGTTGCACCAATTGAGGATAAACTTAGAGAAAGTCGGCTTAGATGGTTTGGACATTTAAATCGTAGGCCGATTGAAACTCCAGTTAGAAAAATTGAGTTATTGGATTTTGCTCATGTACAAAGAGGAAGAGGGAGACCAAAAAAGACATGACAAGAAACTATAAGGAGTGATCTTAGTTACTTAAACTTAGATAGAAATTTGGTAACTGATAGAGCGCAATGAAAACAAAGGATTCATGTAGCCGACCCCACCTAGTGGAATTAAGGCTTGGTTGTTATTGTTGTTGTTGTTGTTGTTATTACGAACAATACTTTCTCGTATTAATGAATGACTAAGTCTTTCTTTCTTTAGGTGAAGGGCTAGATATTCTTCAATTTAATGGAGCAAGTGCAGTTTGTAATTATGTATTTAAAATATGAATTGATATATGAGTTTGGGGGTTAATTGAATAAAAAGCTTGTTGTAGGACTAAAGTTTTTTTTTGTTTGATCGTTGGACCAAAGTTAATCCAACTAAAAAAAAAATTATTTAAGCACTTTTGTTAGGTATGTCTTCACTCAAGGGCCATATAAATAATATTTGAAGAGTGATTGCTCTAAATAGAAGATCCGAGATGAATCAAAATTTGTGTTGCTAGAATCATTAGATGGAGGATTTATAAATTTTAGGGATAATTCCAAGAAAAGGTTTTTCTCGGAGGTGTTGGTGAAAACTCTAGCTCTTTCGTTCATAAGATTTTTTTTAGAGTAAAAATTATTTTGGTTCTTGAAATTTGTGTGTGATATTAAGTAAGTGCACAATTTTAAAATTTTTTTAGTAAAGTCTCTGAGGTTGATATATTAATATTTTAATCAAGTCTTTTTTGTATAATTTGATATTTATTTTATTTGTAAATAAAATTTATATTTAAATTAAATATTTAAATATAAAATAACAAAATAACTCACTCTCACATCTCATTTCAGGATGGGCTGGTGCTGTGACATGCCAAACTATCATGCCAGTGTTGCGCAACTATACACGCTAATCGGCTCTGTGGAAGCGTGGCTGCATGGGGACATTGCGCAGATGTGCAAGATGCTGCGTGTGAGTGTAGAGCCGGCAAGCGGTGGCTCGACACTGCCTTGCTCGTGCATAGTATTGGCACGCGATGACCCTGCATAACGGCGCTTGTGCGTAGTGCTGGCACGGTGGCGCGTGATATTGTCTCGTCTTAGTGTCGATCCAGGGAGAGTGGATACTTTCGTCATTTTATATTAAATATTTAAAGTAAATATAAATTTTATTTAAGAATATTAATGTGACGACCCTAGCCATCACATTAAAAATTTATCTAAGTTAGGGGAGAAGGAAGATTAATTTAACAGCGGAAGAAAACTAAATAGATTAAATGCTACTATAATAGTTCACAATACTAAAATCTTAGAACAGAATTAAATATCTAACTAAAGAAAATGAAGCAGAACTACTATAGTCTCAACCGAACACATAAGCAGATAAGTCACTCTCTAAGGAAATAAAGTAATAAACTAATTGTTCTCTTGACTAGCATTCTCTCCATTCCCATGATTAAGTGCTCCAGTACCTGCCATGTTAGTGACAGAGTCTGTTAGAACAGACTCGTAGGTTGTACACTAACAAAGCCTTTAAATAAAAATATTAAATAATAATAATAATAATGACAATAATAATAATAGCATGTTAACATGATATAATAAGAATGACAAATAATTAAACATGTATAACATAGATTTCAATTAAGCATGCATGTATGATAAAGAAATGGAATAATACAGCATGAACAATAATTATGAAACAAACATAATATAATTTACATAGCAAGTATAACATCAGCATATAAACAGAATCGATAAAATAAAATAAGTAACGAGCAAATTTCTTTTTATTAATTTCACTTTTATCTTTTGGGCCCGTGATTTCTCGTATTACGCCTCAGCTGCCTTTTACACATTTGGGGATCGTCATCCCCTGGCCCCATAGGCTATGGCCCATAATGGCTAAATATGAGGTCCTCAATCAGTTTAGGGAGTTTTCACCCCCTAGCCCAAAATGGCAATGGACGTCGTCGCGCCTATATATATCATATGCTCGAGCTAAGGCAGGTGCGTAATCCTACAGAAATCACATTTAATTTTTAATCCATTATCGCCTTTAAAATTTTGATTATAAATTTAGTCATATAGGGAGCTCATACGCTTGCCTAAATATTATATTATATTTTTGAATGTGACGACAAGTCCGTACACTTGCCCTCCCGTAGGTGTCACAAACACAAGTCAATATATTCTCAACGAATGTGATGACAAGTCCATACACTTGCCCTCCCGTAGGTATCACAGTCGCGAGTCAATATATTCTCATCGAATGTGACGACAAATCCGTACACTTGTCCTCCCGTAGGTGTCACAATCGCAAGTCAATATATTCTTATCGAATGTGACGACAAGTCCGTACACTTGTCCTCCCGTAGGTGTCACAATCGCAAGTCAATATATTCTTATCGAATGTGACGACAAGTCCGTACACTTGCCCTCCCGTAGGTGTCACAATCTCAAGAATAAATCAGCTATATGAATATAATTAAATAGTCATATAATTAATTTGTATGTATTTAATTGATCAGACGAATTGCTTAATACCTGCAATAAAACTTAAGGTTTGTTCTTCGATATTTTCAACGTCAAATTGCACCCAAACCTCATATTTATTCAACTATTATAAACACTATATTATATTTATCAATAAGATAAATAAAGCTACAACAATAAAAAAGATATATGAATTGCAACATGATAAATAGATAATAAAAAGGATTTGATTTTCATATTTATTATTAGAATTTTTAGGAGACACGTAACATAAATTAAATAAACACAATTTCAATTAATAACTTAAATTATCACTCATGAATATGAAAAAAAAGAAAGCCCAACAGTATACTTAAATCAAAGCATTTCATGGGTATATAGCAATCATGCACAGAATCGTGAAACAGGTTGTACGAAATAGCAAACTTCAATTAGAAATTTTCCAAAAATTATAAATGAGATGCAGCCAGAAAAACTAATAGAATTTTAAAAATAAATTTCAGATCTTTGTATAAAATATTAATTTCATTCAATATATTTAGTTTGATAATAAATCTGAATTTAATTAAGCAATGTTAGGGAAAAACCTACCTCGAATTCACCATAGTTCTAGGTTTTCTTGAGATTCAGAGAGAAAAGATCACTCCAAATTGCTAGATCCGGTCCAAGGCGTAAGGAAACGTGTAGATCGAGAAGAAAATGAAGAAGATTAGTCGATTTTGAGGGAGATCCGGCTTCTCTCTCTCTCCAACGTGTCCCTTTCTTTCTCCAACTCGTCACTTTCTCTCTCCTCTCTCTATGCCGGCGGCGGTTATAGAAGGGGAAGAGTTGAATCGGTGTTTTTGGGACAGAAATTTTATTTTTTTCTCTAAATAATAATTTGGAGGTATTTCTGTAATTTTTCTTAGCCTTAATTTAAAGAGGTAGTTATGGATATTTAATGGGTACTTAAATTTATTATATTTGAATTTTAAATAATTCGATTTAATTAATTATTAATTTCAGCCATTTTAAATTTTGAATCGCATAACAAATATTTAATATTTCATATATTTAATTTTAAATAATTAATTTCTCATGCATAAAATTAATTTCTCATAATAAATTTAATTAATCAAAAATTTAAATTTAAATTTTACCGAATATTACAATTAAATTAAGTAAAAAAATTAATTAAAATATTAATGTCAATCTTAGAGGTTTTATTGAAATATTTTTAAAATTATGGTCTGATTTAATATTATTTTAAATCTTAGATGATATGTCCTTTTTTTTTTATGTAGATGATCTTGTGCATCAAGCCAAAATATATTTGTTAGGACAAATGAGATCATTTTTTTGAGTTCAAAAATGTGTCATCTATTCTTTCCCTCTTCAAATTTTACACATATAATTGTTTAGTCCATTTCAAACCAAAAGTATTGGTGTCAAGGAGAAAAATGCTATTGAAATATTTTTAACAATTGCATATAGATGGCTATTCTAAATGCTTTGTTTGTTTATAAAATTAAATTTAATAAGATTAAAATTAAATTTGGATAGAGATATTTTTTTTATTGAAAGTTGTGAATGATGTGAAATAAAGTTAGTTATTATATTGGTATATGTGATGGATATGATATAAAGTTAGTTATTATGTTGGGATATGTGAGCGATATGATATAAATTAATTATTATTTTAGTAACGTGTATTGTATGTGAAATAAAGTTAATTTTTAATATTAAATTTTATATGTGTTGTGATATATCAGGTTAAATTAAATCATGTTAATTTTTAACTTGAAAAAAAACGGGCCCTTTAGATTTTATTTTTAGTTGGAGGGAAAAAATAATTTAAAAAATTTTGTGAAAATTTTTGAAAAAATAATATATGACTTAATATAAAGTAAATTAGTTATATTAAAAATTAGGGTAAATACGCTCAGGTCCCTAAGTTTAATGTTTAATATCGTGCAGGTTCACTTTTTTAAAATTATAACATTGGGGTCTCTGAGTTTTAATAAATTATCAAATGGCTCTTTTTTTATTTTTTTTATAATTATTTTTTTTTAAATTATCGTTTTATCGCTGCCCCTCTCTCTCCTCCCGATCCGGCCCACACGTGCGGGCCACGCGGCCGCAGGCGAGTCGCGCGGCTGCCGGCGGTTTGCCCGGCGTGTCGAGCGGCGGCCGATGATTGCACGGC
>JAEMOT010002185.1:72480-121809 GCA_019297695.1 Apostasia ramifera
TACATATCCAAGATGAAGTACCTTGGTGTATGCTCTTCGCAGATGATATTGTTCTTATTGAGAAAACTAAAGAGAGAGCTAAANAGAAAAAAATACTTATATTGGAGATGTGACAATTGGTGATCAAATTGTAAAGAAGAGTGAGCGCTTTAGATACCTTGGATCAATTATACAAAATGATGGCGAAATAGATAATGACGTTATTAGCAGGATTCAAGCAGGCTGGGTAAAATGGAGAAATGCTTCTGGTGTGTTATGCGATAGAAAAATCCCATCCAAAATTAAGGGTAAATTTTATAAAACTGTAGTAAGACCAGCGATGATATATGGTGCTGAATGCTGGCCTGCAAAGAAGAAACATACAAATAAAATAAATATTGCAGAAATGAGGATGTTAAGGTGGATGTGTGGATATACACGAAAGGATAGAATGAGAAATGAGTATATCCGAAAGAAAGTTGGTGTTGCACCAATTGAGGATAAACTTAGAGAAAATCGGCTTAGATCGTAGGCCGATTGAAGCTCCAGTTAGAAAAATTGAATTATTGAATTTTGTCCGTGTACAAAGAAGAAGAGGGAGACCAAAGAAGACATGGCAAGAAACTATAAGGAGTGATCTTAATTACTTAAACTTAGATAAGAATTTGGTAACTGATAGAGCGCAATGGAAACAAAGGATTCATGTAGCCGACCCCACCTAGTGGGATTAAGGCTTGGTTGTTGTTGTTGTTGTTGTTTGTTTTTGATGAAAAAAATCTAGTGTTGATTGTAGTTTTTCAGCACATCAAACTCTTCGACAAAATGATGCGTTATAATGACCAAAAGTTTGTTGATGTTGCTCGATCGATACTTAATGTAAATGACATTTTAAAATATTTTTTGGCAGAAGACGTCAATATGTCATGCGTCCAGTTTAGATCTTATGAAATTATTAAGAAGAATCTTTTACATGTCGTGCTATAAAAGAAAGCTTTCGTTTTTTATTTTTGAGTTCTTCATCGCAAATAATTTATTTAGTTTGATTTGAAATATGAAGATAGGTTGTGGCACAAGAATGTGTATGATATGATTAATAGTGACATGAGTTGTGTAGAAGATTAGTTTTGATTTTGAAATTTAAAAATAACTAACCAAAAAAATCATAAATCAAAAATCAAATTACCCAAATAAAATTTGATCAATTTTAGTTCGATAAAAATTATATATACTTTTCTCTTTAATTAATTTATTATCTCCAACAAATTTAAAAAATTTAAAATAATATAATATATTACTATAAGATTTTATAATCTTAAAATTTAAGAACATGATCGTAAAATATAATAAATACCGTAATTTTTAAAAAATTAATGAATAGTTTATATAATTTTAAATACATTGCTATGCAATGGTATATAGTATTTCGATTAATTTAGTTAGTTCGATTTTCAAATATAAGAAATCGAACTCAAATCATTTAACAAAAACTATTAAATTATCAAACTATTGACCAAACTGATGTATTCTAAATTAAATTTAATCGGTTCGATTCAATTTTTCAATTTTAACTATTTAATGCACACCACTATTTTAAATTGTTGAAACTTAAATTTTACATCTTAAATTTTAACACCAAATTCTAAATACTATTTATTTATTATTATATATATAATTAAATTTAAATTTAATTTAGTAAAATAGAAAATCTTTATTATGAACGTGTATATAANTTTAAATATTATAATATAACATTAAAATAATAATAAACCAAATGCTCTTAAGGTTAAAGCTGAATTCAGTTTCGAAATTTGCATAAATTTAACTCAAATTATAACCGAGTTGAGACTGAGTCAAGCTTGAGCGTCATTCTCAACCCTGCTCTGACCCGGGCCCCGGCACCTCTCGTTCTTTCGTCGCCCTTTCCGGATCAGAGCGGATCATCTCAAGAATCCGATGTCCTCCACCGCCGCTCCCGCCGCCGTCGCTGCTAGCGCGCAGCAGTACTTTTGCCATCAGTGTGAGCGAACGGTTAGTATCGCATCAACCACCGCCGGCGATCCGGTCTGTACGCTGTGCGGGGGCGGCTTCGTGGAGGAGCTCGAGCCTCCGAATCAGGTCACCACCTCCTTGCATCCTGGTGCAACGAACACTTCTTTCGCCTCCACCTCGACCATCCCGTTCTTCTCCGCTTCCGGCGGCATAGACATCCAAAACCCCAGCGACGTTGCTGGTCTCCTCGGGCCCGACATCTCTCCCTTTCGCTCCCAAGCCTCTGGTACACTGGGCTTCAATCCGCAACATTTTATACGAGATCGCATCCAATCGTTCCTATCCGGTGGCGCCACTATCCACGTCGTCTTCGACAGTAGCATCGCCGGCGGTGTCTCCAGCAACCTTTTTGGCTCAGGGCTGGAGCATCTCCTCCAGCAACTTTTCGAGAACGATCCCAATCGTTATGGGACTCCCCCGGCGGCGAAATCGGCCGTTGAGGCCCTGCCTTCTGTGAAGATCTCGGAGGAACTCATCGCCGAATGCGGGGAAGCGCATTGCGCGGTGTGTAAGGATGCGTTTGAGGTGGGAGCGGAAGCGGTGCAGATCCCTTGCAGGCACATCTACCACAAGGACTGCATCATCCCGTGGCTCGAGTTGCACAACTCGTGTCCATTGTGCCGTTATGAGCTGCCGACGGACGATCCTGATTATGAACAACCGGCGATAAGTGCAGCGCCGACTCCTGCAGGGCAGCCAGCGGCGACAGGGGATCATGGCAGCGTTATGGCTGCATCAGTGGGACGTGAACAACCGCCTTTGGGACGAAGGGCAGTGCGAAGAATGATTAGGATTTTACTTCCATGGCCTTCTAGGGGTTCTGATTCACAGGCTGAAGCTAGCAATGAGGCAAACGATGGTTCCAACGGTGGAAGTAGGGATGACAATGTGCCAGATCAGTGTCGTAATGGATATGAGGATTTAGACTAAAGCTTAAAGGTACAATTCCAGACCACACTTTATATAATTTCCTTTGATATGCTCTTCTCAAGGGTTGTTCTCTCCGATTAGTTGCTTGGATTGGTGATGGTAATTATGGGTACTTTTGCAAAAAAAAAAACTTATTGTTTTCCCTTTCTTTGTAAGATTAGAACATTAGTATCATACCTTATTAGCTAACTTTTCATAAGCCTGTATTGTTGTTAGGAGATTATGTTTAGTCATGAAATATATATATATATCTATGGTATGATATACTTGAAATTGAGAAGTAGGTTTTTCGTACTGTATTTCTTCGTTTGGAGAAAGTACTTTAATGGAGAATTGTTTGTTTGTCTACTATAACATCAATCATTTTACTTTCCGAACAAAATAGTTTTCTTTTTGGGTATAGTTTTGGTTCGTTTTTTGATAGGAGGAATGTTTTACTGCTGGAAGCATAATGCTTTGAATGATTAAAGCCAAGCTTGTGGAGAGTATTTTTTTGTTCATTCGTGTTTGTGAACTAGACAATTATAGAACCTATTTGCAGCTTTAAATGCATCTACTATACTTTAATGTGCAGCCAAAAAGCAGTTGATGAATTGAAAAAAGTTTCACTGTCATTATATCTTGACATTTTTGTTACTGTTAAATTAATGAAAGTGTTATATATTTGCTACCTTTGCAATTGCAAGAGCACTTCATGTAGTGAAGCAAGTACCTTTCTAAAATCGATTTATGTGGGCATCTTTATGGTCAACAACTCATATTAGATCGTGTCATGATAGCTTCAATGGACGGATGGAAATTACTTTGTCACATCTGTTTATCGATTCTATTATTGTTAACTTAGCCAGCCTATTTTGATTTATTTTATTTGTTTAAGTGGCAATTTGTTTAATTTTTATTAGCCTGTTGGATTTTTGGGGAGGATGAAAGTGTGCTATAGTTGTGGTTAGAGCAACGAAACGAGGGGCACTTTATATGACTGATGAAAACATGGATGCTGTTGATGTTGTTAGCGTAAAAGAGAGGTTAAAGTTGTGGCATTACAGATTTTTGCCATGTGAGTGTGAAGTGAATGAAGGGTTTAGGTATTTGGGAAGGATGTTAATCTGGAAAAAGTGTAAAAGGAAACTAGGTTGGGTGCAAATTTGGGTTGGTTCGAGCTCTCAAGAATAGTGGTTTGAAGATCGGGATGAAGTGCTTAGAGGGTCCATGCTTGGATTATTGATGGTTGGATTTCTCATTGTCCTCTTCTTGTACCTTTATATTGTTCACCATCCTTCTTTGCTTGTATAGATTGGACTGCCTAGTTGCCCATTATGTTGCCTAGCATTGGAACTACTAAATTTATTTTAGTTGGGCTTGAATCGCTCGAATTGGACTTGATATTAGCTTTACTACCAGCTATCTGAAGCGAAGGTGAGAGGATGGCTGGACATAGAACTGCAGCTCCTGATTTGTTTTGCCAGTTAGACCAGCTAGGGGAGTAAAATGTAGCAGGGAAAGCAGGTCTTCAGCCCACCATGTACGTTTTTGTTGCTGTTCAAAATGCTTCAGCTTCTTTGCAAGCAGTTGAACACAATCAACTTTACGTTGGCGTTCCAACAAGCCAATGAACCATCCCCGCATTCCGTTTCAGTTCCACTTCAGGATTCAAAACCTGAAGAAGTTGTTAACACACTATTCATGCGGGATCTCCCTGGCGGATCGACAAAGCAAAAAACCTGAATCCAGCTCCCTTTCCAGGTTCCTCATTCAATTCATATTTTCTTCATTTTCCGGTCCATATACACGAAAGGATAGAAAATGAGTATATCCGAAAGAAAGTTGGTGTTGCACCAATTGAGGATAAACTTAGAGAAAATCGGCTTAGATCGTAGGCCGATTGAAGCTCCAGTTAGAAAAATTGAATTATTGAATTTTGTCCGTGTACAAAGAGGAAGAGGGAGATCAAAGAAGATATGACAAGAAACTATAAGGAGTGATCTTAGTTACTTAAATTTAGATAAGAATTTGGTAACTGATAGAACGCAATGGAAACAAAGCATTCATGTAACCGATCCCACCTAGTGGGATTAAGGCTTGGTTGTTGTTGTTGTATTTCGCAGCCAGGCCTTGGGTCAGTTGGAAATTTATGGAGGATGAAGTCACATGAAGATGATCAGAACAGGGCTGAACTGGGGGATGTAATGGAACTTGCTGAGTGTGATTATGTTAAAAAATACCGAAAATGAGAACCTGCAACCTGCAGAAAGCAATAAGTTCCCTGGAATTGAGCAGCATCCAGCTACTGATTTAGCTCCCACTCAGGTTGCTTCATCTGTCACTGGTTCCTGTTTAAGCATCTGAACATTGGGTTTCAGGCTCTATAAGATCTTAGATTTAGCATTATCTACAAGGTCAGCTGGAGGAGGAAATATGGGTGGTACTCCTAGGAAGTTGTAGGTGCGAAACAAATCCCAAGACTTTAGACGGTAGGATCGCATCTCTAAAGCACAATGGGGTAGAGAAATTCAGAATCTATAGCTGGGTGAGGTTCTTAGTTTAAAGTGTTGATGTTGGACGATTGAGTTTGGATGACTGACATAGAGTTCAAGTTCAGCATCCTATTCTGCTTTTGGGTGCCAAATCATATATATACTTTGCGTTTGGATGGAGGGGAAAAAAGCCATTGGCACTCTCAATCAACTTTATTTCATATCAAATACAATACTTAGTAATAAAATAATTTTATTTCATATCTTAATATTAAAATATATTTAGACAAAAAAAGTTTAAATATCTCCAAAGGGCTTTAAAAATAGATCACACATTGGAATAACTCTTTAGCAAATACAACTAGCACAAGAAAATTCATCAATTAGGTGACAAGGCAACAAAGTAAAGGAATTCCAAATAAAAGATAGGGCTTCATGAATCAAATCAAAATGCGTCTTACTACTAACTGTGAACACATGAGAAAAAAGAAGTATGATGATGCTTACAAAAAGCATAAACATCACACTTAAACACGGAAATGAGTAGAGATACAAGTCAATGGGAAGGTGGCCAAGACAACAATGTTATTGATATGGTAACACATGAGATGCTTGGAAAGAAGCTAAGGCTAAAGATGATCAGTCATGTAAGATATTTTTCTTGGTCATGAGATCTTGAAAGGAATGGTAGGATGAATAAAAAGGTAATTGAACATTTTTTTAGGTAGTGATAAGTTGACGAATGGAAGTTAACTAGAAATTGAGGTATATAATGGGCATTTTCTACGGTGAGAGTAGTTGTAACAGCTCAGCTTATCGTAAATATTATGACGCAAGACAGATGAATAATGATACAATTTAGAGATCAACAAATTATATATGACAATATTTACAAATTAATGTTAAAATTTTAGGATTTGATTTTGTAATGACTGAGAAGTTAATTAAACCCGTAAAATCAATTTCTTTTAGAATTTTAAATAAATTAGATTGAAGGTAATTGAAAAAATTACCAACTCGAATTAGGGCTCAATGCGGTTTTCAACAAATCAGATATAGGGTAACAAAATTGCAGGTCCTCATAATATTTAACCAATAATAATTAAATTGCACTCAATAATAATATATCACATAGGCGGAACAAACTCGAACAAATCTCAAGCGAGCAGAAAGATTAAGAATATTCGATTCAATCAGATTAATAGTTTTATTGAAATTCGTACCTGGGCCAAAAAATTCAGAGATCTATATGTAATTTTGAAAAATTAGAGCTCTCGTGGTTGCGTCACGGGCAGGTCGAGCAGGTGTGGGCACACGACGAAGGAGTGAGCGCACGGGGGTTATAAGGGCACGCGCGTCGGGGGAATGCGGGAACGCGCGTCGGGGGAATGCCTTAACGCGCGTAGCAGGGGTGCGGGCGCACAGGCGCGTCGAACGAGACTGTTAGTCGATCTACATCGAAACAGTGTGGCTAGATCTCGGCCGTCGACGATAAACTTTGGGCCAAGAATGAATGGACAGTCGATCATGGTATCCCCACCTCACGATTTTAAAACATATCTAAAGGGTAGAGGTGGTTTCTCATATATACCCAGCATTTCTGTTATGCGTTGTCAATGTAGGGCTAAATGACAGACAAAATAGGTAAATCTAACGGGGACAAAGTACGAAATTTAGCTCTACATCGACCAAGCATGAAGGAAATGCTAGGTATATACCCTTGTAGAAGCATTTTAAAACCGCATGACTTATGGTCTAAAGTATATAATATCTATGATGGGCTGAAATGTTATATATGGTAGTAGAGCTATTCTGCGTGACTTCTTAAACGATAGTCAGCATGTTCGTATGCCCCTTAAAATTGTGGTGGGGAAAACCTTAGTGAGGTCATTAAGTCTCCCAAATGGGAGGTAAAGGTTATGCTTAGGGGTAAATGTTACGCTTAGGCAAATCCTATACCAACAAAGTGTATTATTTAGTCTCACATCGACAAAGCACATAAGAGATACTAAGTATGTACAGGAACACACCCTTATTCCTGTGGATGTATTTTAAAACCTTAAAGCTCATTAAGCCAAAGTGGATAATATTTATGATAGGTTGAACTGTTATATTTTTAAAATTGCATCTACAGGAGTAAAGGTGTGTGTTCTCATGTATATCTATCATCTCTCTCGTGTTTTATTTTTGCTTTGTCAAAGTGCAATAGCGGAATGTGGAGCAATTTCTAGCAAACACTTGTCATTGCGAGCAAAGTAGTCACCGGCAGAGGCATGAGTCGGTGGGCAGAGCAGGTTCGCAGTTAGTTGTGGGTTGGAGGAGTTGATTAGGCAGCACGGGCACGAGCATGACTTGGTCGGGGAGGATCGTGTTTCATACTATGTTTAGGGAATTATTTTTCAACAGCCTCACATGAATTGATTTCAATACGTTCCAACTCCTTTGCCATCTCCTCCTTCAACTCGAATCCTACATAACTGCTTTTCTTATTTCGAGTTCCGTGAAGCATGTTACCAATGATCTTTTATTGTAGAAATATTTACCATCACCTTGGTTGTCTAAGCTCTCTTTTGAAGTTTTCTTGGTGGATGAGTGTGCAGCATAGGGGGATCCTAGGATTACTCGCGGATTAAACAAGCAGTTTTATCACATTTTATAGAGAGAGATTTTGTCTTTGCCAAAGATTCTGCTGCAGTTCTCTGGGCAAAATAAGTGGGATGGCATACTGAAATTACTACTCTAGTTAGTCAAAAGCAGCTAAATACCATTTTCAGTGTAACTTGAGCTTATAATTCCATCATGCTGTCTTGATAATTTCCTGAAATATAAGATCTCAGATGTTGGTCTCTAGTTTTTATTAAATTATGATGCTGTCAAAGTTCTTTACTTCGACTAACACAATTTTAGAGCCTTGGAGAGGCAGACTATTTCCTATAATTCTGCTTATTTGAAATATTTTTTGTAAATTTGGGAAGCTCTATAAGTCATGCTAGACGTTTCATGCAATTCAAAAAGACATCTACCTGAGTTAAGGGAGTTAGTGGGGTTCTCTTGAGCTTACGATCTTTTTAGTTTAGTTCTAACATCAACTCCTACGTCTGCTGATCTTTTTGTTAACAGCCTTGAGCATCTGCATTGCTTCCCTCAATGTTATTGAGATTGTTACTGCTCTATGGCTTTTAACTGACCGTAGGCGATATGGATCCCTTCTCTAATATTTACTCTTTCTTCTCCTTCTCTGCTTCTTGCCTTTTCTTCTTCTTCTTCTTCTTCTTCTCGATTCGTATCCTTTCTCCTTGCACGGTTTACATTGATATTTCTTGCTGCTCGAATGAAACCATATGAAATCTGCGTGGATCTTTGCAAGAAGAAAGAGTTAACAGTCACTTCTATGGCTCAGCAGTGTTTTCTAGCCAGAGAAGTGAGAGTTTTGGTTCATAATTACTTGTTAAATTCTTATTTCTCTGTTTTATTTTATTTTTTTTAATACAATTGGTTGCTCTTTCATGTATGGTGCCTTGTAGTTTGTTGGTAATTAGAGAAAAGAAAGAAAACAAAAATCTGCTTTTCTGTATGTGAATGTTCATAGCCTGCCTTTGTTTCAAATAATCATGTAATGGTTTGTCCTTTTTTTCTTTTTTTTTCCATTGCTCAGCTTGTCCCAGTTTGATTCAAGTTTGAGCTAGCACGTTTTTAACTTCGCGTTAGCTCAAGCCTTAATCGAGCTGACTTGGACCTTCCAATAGTTTTTTTTTTTTTAAATTGCCTATAGTAGAAATTAAAATTGGGTTATCCATACCAATAAAATCACCTAACAAATATTCTAATCAAAGCTAGCATATACTTATGTATAAGTAATAAATAATCATAATAAATAATTATTTAAATATTATCTATATTTTAAAAAGTAGAAATTGACTTGACCATAGCTGATGGCTCGACTCAATATACTTGAGCTGAGATCGATTCGAGCTAAATATCGATTCAAATATCGAATGACTATCGATCTTCAAGCCAAACTCTCACCCCTACCCGACAACATAGAAATCTTTTAGCCAATAGGAGTTTGCATTCTCTATATTCTAATATGGTGAGTGGTCGAGTCAGTAAACTAATAGGTATTGTAAGATGAAGGTTTCAATAATTAGCGATACTTACGATGTAGAACAACAAATAAACAAACAACAAAAAAATCACAATCTCAATAAAGTCTAGTCGGCTACATAGATTTCCCTTCTCCAATCAGCTCAATATAAAGCATCACTATTCGTGAGCTTTAAGCGATTATTAACTTATTTTTTCCTCATCTTCTATTTAATATCATGACTTGTTCCCCTCACATCATGCAAATAAGCTTATATAAGTTTGAAAATGCATGACCAAATCACTAAACCTCCGTCACTCATTACTTAAACATGCAATTACATTTCTTCCTCTAGTTTGTGTTCATGATTGTAATTATTATTCCAACAACTTGTTAGCCAGTTAAGAAAACTAAAGCATGGGCATTTGATTCATATGGTAATGCTCGATTTCCTATTTCACCTCGTCAACAAGGACGATGCATCAGAGAATCTAACGTTGTAACTCCATAAATCAATCAAGTACCCAATCTTCATCACTTTCTTCCTGAAAATGTCCATTACTCAGAATAAATTTCAGGAAATCAAATTATGACTGCAAAAACTGGGGTGGAATTCAAATCATAAGAACAGGCTCAATTATTACTCTAACATATCAAGTTTTCATGTTTTATTCGTTTTCACTTGCCTTTTTTTCCTTTTACTTATTGTTTGAGCCCCGAGGTCGGCTTATCTCAATTTGCAGAATAAACATACTTCCAATCTGATGAAGGCTGGGAACGATGGAATTAAAGAGATCTCTACAAAACTATATATACAAACTAGTCCTCGAAACGCCAACCCACCATCCAGCGCTAAATCGAAATCAAAGAAGAAATTGCATTTTGGTTCCCCTATTTATAGCTGCCTTCAAGAAAGATTATAATATTTTATTTTCAGCTCATTTTATAGCAATAAATTTTGGGTCTCCAAACTCAAAATTAATAGAATAACCTGCCACTTGATTTTAAAAATTTTGCCTTCACTTGAAATTTATCAAACTCCAACTCCTCCAAAGTAGCTGATGCCATCGAATGTGCCCGCATCATAATCCCTAGGTTCAAGTTTAAATACTCGCACATTTGATGATATTAGCTTGTTAGGAGAGAAAAACAATCTACCCAAACTATAATCTGGCAATTTCAGTGACACAATTTTCAAGCAAGGCAAAGTAAGTTTCATGCTGTATCAGTAATAGTTACAGAACTAAGGAGCACAAGGTTTCCTTACCTCTGCAGCAGATTTTCGATTGGTCAGAAGGCGCTGCTTCTTAACACCAGAACCTGAGTTTATTAAGGATAACCAAATCAGTAGTAGCATGCTCAAACATGTTACCTATTGCAGTATGTAGAACAGAAGATCAAAAACTGAAAGACAAGCTTTTAAGAAAATGAAAAGAAAAAAAAAAATCTTTTGTGCCAATAGAATCATCTGCATGCCGCTTAGGTTTCTGGAATATCCAGCAGAGAAACAACAAATAAAGATATGAGTAAACATGAACTCACAGAAGGTTTTACTTTCTTATACCAAAACTTGAACAAATCGGGCCATTAATATATAAATTTAAAGTGAGCAACTTCTCAGAACAATACTCAAAACAGAGAAATTTACAATGGAAGGACATGAGTAACTCCAAAATTTTAGACGAGCTGCATCACGGATATGTTAATGAGATGCAGAAATCCACCGAAAGTTTGGCTTTGTGAACAAAAAAAATGGCCGAGTAAGGAAGGGAAGGACGGTAGGTATATGAATATAGTTGCGAGGATGCCTAAAAAGAAAATAACAGTAGGTATATGATTATAAAACAACAACAACAACAACAACAACCAAGCCTTAATCCCACTAGGTGGGATCGGCTACATGAATCCTTTATTTTCATTGCGCTCTATCAGTTACCAAATTCTTATCTAAATTTAAGTAACTAAGATCACTTCTTATAGTTTCTTGCCATGTCTTCTTTGGTCTCCCTCTTCCTCTTTGTACATGGGCAAAATCAAATAACTCAATTTTTCTAACTGGAGCTTCAATCGGCCAACGATTTAGATGTCCAAACCATCTAAGCTGACTTTCTCTAAGTTTATCCTCAATTGGTGCAACACCAACTTTCTTTCGGATATACTCATTTCTCATTTTATCCTTTCGTGTATATCCACACATCCACCTTAACATCCTCATTTCTGCAACATTTATTTTATTTGTATGTTTCCTCTTTACTCCTCTTTACAGGCCAGCATTCAGCACCATATATCATTGCTGATCTTACTACAATTTTATAAAATTTACTCTTGATTTTGGATGAGATTTTTCTATCGAACAACACACCAGAAGTATTTCTCCATTTTACTCATCCTGCTTGAATCCTGCTAATAACGTCATTATCTATTTCGCCATCATTTTGTATAATTGATCCAAGATATCTAAAGCGCCTCACTCTTCTTGACAATTTGATCACCAATTGTCACATCTTCAATATAGGTATTTCTTTCTTGACTAAATGTGCACTTCATATATTCAATTTTTGATCTACTGAGATGAAAANTGAATATAAACAGTGCAAATCTCTTTCTTTTCTAAAACTCTCCAAAGTACTTCTCTTGAGACTTTATCATAAGCTTTTTTCAAATTAATAAAAACCAAATGTAGGTTTTCCTTTCTCTCCTTAAATTTCTCCATTAAACTTCTTAATAAATGAATGGCTTCTATAGTAGATCTACCTGGCATAAAACCAAACTGATTATCTGATACCTTAGTATTATGGCGTAACCTTTGTTCGATCACCCTCTCCCAAAGTTTTAAAGTATGACTCATTAATTTAATTCCTCTATAATTGGTACAATTTTGTACATCGCCTTTATTCTTATAAATACGTACTAATATACTCTTTTTCCATTCATTTGGCATCCTTTTAGTCTTCAAAATCATATTAAACAATCTAGTGAGCCAAGAAACTCCTTCATCTCCTAAGCACTACCAAACATCAATTGGAATATTATCTGGTCCTACTGCTTTTTTATGCTTCATCTTCTTTAAAGCTTTACAGACTTCAGCTTTACTAATACGTCAGATGTAAGAATAATTTTTACTTTCTTTTAGGGTGCTGAATTTTGTAAGATCGATTGAATTTTCACAATTTTCATTGAAAAGCTGTTGAAAGTAACTCATCCATCTATTTTTGATATCTTTTTCCATAAAAAGTACTCTTTGATCTTCATTTTTAATACATTTTACTTCAATTAAATCTTTCGTTTTTTTATCTCTTGCCTTGGCAATCCTATATAATTGTCTTTCTCCTTCTTTAGTGTCTAACTTCTTATATAAATCTTCAAGAGCCATATTTTTTGCATTGCCTACTGCTTTCTTAGATTCTCGTCGAGCCACTTTATATTTCTCCCATTTATCATTATTTTTGTTTTTAAACCAATCTCTATAACAAATTTTTTTCTCCTTAATTTTTTTCTTGTACTTCATCTTTCCACCACCAAGTATCTTTATTATTTGGAATCATTCCTTTGGATTCTCCCAGCACATCCTTCGCCACCTTACGGATACAGTTAGCAACTGTCAACCACATAAGATCAGTTTCCCCGTTAATGTTCCATTGCCCAAGTTCTAGAACCTTCTTCTTAAATATACATTTGTTCTCATTATTTAGATTCCACCATCGAATCCGAGGATAGAATTTTGACTTATAATTTCTTCTTCAATACTTTATTTCGGAATCTAAAACCATTAATCGATGTTGGGTAGTAAAACATTCACTTGGAATGACTTTACAATCTTTACAATCTAATCGATTTCGTTTTTTTATAAAAAAATAATCAATCTGAGTTCTTGAAGTTCCATTCTTGTACGTGATAACATGCTCCTCTCTCTTCTTGAATAAAGTATTAGCAATTACAAGATCATATGCTGAAGAAAACTCTAAAATAATTTTACATTCCTCATTTATCTCTCCAAAATCATATCCACCGTGGATATTATTAAATTCCTCAGCAACATGTCCATTTAAATCTCCTCCAATAAATAATCTTTCTTCCTGAGGTATCTCTTGTATTAACTCGTCTAAATCATTCCAAAATTTTTCCTTTATGCTCGCATCTAAGCCAACTTGGGGAGCATACACACTTACAATGTTAATAATTATTCCATTGATTATAATTTTTAAAGTCATAATTCTATCACAATTTCTCTTAACTTCCACTACATGATCCTTCAAGCTCTTATCCAGAATTATACCCACTTCATTCTTGTTTCTATTCTTACCAGAATACCAAAGTTTAAAACCTAAGCCATCAATTTCCTTAGCTTTCTCTCCAACCCATTTTGTTTCCTGCAGGCACAAAATATTAATCTTTCTATGAATCATAATATCCACCAACTCCATTAGTTTGCCCGTCAGGCTGCCTATATTCCAAGTTCTCAATCTAATCCTACTGACTTGAGTTCTAGTATAATGGACTAGCTTCTTTACCCGCATCCATCCATGATGTGGGGACCCTTGCTCATTTTTCACTACACCCGGGCGCCGATGCACAGCCCTTGCCCATTTTTCACTGTATTCAGGCAACACAGCGCGTCGCTTCCAGGGAACGCCCTAGCTTTAGCGCAATTTTCTAAAGGATTCATGTCACGATTGATTCGACAAGTTTTACGCTGGCTGTCGTCTGCCTAACGCAACTCTCCGCGTTTCTCATCCGGGACTTGGGACCCGGCAACGACGCGTTATGTGTGGTGGCCTCTAATATAATATAAAAAGGTTAAGAATGATAAGAAGAGATATACTATGCGGTGTGTGGATGCAAAATGTTCATGCTAGTGTTCTTCCTAATGGTATTACATTCAAAATTAAATATATTAGAGGCCACCACACATTTAATTTTGAATATAATACCATTAGGAAGAACACTAGCATGAACATTTTGCATCCATACACCGCATAGTATATCTCTTCTTATCATTCTTAACCTTTTTAAGCAAACACCTTCTAAAACATAGTATTTTGATACTGCCTTACATAATTCACCTACACTTTTAAATTGCATGCCCTCGCTTAAAGTGAAATCACTAGAGTCTATGTTCTCATACTCCTCTCCACTCATAATTCGTCACCATAAGACCAATTCTCTATTAGGCTCACCATCACATGTTGTGTTATGTAATGAAGCCCTAATTTTCTCATCTTCTTCTACATCAAATAATTCAGCATGTGGTATAGAATCAACTGTCATTTATATTTGCTCTGAAATCTTCCCTTAAAAGAACCTCATCTGCACTACTAATGTCAACTCTTCTTCATCCACTTTATAATATTAATATTAAATATATTCAATTCTATTCCATATATATTCCAAAGGTGTCCTATATATATGGGTGGCAAAATGGGTCGGCAGGTCGGGTTCGGGTCGAACCCGAATCCTATCCTACTCGACCCGAATAGCCTCAACCTGAACCCGACTCATTTATTAAACGTGTCCAAATTCATGACCCGAACCCGACCCGACCCGATTAATAAATGAGCCGGGTTGGCGAGTCGACCCGACCCGTTTATAGACTATTTTTTGATAAATGCCCAACCCGAACCCTACCCGACTCAATTATGCCCAACTCGAACCCTACCCGTTTAATAAATGGGTCAAAATTTATGACCCATACCCGAAATTTGCGGGTCGGGTCATATATTGCCACCCCTACTTATATATCAAAAGTGTTATGTATCTCAGAAGTATCCTAAAAGTGTCTCAGAAGTGTCCTAAAGTATTTTGAAGTGTCCTTGCATGTCCAAGAAATGTCCTTTAATTTTTTTAAATATTATTTTATTAGGACATGCCATGTGGTGTATCCGACACGGTGTTCTTGCATGTCCCCCCATGTCCGTGTGTTCAACATGAACACGACGTGATTTTTTAAGTATCCATGGACACACGAACATGGTGTAATTTTTTTAAGTGCTCATGCTTGATTCTGAAAGGAGTCTAGTAGTTTAGTAATTGTGTATTGAGTAAAATGATGATTGATAATAAGCTGCTGATAGAATTTTTCACAAGGAATGAAATAAAGTTCAATGAAACGAAATGATGCATACAGCGGACTCTACCTAATGAGATAAAGTTTTAGTTGCTATTGATGTTGTTGTCGTAATAATGCACGCTAGTTTTAATCCGACATCCCGGGATGTTACATAGCTAAAAAATGAGAACGTATAATGTTGAGACAGATACATATGCTTCAATATTCCCGCCTATGTCATTTTTTTTTAAAACCGCATATGTCATTTTACTGAATGAATAGCTGCCTTCCCTAATGCTGGAAGCTAATTAAAATGGGGAAAAATAACTAACCTTCAAGTTAAAAATCTGTTCTTATTGAATAATCATTCAAAATGTAGGCGTAAAAAAATACATTAAAATGCATAATCTGATCAAAATCTAGCAACACTTGACAGGTACTAGAAGCACTACAAGGTTGGCAGCGAAGTGAACTTCCAACTAAAAAGAAAGAAAAAAGGAAGCCGAAAGGATTACCCAGACCAGTCTGGCAGAGAGCGCCAAGTCCAAAAGGGAGATTAGGGTTCTTCGGGGAACTTCTTCCGAACATACTCGACGACAAATTCCCTTCGTTGCTTGGCGCGGGCCTGCTGGGGGGCGATGTTCACGAAAGATAGGTACCCGCCGACGGCGATCATGACGACGCCGGCGAGGAAGAAGAAGCCGGCAGTCGCCGCCTGCTTCGGTGTCGGCGGATAGTGCCACATCACCCTAATTTAATTTTGAAGCTCTCCCTACATAAAAGAAGAACGAGGAACGGCTAACATAAAGATCACTCACCCCTTGGGTGGGGCCCAACGCATACGTGTCAGGCTCTCATTGGACATCCAAATATCATAACGGTTAGAACAATCCGAGTTCAAATTAAGCCCGTCACGGCCCGATCTCAACTCATCACAATTCAACGTAAATTCAAACTTGCTCGTGTCAATTTTAAGCTTGGCACCAGTCTTAATCGAGCTAACTCAAAGCCGCCAAAAAATTTAAATTTTTTGAATGAAAAAATAAATTGTATTTTTTAAAATTCAAAATTAAGTTGATTTAATAGATATGATAGCCACAACTAACTTATAATCACGTATAAGTAATAAATAATTATATTAAATTAGTGTCTATATTTAAACAATAAAGATTGAGCTAAGCTTGATCCGATCGAGGAATGGTACGTAACTCAGCTCAATAAATTTGAGTTGAGCTCGATTCAAGCTAAGTATTAATATAAACATCGAGCAATTATCGATCTTTGAGTGATACAGTTATTCTAAGTTATTTTTTTAAGATTGATAATTTTTAATGTGATATTTTTATTTATAAATTTATAAATAAAAGTATAATAAATTAATTTTATTTTGAGACATTTTTAATATCTTAAATAAAATTAAATTTTAATTTTAAAAATTAAGTACATTATGAAATAAAATATTTTTAATATTAAAATTTATGTATATTTTTTTATTTTAATAATAATTTAATATTAAATTTTATGTAGAATACAATCCATAAATTTTATTTCAACTTATGTTAAAATTTTCATCAAAAAAAAAACTTTATGTTAACTGGATAATGATTCGAATTTGTTCATATTTTAATAAAAAAGTTTTTTATTTTGACTGCAAGTTTTTTATATGCAAAATGATAGTTATCGAGTGTTAATTTTATGAATGAGTTTTGACTAAAAATGCTGAAACATGATCGAAACAATTAGAACTCTTATCTCCAAAAAAAATATTATTTGATAACTATCATTCATTCTTACAAAAAAATTATCATTAAAAAATTTAATTTTAAATATACAAAATTAAATAATTTATAAAAAAAATTAAAATTATTGATACCAAAATTACTGGAAATATTAAAACTGTTAAAACTGATAATTTTATCTTGTATTTGAAATTGAAAGTAAAATCAAAATTTTGAAATCTTGATTTAATGAATACAAGTCATTATTATATAATTTAAATGTATAATATTTAAATATTATTGATAATTTTATAACTTTTTAAAAATTATTTATATATTATTAAATTAAATAATTATTTTTTAAAATAATATGACCAATACTAATATCGCTAACTAAAATTGTTTTTCTCAAAGACAAATTATTAAAGATAAAATTATGATTTTAAATAGACCAGTTTATTGGACCGATTTTATCCAAAACTGATCTGAAATTTGTCCAGTAAGATCCAGTTCGGCTCAGAGCATTCCGAGGTATAGAACCGGACCGGACCTGTTCTGCGCTCCCAGAACTGGTTAACCGGTTCTATTGAACTGGAACCTATCCGGTTTATTTTAAAAATAATAATAATAGTGGGGCGTTGCCTCCCATGAAATGGGGGCGGCAGCAGCCCGGCCATTAGATTTTTTTAAAAAAATAAGTTTTTTAATATTAAAAAATATATTTAATATAAAATAAAATTATTAAAAATTTGAGTTAAATTTAAAATATTAATAAGTCATTTCTGAGATAACGAACCAAATTAAGGCCAACCATTACCTAACTTTACCTTCCCTGCTGAACGTAAAAAACACTGCCATTTTACAATAAAAGAATGAAAATTTAAATACTAAAAAAAATATATATATGTGATTAATTATTTATAAGGACCTTAATTAATTCAGTTTATTTAATCATTTATTAATAATATGTTTAAAAAAATAATTTTCAAAAATTAAGGGTAAATGATATGAAATTTTTTTATTATTTTCTATAACTAGTTTTTAGATAAATATATTTATATTTAAAAATAAAAAATTCACTTTCAATCGAACTAAAATTTCGAAGCTCAGCGTTGGAGAACTCGCCTTTGATTGAAACCCACCGTATAGTAATTCCATACGTATATTAACTAAAATAAAATCAATATTTTAAATGTTTCGTATGTTTATTAAAATTTTTATGCGTTCATAAAAATACACCATATGTTTATAGAAATATTTTGCATGTTTATATAAATAATTTATACATTTATTAAAATATATTTATAAAAATACATTGTATATCCATAAAATTACTTCATTTATTCATAAAAATACTACATACATATATTAAAATGCTCCATACATTCATAAAAATACTTTTTATATTTATTAAAATGTTCCACCTCTCTAATAAACCTATTTACTGAATAACTTTAATATATAATATATAATATTCATTTCAAAATTTATTAGTAATGTAACTAATATTTTTTAGAGATAATTACCTACATGTCACACAATTTAGTTTTATTTATGCCTTACCTATTCATTCTTAGTTGATTACGCTATGCATATTTAAAACATTATAAAATCTTACATACACATATTTTAACTTATTTTTATTATAATAAGTAATCATAATTTTTTAATAACCTAACTATAGTTAGATTACAAAAAATTTGAGCAGTTCATTATATTATTTTTAGAATATTTAAATATATTTTGAGTGAAAATCCTAAAATCTTAATGTTTAGGTGGCGGCAAAGGAAGGAGACATCGACGATGTGAATTGATTTTAGGATAAATCAGCGCTTTAGTGTAGTATTGAGAAAGAGAAAAATATGTACCATTAAGAATAAAAATATAATTTTAATAATTTACCAACAGAATATTTTTTTTCAAATAGATTTTAATTAAATTTTAACTCAAATGTGTGTATATAAATTATATAATGTTTTGAGTGTGCATAGCGTAATTAACTAAGAATGAATGAGTAAGACATAAATAAAATTAAATTATGTGGCATGTAAGTAATTATTTCTTTTTTTTAATTATCAAATAACACTACTTATTTTTAAAAAATTAAAATTGAATTCAACAACAATAAATGAATACCACAATGTGGAATAAATCATATTAATGTGTTTAAAATTATCTAAATAATATTTTTATTTTAAATATTTAATAAATAAATAAAATAATTTTACCTGTCATATATGCAATTTATTTTTAAAAAAATAATTTTTAAATATCAGTAGATATAACTTAAGTTGTAACAGGTCTTCAACGATTGTTAGAAAATCCTATAAGTTATTATAACTAAAAAATATGAAAAATAAAAGTATTTGATATATAATTAAATTGTTTTATATTTTTAAATATAAATATATTTATTTAAAGAAATGACCTGTATAGCTATAGTTAATAAGAAAAGTATTTCATATTATTTACACTTAATTTTTGAAAATTACTTTTTTTTTAATTATAAATATATAAAAGATTAAATAAAAAATTAATTAAAAGTTTAACAAATTAATCATATAAAGAGGAGAGAGAAAGAGGAGCAATTATTAGATTTAGTCATCCCAATCCCAACGCTAATATGTCTGCCTCATTGTTGGCCGGCCGGACCCAAAAAGTTTCGAAAAAAAGAGAGAAAATGACGTTAAAAACATCCGAAACTCAAAACTCGGTCAAAACTCATTTGATTTTTAAATCGACTTAAAATTAATTTAAAAATTTTGAATCGAATCACAAGCTAAAGATTTTGGCTCGAAATATATTTTGAGCCAGTTTCGAGTTGACCCTGACTCGCTCGAAACATGATTCAATTTAATTCGAAATTATATGTATAATATTAATAATTTTGATAATATATATATATATATAAAATGTCATTATATACATACGACTTAGTTAGTGATTTAGCGATAGAGTGAAGATGGTTTAAAGCTATGGATCAAATATTTTTGGATGTATATAATATTCTTATATTTTTTTATAATTACGAGCCGATTTAAATCACGATTTGAGCCGGCTCAGAATCTAGTCATAGCAAGCCGAGCCTGCTCGAATCATGTCCTATTTTTAATTTTGAATCGAATTTTGATTTTGAGTAACGTTCGGCTCGCTCAAAATCGGACAACAGCGGCATTCATGCCTGAGTGGGCGTCAACCTCAGCCAGCAACAACGCGTTGGACTCCATCTAATTGAATAGTTCTTGAAGAATGACGCGTTTTTTTGTCCTGAAGGAATCGTTAATTAATAGGCGAAGGGCTCAGTCTCAATTCCCAGCCGGCAATTATGAATATTTTAGAGAGCAGCAGAGCTCGCCTTCTCTGCTCACTGCATATGCTATACACCTCATCTCATGGCTTCCACCGGCCGCCCTCTCCTCCTCTCCCGCGTCGTCATCGCCATTGTCGTCCTCCTCCACCTCCTACTCATCCTGTGTGTCACCACGGTGACCTCATCGTCGCCCGAAGATTTACCCCAAGGTTATATGCGTATGACCGCGTTTGGAGGAGTTACAGTAGATGATGTGTGCGATGGCGTATTCCAGTTATACCGTGACCATCTTCGTTATCAAGATTTTCCTAGAAACTATGACGGCAACCTCCTCTTTGAGAATGCGTTAAAGGCTGGGCTTCGAGTCATTGGAGGCAGAGTGGAGTATGTGGGAGTATTTTTGGCCGAGAACCACTATGGCGATCTTAGCATCTACAAAATATTAGTCTTTGTACGTGGACTCCTTTTTTCGCAAGGCAGCATGGACCTCTCGACGGGTCGAATAGTGAGAATTATTAGAATTATTCATGGAACATAGATTTACCAGCAGGTTATGCACGTATGACCGGGTTTGGAGGTGTTACCGTAGATGATGTGTGCGGTGATTTATTTTAATTATACCACGACTATATTCGTTATGTAGATGTTCTTTAACAATAATTACGGCAGCCTCCTCTTTAAGGGTGGGTTAAATGCTGGGTTTCGAGTCGTTCAAGGCAGAATGGAGTATTTCGGAGTATTTTTAGCCCAGAACAAGCGATCTGCAAAATATCAGTCTTTGTACGTGGACTCTTTTATTGTATGACGACATAGACCCCTCGACGGGTCGAATAGACAGATTTATTAGAGTTCCTGGTAATTAATCCAGCATGCTAGATTGTATCCCTTTTCATATGTAATTTATAGCGGTGTTGAACTCAAATCATAATTTATTATGTGTGTCAAAATAATAATTATATACATATTTTTTTCAGTTTTTTTTCTCTTTTTTGGGTATATTTGGTAATAAGAAAAAAAAATGGTTAAAATTTTTAATCATTTTTTACAAATGTATATGATATGAAATAAAGTGACTTGATTATACTAAAAATTATGTAAAATATGAAATAAAGTTGATTGATTTATTGAGAATTGTGTTAGATGTGAAATAAAGTGATTGTTTAATGTTTAAATTTGTGTTGGATGAGATATAAAATAATTTTTAAAGTTTTTTTAAAATAAATTTAAGATTTTGGCCATGACTAATTTTAGTCATGATTTTTAGCCCATTGCCAAACAAGGCCTAAGGTGCCAATTAGGGTTTTTAAGATGGGTTCAGGTCACACCTGAGTTTAGCCCGACCTATAGCTAATTCAGGTCAACCTAAACCCAACACAAACATAGTTACAAGTCATAATAAAATTTTCGAAGTATTATCTAAAAATCTGGTTAAATGTAATAATTATATGATGTAGTGTGAAGATCAATTTAAATCAAATTCTAATGTCACCAATGTTAAGTTAGCACCAAAAAAAATTTATATATATATNTATTTTTTTCTTTTTCACATAAATGTCATGAAATAATTGAGATGAATTAACATTCAGTCCAAATAAAATTATAAAAATCGTGCGACTAAGATAATTAACTACCAAACTCCGAGATGATTTACCGCATACACATTTACTTTGGAATTCCTGCACACGATAATTTATCCAAACCATTCAAAATATTAAAAATCTTCAACAAATATGAGTTTCATGAATCGGTTTAGAACAAAGGTGAACTATGGATTAAACAGTGGATTGCACTCTCAATATCAAGTGCCAAAATTCAACATCAACTCTGGCTTTATGTGAAGTCCAGGACATAAGAGCATAGCATTTTAGGAAATAGGCTATTCGAGAACATGGAGTTAAGCAGGGAATTAAAGGAAATCGCTCTACTGCAGTACACATATATTGTTGCTATTAGAATAATAGACAAACAAACTCTACAAGAAAAAAAAGCTAACAAACTCATAGAATCCTTAGGTCGATCGATGGTAAGATATTTAACTGCCTCATTAAATGGATGTGATTGAGAAAAAAAGGAGTAACAAATTCATAAACCCATTATTTTAAAGCACTATTGTCCTAGGACCAGTTTAAGCTCACACTATTATTCTCACTTCACTTCAATTTGAAGAAAGAAATCTTACATCGAAGGTGAATCAAATGGCAAGAGCAAGCGATGGGGTTTTAGGCTACTTGAAATGCGAGTGCAAGCGAGCAAAGGAAGACCGAAGGATCCTTGTTGATCCCATCCATTCTACATAATTTGTTGGAGCAAGCTTTGTTGCATTCAACATTAGGTAAAAAGAGTTTTGAGCAGTGAGTAATTGGTGATGGTGCTAGAGCTTAAGTTATGGTTTAGGAGTGCAATGAGGAGAGAGAGAGAGAGAGAGAGGAAAGAGATGAGACAAGGGCGGTGGTGGTATGCGTGACGCAACGCCATTATGAGTGGCGATGGTATGAAGGGGAGCGATGCATGCACAGTGGCGCTCAACGACTGTAATTCTTCTTAAAGAATAGAACAAAAGTTTTTTTTATTCAGCATAAGACAAAAAAATTTTATCACTGGAGTTCCACTTTTATATATAGTATAGAAAAAATTATGTAACTAATAGTACATAAAATTTTTTTTTCTCGTCTAAAATCTAATCCCTGAACTAAACGAGGCAAAATAGTCTCAGATTCGAATCAGTACGACTATAATTTTCAATTAGAGTGAAGAAAATTGTGGTATTTGGGAAATTTGTTTTTTTTATAAATTAGAAGGATCCAGTTGCGCGTGAGATCAAACTAGAAGGACTTAATTGTAATTACCTCTTTAACAATTTCAACGTGGCAGCCGTGAGATACCGAGAGACGGCAATTGTCAGCGAAAGCGCACAGCTGTCGCTCCTGCGATTCAAAGAATTTAAAACGGCAATGGAGATTCTAGAGACGCAGCAGCTATGGCGATTATGGCCCCACGCGCAGCTTCTTGCCAAGGTTTCAGCTTCCTGAGATCGGCGAACGCCGTCCTGGCGTCGGCAGCGAAGATGCTGGCCGCCGCTGGGGCTGCGGCGGCCGTCGGAGAGCGGGAGAGCTGCTGGCGGACGATGGACCACGTCCGCTACCTCTTCGTGCTCGCGGCTTCCGTCAACGTCTGGCTCCTCCGGATCTTGATGGGCCTCTTCGCTTCGTCGACGGCGCCGTCGTATTACAATGTAGGGTACAGCTCGCCGGAGTCTGACATCTTTGGGATCGCCGGCGTCCATGCGGCGGCGGCGTCGTCGGCGCTGCTTCCGCTCACTGCTGCAGACGGAAGCTGGGCGTGTTGCCCTGAATCAGCTGCCATCGGCAGAGCTCTGTCGCATGTGAGTTCCCGGAATTAGAATTTATGTTATTTAATTAATGTAATTTATTTTCATGGGTAAATTGCATCCAGACCCCTGAGGTCAAAACAGCATTGCAAAATGGTCCAAATCCTTCATCCCCAAAATTGTAAAAGCTTTTTGAAACCTCACTATTTTGTTGGCAATAATATTTCCTTGTAATTTCTCTTATATCTTATTTTTTAAATAAAATTTTAAACAAAATTATATTATAAAATATCAAAAAATTAATAATTTAGAATAAAAGTAAAATAAAAAAATTAATAATTATATCTTAATTGCAATCAAATGACAGCACAATTATAATCTCAGAGCCCAAATTGATATAAATTTGCAACGCTTTTCCGAAATCAGGATCCAAATGCAATTTACCCTATTTTTAATTTAAAAATAGTAAAATATTAATATTTCTTAATTTTAGTTATGAATTTAAAATGCTACTGCATGTATATATTAATCTGCGAATCAACACATTACTCGATTCAATTCAATGTCAAAAATAAATTATATGTTAAAATAGATCAAAATATAATAAGTTAAATTATTTTTGAAATATTTACCAATGATAATGAACGATAAGAATAAATAAATTTATTATTTTACATTTTATAACTATATTTTAGAGAAAAATAAAGAATTTTTTTTTGTATATTATTTAATTGTATTATTATTATATGTATGTCTTATTTTTCACAAAATTTGAAAATACATGCATTTAAAAAAATATGATATTGAAGGTTTTGAGTGAAATTTATGCAAATGTCCCAAAAATAATAAACATGAATTTTAATTTAAATATAATCTTTAAATAGATTACTCCATCCTGTTAATGCTACTTGCAAAAAATATGTTAATTGTTTCTCAAGTTTTTTTTTTGTGTAAATTAGTTATGAGTGCCTCTAGTTAAAGTTATTTAACAGGAGCAACAATTTTTACATATGAAAATTAAAAATTTGATTGAAACTTTTTAAATTATTGAAGTGAGACCAACTTTGGGGCCTTTTGGTACATAGAAAACTTTTTCAAAGCTGGAAAAATTTTCCATGAAATTAAAATAATAAAAAAATATATGATAAAATTAAATTAAAAAACTAAATTTTACATAATTTTTCACAATTTTATTCCTTATTATACACTATTTCAAACACACTTAAAATATGCACACTATAATATTTAAAAATAAAGAATTATATATTACCTTTAAAAATATTTTTTTACTAATTCATCCCTAAAATTAAATATTTATATATATTATTTTATATTTTAAATGCATAATTACAATCAATACTTCTTCATATTAATAAATGACTAAATTTTTTTTTAATAAAATAAATGATTAAATCTTTCTCAATTTAACGTAAAAAATATAATTTGTAATTATATATTTAAAATATAAAATTATAAAGGATAAATAAATAAAAAATATTTTAGGAATGACACATAAAGAAATATGTAATTTTTACTATTTTAAAAAATCTATCAAATAGCACATGTCATGTATAATTATTATTTAAAATTTTGGCAATATAAATTAAATCAATGTGAAACATCTTGTAGCTTTAGGTCCTTATGTATAGTTTAGAGTAAATTACAATTAAATTTCTAAAATAGTAAGATATTTGCAACCTGATCTTAATTTTTAAAATTTAAACTTATGACTCTAGTTTAAGTATATTATAAAATTGGACTTAGATCAAAAATCAAATCATTGTCTAGATCATAGTCAGATTGATTAGACCGATTATGAAATCAATCAAACAGAAAAATTATTATTGTTTTAAAAATTTAAAAAAATAGTATTTATAAAAAATGATGATAAATATTATAAATAATAAGCATATTATTTTATTAATTCATTGGTGTCATTAAAAAGAAAATATCAAGTTCAGTGAGCCGAGGAAGGCAGTGAAGGTTCGACTATATAAATAACAACTAAGCCTTAATCTCACTAGGTGAAGTCGGCTATATGAATCTTTTATTTTTTTATTGTGCTCTATCAGTTACCAAATTCTTATCTAAATTTAAGTAACTAAGATTACTGCTTATAATTTTTTGTCATATCTTCTTTGGTTTTCTTCTTCCTCTTTGTACATAAGCAAAATTTAATAACTCAATTTTTCTAACTGGAGCTTCAATCGGCCTACGATTTAAGTGTCCAAACTATCTAAGCCGACTTTCTCTAAGTTTATCCTCAATTGGTGCAACACCAACTTTCTTTCGGATATACTCATTTTTCATTCTATTCTTTCGTGTATACCCACGCATCTACTTTAGCATTCTCATTTTTACAATATTTATTTTATTTATATGTTTCTTCTTTGCAGGCCAGCATTTAGCACCATATATCATCGCTGGTCTTACTACAGTTTTATAAAATTTACTCTTGATTCTGAATGAAATTTTTCTATCGCACAACACACCAGAAGCATTTCTCTATTTTACCCATCCTGCTTGAATCCTGCCAATAATATCATTAGCTATTTCACCATTATTTTGTATGATTGATCCAAGATATCTAAAGCGCTCACTCTTTTTAACAATTTAATTACCAATTATCACATCTCCAATTAAAAAAAAAATATCACATAATTAAAATAATTTTTCACAATTATATTGAATTTGATATGCAATTAAGTTTTTACATTGAATTAAATTGGATGATGTGTTGTTTTAAGGTCAAATAGGTCGGACTAAGTGGTTTGATTTAATTTTTACACCACTGAATATGATATTTCTATTTGGTCCTTGAGCTTGATTTTGCAAGGATTTTAGAAAGTACTTCTCTATCTTAGGGGACTAGGATGCAATTTACCCAATAATTTATGAATAATATTTATTTAATTTAAAAATGATATTTATTTATTCAGATCCTGGTGATCCTGAGCCAGACACCGGTGACGTCGAGAAAGTACGAATTTGTGCGGGGGATGGCGGACCGCATCCTGTCCGACAATCTGCAGAGCGGCCAGCTGGCACTCGCGGACCTAAGCCGCGCGAGCCTCACCTCCGCCTTCTCCCGCACGTGCGACCTCCTCCGCGGGGCCCTCGAGAAGTCGTCCGCGGCGACGGCCGACGCCGGCGCGTGGCCGACCCGCGTCCTCCAGCTCCTCCCCATGGGCCCGCAGCTGGCCTCCGGCTACAACGCCATCCGGCACAACTTCGGCGTCCTCTTCGCCGGAGCCGATGAATCCCGGCTTCTTAGCCGGCAGCAGCAGAGGCTCACCGCGGGGAGCGGCCCAGGGGAGTGGCTGGAGGCGGAGAAGCTGGCGCACGAGCTCCTGTGGATCACCACCAAGATGCTAACTTGCTCGGCCGCCGGCGAGGCTATCGTGCGCTGGGGGCATGCCGCAAGCCTGGCCTCCCTTTCGCTCACCGCTCATCCCAGGGTGCAGGGGCCCGTCGTGAAGATCTCAGGTAAACTCTTCTCAGAAAAATATATTAATATTTAAAATTTATTTCACATAATAATAAATTTAAATATTAAATATTAATTTCATTTAATTATACATAAATTTTAATATTAAAAAATAATTTTATTTTAAATCTTATACATAATTTAATAAAAAAATTAATTTTATTCCACATTCAACCCAATTTTAAATAATAAAAAAATTTTATTTTATATCATAATATTAAATATATATTTTTCTCTTTCTATCTTAAAATTTTTTAAATATTCTCAAAATATATTCTAGCCTTGGATTTTATTTTAAATCTTATACATAATTTAATAAAAAAATTAATTTTATTCCACATTCAACACAATTTTAAATAATAAAAAATTTTATTTTATATCATAATATTAAATATATATTTTTCTCTTTCTATCTTAAAATTTTTTAAATATTCTCAAAATATATTCTAGCCACCAAGGTTTTGAAAATCGGACCGGCTTCAGAACTGGTAGACTGAAAGGTTCAAGGTTCAATGATCGAACCGGGATGAAGTAAAAATTTAAAAAATTAATAAAATATAATATGAATATAATTAAGATATATATTATTCACATATCAACACAATAATTAGACATAAAATAAATATTTAATAATTAAATTTAACAAATAATATCTTATGTCAATAATCCAAAAAATAATTTCAAGCAAATCAAAATAACAATAACCCAACAAAATATTTGCAAATCACAAATTGAGTATAATATTTAGTACATCATTAAAAGATCTGAACAAATGTATGCTTTATCAATATTAAAATACTAAATTATTTCATCATTTCATATAACTAAAATACTAAAATACTAAATCATTTCGAAAGGATGGGGGCTGGAGAGGAGAGTGCGAGGCAAGAGAAATCACGAGTTTGTGACTGTCGTGCGAGTAGAGGCCGCAGAACAGAGGCTGAGTTAGGGACCCAGAGTTTAGGAATTTTTTTTTTTAATTTTAAACTTAACCGGTCCAACCGTACCGGTTCACCGGTTGACTGATTGAACCGCGATTTAGACCAGTTCTGGCCGATTTTAAGCGAATCCGATTACAAAATTAAACTGGACCGGTTGGCTGACCGGTTCACGGTTCGACCGGTTGAACCGACCGGTCTGATCCGATTTTTAAAACCTTGCTAGCCACTGCCTCTATTATAATGAGAGAGAGAAGAGAATTGCTAACAGTGTCATTCCTATAATACCCCTAAATGTGTTAAGATAGTTATTAATTTGTTGCATGTGATAATTTCTATGCGAAAATATTATGCTATCGACGTAGGTGATCTGTGTGACATAGTGGGACTTCTTGGAGATCGTGGTGCACACTTGTGGGATCTACGACATTTTGACCTCTCTCTTTCTACAATTATGTGTAACATGATAAAAATGTCGATTGTGAGGATATCTTCTAAAAGCGTAATTTATATAACACGACAATTGTTTCTAACTCTACCTCCATTTTCTCATCAAATCAAAGCTTTTCCCTCATATTCATAGATGTAAGTTGATCGATAAAATTTATTCACATAATCCAGAAAATAATTAGTAATAACAATAAAATAAATATGTAGAAGTGATAAAATAAAAATTTAGCACCTCATTGTGTCTATATAGCTTATTTTTTCGTTTTTTGCGGAAGCCAATGCTCTCCGGAGCAAGGCATCTTCAAAGTCCCATAGCTATCCAAATATTACACGCAAAGTGTTATGTAGAAATACTTTTAGGAAAAATTCACTACTTCAAGGAGTAGCTCATAAGGATAACAATGCAAATGAGAAAGTTAAACTAATAATTGGCTGCAATTTCTCACAACTAAAGTCTCATTTTAGAATAAGAGGGCTTAGGAAGATTGGCAATTAATGGAATTATAATGTGGCATTCTCATAATTTCTCCAAACATCTCGAGAAGTTATACTTTACACACGATTTCTGAGCTAAACAATTGTGTTCTTATATTTGATCTCTGCTTTGATAATCTAGTGAGAGTTATTAATGTTGACGAGAAAAGGTGGCCAGACGAGAACCACTAATGAGGATATCTCCGATGAATGAAATGTTCATTCGAACGAGGGTGGTCTATGAATGAGAACAACCTCCGAAGACTTTTTTTAAGAGTATCAAATATTTATTATTCATCTCTCTTATTTGTTCTTTCTATTGAACAACCATCTTATTTGTTCTTTCTATTGAACAACCAAATCGTGTTTATATTGTTTCTTGCCTCAAAGAACTGCTGGGACAAACATTGCAATAAGTTTTTATCATCAACCACTCACTGGTATAGTATAAGTTTTTTATAACAGTTCAAAACTGCTTTAAAATATTAAAAACAACCATCGCATATTTAAACATCATAGTAGAGTATAAGCCTTTGACGGGAAGAAGAAGAAGGGAAGAAGAAGAAGGGAAGAAAAGGACCACCAAGAAGAAGAAGGGGGAACATCTACGATATCTGGCCGACAACGAGATCCTCCCGGCATCAGTGAAGGTCTCCTGGCAGTGAGATCTGCGAGTGAGCGAGGTTGGGAGGCTAGCGAGCGAGGTTGGGAGGCTAGCGAGCGAGGTCGAGAGGAGCTAGAGCTAGGTTTTTGTTTACGAAGATAATCAATTGGGGGTACTGTATAGAAAACTTTAAAAGGCGCTGTCAACAGCCATCTAAATTTTAGATGATGGTTGACTAGGTCAATCATCGTATAAAACCTAACCTTTATAAGGCATCAACCACGATCTAAAATAACGGTTGATCTAATCAACCGCCGTATAAACCCTGACCTTTATGAGGTAGTTGATCATGCAACCGTCATCTAAACATTAGACAACGGTTGACAAGGTCAGCCGCCTTCTAAAGCAAACATATTATACAGCAACTACTAGAATGAGCCACCATGAAATACTTCCAACTATTCTTTTAAGACAGTTAAACTTTTCAACCGTCTTAATAAAAACATCGTAAAAATTGTACATTATCTCAGTGACTTCGTCAACTTTGCCCTCAAAGAACTCTTAATCTCGAGTCTAACTTTTCGAAGAAAATATTATCTAAGAAATCTTTCGTTTGGAGAATCCAAGTGATCTTACTCACAAGTAGTAGCTAGTCAACAAAAGTGTGCTAAAACAAGTAGTTAATATAGTGCTACTTGTAGTATTTTTATATTTCTTATATGTAATTAAATTCCCAAATATTATATGCTAATGTTATATATAAGTTAAACCACGAAAAGGTTCACTCTCATGATTTAAATGTATCAAATGCACTATGGAGTTAAATAATAGTGAGTGTGCATTGTTCTTGAACTGGTTGCATGCACGTATGCATCAGTATTATTGCTGAGGGAACTAGAGAGAGGCGGTGCCGGAGAGGAGATGGCAGTGGAGGCGGCGGTCGGGAGGGACGCAAAGTTTCGGATGCTGGCGGTGTGGCTACCGGTGCTCTGCTATGCGAGCAATGGCATGGCATGCCCGGTGCTGACGGCGGCTGAGCGGCAGGATGTTGAGAGGGTGTTGGAGGAGCTCATCGCCCGCCTGCCGTGGGAGGACCAGGAGCTCATCCTCGCCAGCTGGGTCGAGGACTTCGTCTTCTCCGACTCCGACTGGCCCAACCTCCAGCGCTCCTTCGACAGTTGGTGCAACTACACTAGGAAGCTTCTCTACTGAATCAGTTAGTCTGCATATTAGCTATCTATGTACTGTTTGTGCTTAATTTGCTTATAATTGCTGTTTCAGCATACTTAAAATCATAAGTTACTGTTTCATTGTAAGTCGTTGGCAAGCGTTTTGCTGCGAGTTTATGTTAAATATTTTATGCAAGTCCATTTAAACTTTTTTATGTATTAATAAATGCATTAAGAATAAAAAAAATATTATTCCATTGATAAAAATGGTAAAAAATGTATTTTATAGAGATTTGATAGTAAACATTATAAAAGGACCTAATTAATGTATTATACATGACTCGAGAGCTTTGATGTTAAAAATTTAAAATTGTGAACTTACGCGATATTATTTCATAAAGTCAATTTATAGGATCATTGCATGCTTGTCCTAATTTTTTAAAATGAAGTTTGCGAAAAAAAAGATAGTTTCAGAGGTCATTCTCATTGGACCGTCACTTGTCGTTGGGTCCTGAGATTGAATCTTGCCTTCTAGGTTTTTCCTTCTGGATGGAAATCGTTAAAATCACTTAAAATTGTAATTTTTTGAATCAATTTGTGATGCATGTGGCCAAAGAGGTAGTAATCACCGGGTAATATTTTAAAAAAAAGGAATCACTGGAGCGAAGTGCGGCTTCTAACAGATTTCTAGGCCAATAAATAGTGATGAAAGATGTATAAAAATAAATTATTCATATCAAAAAGGGAGGGTAGTTCTTGATAACGTGATCCTAAATGATAGAGATATATTTCAAGAAATAACTGTTAAGCTAATGATAAAAAACTACATAGTTAAGAGTACTTAGACTGGAATAATATTGAGATTAGTGACCTTGTGAGAAATACTTAAATCAAATGATTCTCAGAAGTCAAAATAAATAATATCTTTACATTTCAATCATGAAATATCACATAATTACTCTTATTATCTTTCTTTCTTTCTACCTTTCTTTATCCCCCTTCAAGTATCTCCACCATGAAGCTCTCCTAAAAGGAAGGAAGCAATAGAAAAAAATATGCCTCCTGAATTCCACATAGTACTAAAGGGATGAAAGACTAGAGAAAAATGTCACTGTGCTTTGCTGGGGTTCATTAATTTTATGAATTCATGAAGTGGAGCATGGCACACCTTAAAGTTTCAATATTTAGGCAATCACTTCCTCCTTGTTCTGATCAATAAACTTGCGAAACTTCGCTACCAAGACATGAGAACTGGTGTGATTGTCGAACATTATCAAACTGGACAAGGGCGGGCGCACCGATGCGATGCAGATAAATCCTTAACAATTCTATGATTGGGTTGGGGCATTCGATCGCGTGGCCAAGTGACTATCGGGAAGCCGACAAGTTCAAAGCCTTTGGCGACCATACCATGTCATCATGCCGCTGTGACAACAGTTGCCCTCCAAAGTGGATGTCATCTTATAGTCATTGTTGGTAGGAGTGCAACTCGATCAGTTCGAATTTGTTCTAAGCAAAACTTGGACTTGAACCGACCAAAATCGGTTCCATCACTTTAGGAACCGGAACAGAACCAAACAAATTCAGTTCGGGTTTGATTTTTAACTATTATTTAACAACGGATGAAGGGATAGTTCTAGAAATTTATATTATATTGAAAAAAATTTGAAAAGGCATTTAATTCGTTGTTATTGTGTGATGTCATATCATCTAGATGTCATGATATTTAAATATCATCTTTTGACTAATAATTTTATAATCTTATAGTAGATTACTTATAAATATCATTAAACTAAATAATTACTTTTTCTACATAACATTAAGATAAGAACTAAACGTCTTCTAAATACTATGAATTACGATTATCATTATAATGTAAATTCAATAAAATTTGCATGTAAGCTCTAAGTTCGTTTTAAACATATAAACATGTGGGGGTATAATGTGCGTATATTAATTGCAAACTAGGCAAAAAAGCTTCACTTCTATTTGGTTCATTCATCATTCCATGCACTTGCATTTCAGTTCCTAAGATCAGGGGGGCTATTTCTCCTACATCTCAGGTCTCAGAATTCGTTTCGTTTAAGTCCCACCCTCACAATTAGATCATTTCAAAAAACAATATTCTAGCGTTAGTCATACTATAAGAATACTACTACTTTAATTTGCAGTGAAAATCTGGGGAAAACAAAAGAAGATGTGGGCAGAAGAGTACTTCATTTACCTACAACTTCATCTTCTAAGTACAAGGAGTCGTAATATCCACTTGCCCAGTCGAGGCTCCACAATCTGCCTTCCACATCTTTTGTCCCCTCTGCACTGCAGCAATGCTGAAAGAACAGAAGATATATTGAAACAAAGCTTCAATATTGCAAAGGAAATATATCAGCATTAACTTAGCTTCTATATTTCAAATCAATTATTCTTAATTTGAACTGAACTTCATTCCCCTTTATTAGGTACTAGCTAAACCTAAATAAAGATCAAATTGTAACAAAATCTTCAATTGGAGAATTTTAAAGTTAAGGTTTCAGTATCAAACAAACACAATTTCTCCTTTTCTACTTACAAAGCTTGTTCTGGAATAGTTAACTTCAGGCAACATAATAAAAACATCACAATAAACTAGAACAATTATATAATCCCAAAATATAGAGCTTGTGTCAATAATCCCCAATATTAAGTTAACCAATCCTTACCTTACAGCCTGATTGCCATAGAACAGACCCAAAATCCACATGCACTGGGAGGCTATTGATATGGGTGAACCTATGGAAGGGCCAGAAGGCAAAACAATGCATTTATGTCATCGTTGTCCATTGAATTGCAGGTTCAGAACAGTGTTACATGCATAGCAGTAGATAATATTATGTGCAAAATAATATTCATGAATGATTATTGAAACCGTGCAATGATTTTCTCTATTTAAAAACAAGAACCTTCTAATATTTTGTAGTTTCTTTCCATTCTGCAAAGGTTTCTAGAGGATTTACGTTAATGGTGAAAATAACCATGTCCTCATCACATGCATTAGAAGAACTTATGTGAGGAATTTATGACCTTTGAAGTACACGGTAACCAGTAGGGATCATTTGCAGTATCTGGAGTGAGGGATAATTATCTACAAAGAATCATATATGCTCATAAAAATGCTAATAGACCTGCTGATTTTAATGTTAATCTATCTACTTCTGATGATGTATTATGGGAGAGGGGAGTCCCTTCCATATGAGATTTGTGGAATCTACCATGAGGACTGCAAATTGAGGCTATCACTAATCTTCAAAAAATATATAAATAATATCGTCCATATATAATATGTATAATATGTAGGATGCATCTTCAATTTAAAGATCAAAATATTGTAGCTCTACTCAAATTAACTTGAAAATAGACTGACTGAATTAGTTGAAGACAAAACTATCTACTTCTGTCCTCATATAACATTATCCAAGTACAAAAAAACCAATACAAAGAGCATTTTCACATATTTTGCTCACTTATGTTTATTATAAAATAGCTAACACCATCACCATCCTCATATCGCATTAGTTATAGTTAATTCAAATCATTCCATAGAATTCAAGTAATTCTTAGTCAAGTCCTTTTCCTTCATACTTCTTTCACAAATTTGTTGGTATTGAAAAGAGTGATAACAGCTAAATCCACCATATATATTGTCTGTTTTTGCCCGCTAGGCCTTACAATTTTAAAACACATCCACAACGATAAAAGCGTGTTCTCATATTTTCCTTACAGTCTCTTTCATGCTGGTTGATGTGAAATTGGCCTTTAAGATGAGAGAGAGAGAGAGAGGGAGAGAGGGAGAGAGGAGAGAGGAGAGAGAGAGAGAGAATGAAACATAGAATTATAGTACGTAATTTGAATTATTGTAGACATCAAATTGATTATAGCATATTAAAAAAGTATAGTTAGATAAGAGAAAACTATGCATTAAACACATCCTACACATCTAAGTATGTGACGACTAATGGTGCATCTTCTACTTTTCAATACACATCTCCACTCATACACTATTCCAAATAAACAAGCAATTATGCTAACTTGTCTAGCCTTACCAAACATCCATCTCAGCATTCCAAATTGTAATTAGTGATTTCATTTTTCAATATTTAGATATAAACAAGAATGCTAGCCTAATTACTACTGCATGAAACTTTTCCTAAATTATCTATGGTACTGTATTCCGTAATATTCTAAAGACACTTCTCAGTTTGAGCAAACAAGCTTTAACTGCATTAATGATGCCAACATCTTCACCCACATTTGTCTGAATATATAACCAAAACAGCTAAAACTTCAACTCCTAGGCATTTCTTGTGCTACAATAATTAAGCTCCACTAAAATGCTGAGTTATATACTCACGTTTTATTTTAGTTATTTAAGTCTAATCCCCTTGTTGACTTTTCATTTAGCTCAAAAGTAAAAATCACCAACAAAACTAGATCGATTTCACTCGACATACATCAAGTTACTTCCTATAATACTTATTATCATGTTAACTAATTTAATGTAAGCAAATGTAATTGAAAAGGTTTCAATCACTATCGTAGCAATCGTTGCTTCACCACGCACAATACCTTCAATAGCTATAACCATCATTTCCTCCTTTATCCTTAGCAAATAAATGATAGCAGTACCGATCACATATTTTTTTAAGTCAGTGAAATAATATGTGAATACACAGTTCAGATAAAAAGGTGAATACATTGTTTGCTTGAATATTTTGTCCATCAATAGCTTCAACAAATAAATAGTTCCGATTGTCAATTTTCAAGCATAAGTCCAAATTTATTTCACAATTCTCTATTTTTTTCTTAAGATTGCATTCTATTTTCCATCCATTTTCCCAAAAGCAAGTTATAATGTGGAATGAAATTAGTGCCCCTTAAAAACTAAACCCTAAAGACCCATTACTGCTGAATTACTGTCTCGATGATGCAGCCACAGCTCCAAGCAGCTAACTGAATCAAAAAAAAAAAAAGCGCACATGCTATTGCTAAACTAGAAACCTACATATCTTCTAATCAAGGATGCTTTTAGCATTATCCACAGCAAAGCAAGATAATAATAAGCCATTAGCTTGCAATCACCAGATGTGCCAACCAAAAGGCATATCCAATGAATCAAACAACAAAGCTCACATAAGGAAATCTCAACAATTAATCAGCAACTATACCCAAGATTCAGAAAGCATAAAAAATTCCCATTTCGATATCTAACTTCATATTATTAGATATGCATGTTTCTTTTCACTTATTATTATTGGATTATCTAACTACTATAGAAAATATAATTAAAAAAAGAGTGTGAAATAATAATGGACTAGCTTGAAGAAGATGATCTATACCTGTGCAAAGAATATAATAAAAAGCTCTGTAGTCTTCTTGAATCTTCATTTGATGCACAGTTGCTCTTAAGGAATTCTTTGAAAGCTTTAATTTTCATGATTCTTTGAAAGCCTTCAAGCAGTAAAGAATAGATGTTGACAGGCCAAGAGTTGATATTTTCCATCATTGAATAACAAGGAAGTTCGATTTGCAACCAGTAAATAATCTCACTATGATTCCAGCAAAAATCACAATTTAGAGTCCTGGTTTGAAAAAACGCATTGCACCCATTTCCAGAAAAAATCCCATTGAATCACTCATTTCAGGTCAAACCAACACAAGTGACTATATGTCAACCAAATACTAAATTTCTATCACCTATAAACAACATTGATACAGGTAGAATATCAAAGGGGAGCACATTCAAAACGTATTTTGGTAGAAAGGCTACTCAACAAACATTCTTTAGTTGAGGTTCTTGATGTAGAAGGCCTCACCATGATAATATAATTGTATACATTCAGGGTGATGGAAATTCAATAGACTGATGGAGATTATTACCATCAGTCATCTACAGGGTCCTGAGGAATTTCATCAGGTTTTCTCTTGATGGTGATCACAGGACATTCAGCATGTTTCACACAGAATTCGCTCACTGTTCCCACAAAAACCCTGAAAAAAAAATTATGTGGGCTGTAGATAAGCATGATAAAAAACTAATCATAATCTGTAAACGAGTGAAAAAAGATGGTATATGCATATATATCTTTATTTTCACTGCAAAAAAGTGATAATATTCTGAGTAATTTATGCTGATGAATAACATTCTCGTTGTAATGAATTCAAATACCCAAACATATACAACAACTTAGGTAGTATACAAAAAATAGGTCACTCTCATTCTTCGGGCTTGGACTCATAATGGTGGGAACAAACTAAATGTACAGTTAAAGTGCAATCCAGAAATGATCTAAGGTGACTGGACAAAAGTGAATTTGATAATTTTATCACACACTGATGTTATTATATGAAAATTCTCCATATGTTCTTTTGTTTGTTTACCCAGGTTAATTTTAATCTAACTTAAATTAATTTTATAGGCCATATCATACGCAAATTTCAATATTAAAATAACATTACAAATACAACACAAACTCCAACACTGAAACTAATCGTATTTCATATCCTACACACCTCCCAAAATATAATTAATTTTATTTTAAATATTTCACAAATCTTAAAATAAAACCTTCACATCAAAAAATATCTTTTAGCTCAATTAAGAATAACAACACAAACAAACAACTATACAAAATGAAGACAAATTGGATAGCAGTATTTATTATCCAATTAATCATAAATTGCATGGTCCCAATTGTTAAGAAGATCATAACCAAACAAAATGCAAGTGCATGGAGTAAACAAAATGTCAAGCCAATAACTGTTTAGACTCGAGCCTTCTTGGCCCAAACAACCTATGACTGATTTGTAAATGACACATAAGTTTCCAGGAACTTGAATTCTCTTATCTTGAAAAGTCACCGATAAGGACGTTGGATGAAACAACAGTCTTAGTTGACTAGAGAATTAACACAAAAGAGTTATAAATCCAAGTATGACACTGGAACATTAAAAGTGATTCAACCTGTTTCTAATTGAAGTTGTAAATAATTGCCACCAGTACTAATGTATATCGATAAATTCTAGCCATGCAAATATCAATTCCACGAAGCATATAATCATTCTAACAAGAAGATGGGCAATAGGTTGTCTCCATAAGCATGAAAGTAACAAGGACAATAGGCTTAGTTTGGTTTGGTCGGAGGAAAAGAAAGAAGGCATAAAAATATTTTGTGGCTTTTTCAAAAAATGTGTAGGATTGAAAATAAAGTAAATTATATTAAAAATTATGTTAGATGTAAAATAAAGTTTGTTGATTTATTGAAAATTGTATTGAATGTGAAATAAAATGATTATTTAATGTTGGAGTTTGCGTAAGATGAGATATAAAATAAATTTTTATTTTTTTACAATAAAATAAAATTCTTAACCATGATTAAATTTTTTATTTACCAAACAAAGGCATAGACATCATCACCCAAAAGGATAGTAGCTGTTAAAAATAATCAAAACTCAAAATTCTTCCATAACTCGCTTGATCTTTGACTAGACTCATCACATTGGTCATACTTTGCGATGAAAGACAATAGAGCTAAGCAAATTGCGAAGAGAAAACTTTTCAGTATATAGATAAAAGTTTACATATAAATATAAATTTACATGTGCGTGTGCTTTGAGATCATCACTATTCAATTGACATCTATTTGTTTAAAATTTGATTCGCTAGTACAACAAAAAAACAAAAAAGATTCGCTAGTTGCATTATTTTCATCCTAGCTACAATAAATCAAAGTCTCAGCATAATTCATAACATTGGTTCATGATTCTTTCACATCCTTGTTCGCCTCGATACACAAACTGGGACGTAAATAATCAAACCACAATGTTGATGGAAATATCTAGCCAGCTATATTGCTTTATGAATATTGCTATGATAATCTCTCTATTTACCACCTTTTCTAGAATCTGGCTATTGTTATGATCTCTCTAGTTATTGCTTTTTCTAGAATCTAACCAACTATTATCATTGAAAAAAAATATACAAAAGGCTGATAATTCTTGAGAATACTCTCACTTTATGTCTATTTGCTTCGGAGTCCCGTCAATGTTAATATCGGTTCTTGGAATCTAGACAGCTGCTAGACAACTATATTGGGAAAATCTTATTGGAGAACTTGTTCAATTAACTTCCAGGTGGCTGAAATGTTGTAATAGTATTGTTGATCTAGATTTACTATAATTTAGATATATCATGGAGCCTATCAAAAAATCTAAAGTTAACAAGATCTCATTTGAAAATGTACCTGAAATAGCAATTGGCTAAGTTTAAAACCTAAATATTTGTACTAAAACAGGATGATGAACGACATTCCTTACCTGTACCATCATCCCAAACAACCCACACACTAGGTAACCATAGTTCACAATCCCTAATATTTTTTGTTCAAATCTTATCCGTCTACTAAACATGAAAACAAAATTGTTCCATAACCTCATTTGATTCCATATCCTCAGAAAGTCAGAACAAGTGAATAAGCTGTGCAATTCAAAGATTCGCAGATTTGATAATATAAACTCTGTATATAGATCTCTAAAAATTAAAGGAACAACAAGATAGTCAATACAAAATCAACATCCAAAAAAAACATTGTAAATCATGTGAAGAATATCAAACAAGTTAGTGTTTTTGAGTGTTATCTCTTAGAAGCACATAACATACCTCCTAATGGAAGATGGATTGAAAATTTTCAAAAAAATAAATTAACATCACAATCTTTCGATGGATATCTACAAAATTTCGAAAGAAGTAAAGATATGACTGCTCACCACAGCAGCCTTCATAAATACAATATCATGATCATAATCAAATTGCAATGACTCAATTATAGTGCCAACAAAAAATGGGATAATGTTCAACTTCAGTGCCATAAATTATGTCGTCCATGCTGCTCAATTGATATGATTTACAGGGTATAAGATGGATCTTCCTTTTTTAACTCATTACATAATACAAATTTACTTTGCAAAGTCAGCTTAATTCTATTCTGCACCTAAAAAACAAAAATAGTGAACGTTTCTTAAAGGATTAATCCTAGGTTGAAATGAAAAAGTTCTAAATTTCCAAATTTGGTTAGGATGTAATGATAACCAAAGATATCCTCTGCAAAAGTTTACAAATGAATAGTCATGGCATCAAAGACCAATGATATTCTCTATTCCACTACCAAACTAAATATTAGCATATTTTTGTAGAACCATTCCAAAGAATAGGGTGTAACATGCTATATAGTGGCAATAGGTTCGTCTCATGTTTGCAAAGTAAAGTATCACCTTCATCCTTCTCCAAAAAAAAATGTAACCTAGACTATTTGTGAAGGTGGCCTCAATCAGCTTTACACTGTATTCCAACAAGGCTTCCTTGTAATCAATCCTTGCCTAAATACATGTAATAGTAAATCAAGTAGGTCAAGAATAGGTATTCATTTCCAGGACAGTTTGCAATACAAAGAAACCATTGATACTCAGTCGATGCTAAAACGACATCTAATTATCAATAAGTTATTGAAGAATCGATTTAACTGGTCAAGTTATGATTGTTATATAAAATCAATTGACGTATATAAAGCCTAATGATGTTGGATCAATGAAGTAAAATGCATGGTTCACATTAATTAACATGAAGTAAATCAACTAAATATCCATAATGCAAGAAAAAGAAGAGAAAAAAAAATGTTCAAGGTGAACTTTGATGTGAAAGAAGCTGAGAGACTAGCAAGAAGAGTACCTCTGAAAGGGTCCAAGGCCACGACTTCCAACAACAAGAAGATCTGGTCGAACTCTTTTGACCTCATTACATATTACTTCTTTTGGGTCGCCACTCCTAATCCATGCTTCACAAGAAATCTACATGGATAAACAGAACAAAAAGAGTTCCACACATTACAAAAACCTGACCTCCATGAAGATGATAAACCTGAGCTGGGATTTAACTACAGTATTTACCCCATACTGATGAGTGCGTCCGAAAAAATACTCAAGTAAGTGAAGACCTCTAATCCTGTCCCTCTCTTTTATATTATGAAAATCTTCAGGTGACGCATAGATACTGTCCATGTCTTCAAATGCTGTTGCCAGAAAAAATGAAGCAACGAAATTTCACATTTTTAGCCAACACAATAAAGCAAAGGCATCAAATCGATAAGTAGTAGGAAGTCCTATCAGTTTCTCGAGAGAAGCATTAGAAGCATTAGAAAATAAAAACAACGCAGGGCACAAAAAGTATGGGATGGCCAACACTTCAATCTGTGCTTTCTCTTCTCAATTAACTCTCGAGTACAACACATATCTATAAAAAAATGCAGGAAAGATATCCCCGGTTGAAATCAAACTGGTTGAACAAACCCTAGATAAAAGAAGCTGGAAAAAAAGAAGGGCACGCCATAACATGAAAATGAAGAGAAGGGAGAGCAGGCGGGCACCATCTTCGTCGGGGACCTGGACATGGAGGAACAGGAGGTGGAAGCCGGCAGCGTTCGACCGCACGAGCTTCGCCAATGTCCACTCAAACGCCGTGCGGCTGCTGATGGACGGGTGCGGGTACCCTTTTACTGATGACTCGTTCACCGCCACCATGATCCTCGTCGGCTCCGACGACTCCGACTCCATTCTCTCTCTCTCTCTCTCTCTCTCTCTCTAGAAGAGTCCGGATGAAAGCCACAGCAAGCGGCGAAGGGGCGGCTTTTGTCTCTTCAAACGCGGCTAAACATGTCGGACTTCAACGAGCGCTACCTCAAACTTTAATTTCGTGCACATCTCAGCTGAGAGAGGAGTTAAATCTTTGGGTAAATTACACTAAGGTCTCTGAATTTAAATTTAATAACACACAAATTCATATTTTTTAAATTATAATATTAATTTTTTGAATTTTTAATAATTTATCAAATAAATTATTTTTATTTTTTATTATTAATTTTTTTAAAATTATCATTAAACCTCCTCTCTCTCCTGTCGATCCCTGCGCGCGAGGGACGACCGCAGCCATTGATGGGTCGCAAGCGCGAGGCCGCTAGGACGATCGTAGCCGGCATCCCTCATGCACGCAGGGATCGACAGTAGAAAAAGAATATAATAATAATTTTAAATTTTTTTTAATAATAAAAAAATAAAAAAATTATTTAATAATTTATTAAAAATTCATGGACCAATATTATTTACATACAACAATAATATAAACACATTATTGATAATTCTTAAATTTCAGATGAAAAACATAAAAATTTATATTATATATACAATTGACAGCAAGCAAACAAACATAACATTTATGTAATTTGCTAATTAAAAAAAATGTAATTTAAAAAATATATACAATACATTAAAAAATGTAACGTATATGTATTTATTAAATAATTTAATTTGAGCTAATTCGAGTATATATTGATTGAGCTTATAATGTCTCAAATTAACTTGAAATGATGCTTGAGCTCAAGTCATAGCTTGAAACTTGATTACAAATTGTCTAAGTCAAACCTGAGTCAATTCGGTGCAATTTTTTTTTTTTTAAACTGGGTGATTACTCAACATAAACATCTTCGTTAATAAACTTTTGACATTCATTTAAAATAATCGAAAATCTCTGTAACAAGCAAATGAAAGCAAAAGGCGAATAGCTTTCAACCGAGCAATGGGTGCAAAGGTCTCCTCAAAATTGATCCCTTAGATTTTAGTAAATTCCTTGGCAACCAAACGGCCTTTATTATGAGCGATAACACCGAAATCATCAAGCTTATTTCGGAAAATCCATTTTGTATCAATTATGGAATGATCCTTGGGATTATAAGTTCCCAAATATCATTCTTAGAAAATTGTTATAATTCTTTTTGCTTGGCAAGAATCCAAAATTCATTATTTTCGACTTCTTTAAAAGTTTTCAGCTCAATTTGAGAAGCATATTCTCGCGAGGCGATAGCGTATTCACGCGAGCATCACTCTGCTATTTGCATCTTCTTCTTACGCGGGTATCACGAGCGAGCATCGGACCTTTCTACAGCTTCAGAGTTCTGTCGCCGCCGGCCTCAAAAAGGTCCGATGCCCGCTCGTGATACCTGCGTAAGAAGAAGATGCAAATAGCAGAGTGATGCTCGCGTGAATACATTGTTATCTCGCGAGAATATGCTGCCGCCTCTCATGAATACACTGCCGCCGGAACCAATGCAGCTCTGCGATACCCTAACATGAAGATCGATGGTCAAATGATGCGATCAATGGCTGAGATTTTTTTGAAATTTAACTATGGTTAAAACTCAACTCGAATTATAAGAATTATTGCACGAATAAAAAAAAAACTCTACTCAAATTCAAAAAATTAAAATTCAACTCAACTAGTTTGTTTTTTTGTTTTTTTTGGGTCTTCACCGCTCTAAAGGATTGGGTATTTAAGGCCGTCCACGTGTCCCCTTTCCACATCTTTTGTCGTCCTTCTCCTTCCCTTCGGTTTTCGCCTTTCCCTTTCGCTTCTAACGCGGAATGGTTCATGGTCGATCTTCATCATCCGCGCTAGGTTTGCAGCCGATCTGAAATCTCACTTCTTGGTATGCTCCCTTACGAGCTTGACCTCTCCCACCCATTCTGTTTTCTACTGCTTTTTATTGCTGCCTGTTAGGGTTTTTGAGGGGCTCTGATTAGGTCTCATTGGTCGAAGTTTGTGTGTTCGGAATATAATCATAATGTTTGTTTGATCTTCAGAAGATAAAAAATTATGGTGTTTGTTTGGTTCTCATTTTATCACCACCTTGTTTGTGCTAAGTTTAGTCTTTTTAATTTAAAGGAGGATAGTTGCTGATAAAGTTTCTAAAGATCAGCTTTTTCTAGCCGGTTTTATGTTATTTTCTTGATTTAGATATTTGGGCGCTAATTTATTTATTGTGCTGTTATAGAAAGTAGATGATTGAGCTTGAACCTGTTGCATGAGCTTGTTTGAAGATGTTTGTTTTATAGTCGTGCGGTTCGCATTCTTATGGTACTGTAGTGCAACTTTTTTTTACACAGGTCTTACGAAGAGGAAGTTAAAAGTTATTCAAGTCAAAAAAAGGTTCTAATTGGCTCTATTTTGTGATCGTATTGTGGTTAAGTCACTTCCTAGATAGGGCCAGAATAGTCCAAACAAATATCCCTTGGAAGGGATGGATAAGATGAAGCTGGCAGCTTTGGGAGAACGCTTGAAGACTGGCGGTGAGCGCTTGAAGGTTGGAGGTGCTGAAATGGGACGGAAATTTAGTGGAAAAATGAAGGAGATTTTACAAGGCCAGTCTCGAGAAGCAAAAATGGTTGAGGAAGCTACATCGGATACTTTGGAAGAACCAAATTGGGGTTTGAATCTTAGGATTTGCAATTTTCTTAATAGCGAGGAGTTTGATGGATCTGAAGTTGTGAGGGCAATAAAGAAGAAGATTGCTAGTAAGAGCCCCATGAGTCAGCTATTGAGTCTTGATCTGTTGGAGGCTTGTGCGATGAATTGTGATAAGGTGTTCTCAGAGGTAGCTTCTGAGAAGGTCCTGGAAGAAATGGTGAAGATGATTGATGATCCACAGACAAATTATGGTAACAGGAAAAGAGCTTTGCAGCTTATCGAGGCCTGGGGCAAGTCTGACGATCTCAGCTATCTACCAGTATTTAAACAAACTTACATGGTACGTATATTGCGAATGTTATTTTGTTTCCAAGCTTGATTTTACTTTATTTGTCATTTGCAGACATATTTCTAGTGATTTAACTGCATTTAATGACAAATCTTTAGGTTTTAATGTAGGTTATATATATATATATAGGTGCGTAAAATCTTACATGCTTTTGTTGCGCATATTCATGTATTCCAAATCCTATGAAGCACGAACACGATATGGGGACACGGGACACGACACAGCGACACAACAATTTTTCAAAATATAGGACACGGACACGACATGACACATCAAATATAATAATAAAATTAATAATTCATACTTAAAAAATATATATAACATAATACAAGCTTAAATTTGTAAGTATAAACAACTTGTAAGTAGCACTGAAGTCTAGTGAAATTTTCAAATAATTAAAATTGTTGTGTTTGACTGTTCAACTAGTGAAATTCTGTAATTGTTTCCGTTAGAAGGACCTAAATGCAAACAACTTCTGAAATAGAGGGACAAATGTGAGGTTTCTGAAAACCAAGATTCTAAAGTGCTTTGAGCCTCTAAAGGGATCAAATTGTATATTTTACTTGATATAGTTTTTACGTTATGTGTGTGTGTGTATTCATGTTGGATGTATGTTCTTTCAACTTCTCATTGTAGAATGGGATGGCAGACTAATGTTGTGTCATATGAAGTAAAGCTGGATGGGTTTGGTTTAACAAATAGAGTTTGGCGTGGGTGCGGGATTTTATTTAAATCCTGATGGGTATAGTATAGGCATGGATTCGACATAAAAAATTGTTAGAAAATAAGATATTTTTTTGAGTTTGTTGGCTCGTTCTATTTTGTTCTTTATATTGAATAATAATTAGCTCATTAATTGTCAAAGGCTTGTTAGAAAATTCATTTATTATATAGTCACCAGACTGGACATTTCTTTTGTTGGTTGTGTTAAGCCAATTCATTCAAAGACCAAACTTGTGCTATTGTAATATTGTGTTGAGCATCTTTAGTTACATCAAAAAGCCTCATGGGAAAGATCTATATAAGAAAATGCACTTATGAATAGATGCATTTTATAATGCTGATTGTTAGGTTTGTCAGTAACTGTTGGCCTACCTCCTGGTTTTACACTTATGTTGATGGCAACCTAGTTGCATGGAAGAACAAGTAGAAAAATATAGTGACATGTCTGGTGTGGAATTCGAATACAGGGCTATGGCTCGCAAATCATGTGAGATGACGTGGGTCAATGCTTTGCTTGAAGATATTGGCGTTAAACCAACTGAGAACATGTGAATGTATTATGATGTGGGTCAATGCTTTGCTTGAAGATATTTGGCTCATGTTAACGTATTTTGTTCCTATGACGTCATATCTGTGTTTATATATATATATATATATGTATGTATTTATGTATGTATATGTATGCTCTGTGTTAAGTAATAATGAAGGTGTTTCTTATTTTGATTCACAAAAGTAATAGAACGGATTAGGAGTTTTGTAAATTCATTCTGTTACTGTTTATGACAAAAATTGCTTCAACAAGGAGCGAATTTATATTTCAGGTTTTTTATCTCGTTAATTGATTAATTGTGGTGTATTGATATGAATTTACTCTCCATGGATAAAAATACTAAGTTTTTTGCTTGGAAGTTCTACGATGGAATTTTTTGTTTTTGTTAAAATATTGATAGAAATGTATATAGATAGCAAAAGGATCAAAAACTTGAAAAGGCATATGATGATATGTTATTGAAAGCAATTCTTTGGTAAATTTTGGAAAAGAAAGTTGTGTCAATTAGATATGCTAGAAAGGCAGTCGAATGGAAAAAGGTAATTCCACGTAGCTGACCACAAGAAGTTTTGAGATTAAGGCTTTGTTGTCATTGTTGTTCATAAGGGTATGTGAAATTCTTTTTTCCTCCCCTGTTTCTTAAGATTTTTATACTTCAAATAATTACCCTTATACAAGTTTTTTTTACCCTCCGCTGATTTTCTCCCATGAAAATGTCTTTTGCAGAATCTGAGGTCAAAGGAAGGAACTATGGTTGAAGATGATGGTCATTCTACTCAAATATTTTCTACTCTTGAGCCAGATTTTGTTGGACAAGAATCTCTTACGGACGGGCACCCCTTTTTCGGCCTAGATCAGCAACCTACGGACGAGGACCTTACTGCCCTTCATGGAATGCCACTTTCTATAGAAGAAAAGAGGGAATTACTTGCCATTACTAGGAACAGCATGGAGATTATTTCCTCTTTATTGAAAACAAAGGCGAAGGAGAAGCCCGTTAAGGTACATACTACATATCATGACATCCCGGTTACACTTTGCCAGAGAGTTGCTTGTTTATCTGAGTGAAAGTAGTTGCCTTTTCCTACTATTTAGCAGTGGAATCACTTATGCATGAAATCTCAGTACTATCATTGTCTCTAGCCTTGTCCCAATTACGAACGATGGAGAATGGAACAACCATCGTAAAACATTTGAAGTTCAAATTTAAATAAATTGGAGATAAAATTATTTAAAATAGATATAGGTTTTTAGGAGTTTATTATAGACGGTATAAAACGCAAGCAGAAGGTACAAAAGGATAAAAGAAAAGAGTGTGACGAGTAATTTGACAAGATGTTAAATAAAGTTGCATTAGGTAGAGTTAGGCCTGTAAATGGGTTCAATTTTGACCCAATTTGATCTGAGATTTGATCTGAAAATAATGTTGTTAAGTGGATACATTTTACTTACCGCTTTTCCGATCCAAAATCCACTCGATTCGTTATTTTTTCGGAGTCAGATCACGAAGTCATTTGTATCTAATCCAATTGAGTTTGCCTTTCGTTCATCTCTATCTATGTCTGCTGCTTAAATATTTTTTTTCTAAAATGAAGTAAGACATCATATTTTCATAGTATTCGTACAATCATTCATTTTCTCTTCTTGTATTCAAATTAATAAATCATTGCAACTATTACGCCATACCACTCTTTCTAAGACGCGTTGTCTTCCTAGTTGCTAATCGTTGCACCCTTCATGAACAAGCAAAAAGTTGGGATACATTTCGGAAAAAGGTTAAAATAAAATTTTAACTATTAAAATAATATTACCTCATAACTAATGTATCTATCAATTACTGGAAATAATTTGAGATTAAATATATGAAATTCTATTTGTACTTGTGCAAAGCACTAATTTGACCCGACCCGGATCTGATCCAGAGTTGGATCTGGATCAAGGCTGATCGGATCCGAGGTTTGATCCAATGTGAATTTAAATGAATCCGGATCTGGGTCAAGGCTGATTCGATCTGAATCCGCCCTCTTTACTGGCCTAGTTATAAATACTGATATTTGCAGAGAGACTCTGGATGGTGATGGTGATGGTGATTTCAGTTTTCAACCTTGGGAATGTTGCAGCCAGAAGCAACCATTCATCTTTTTAAGTACTGATCTAGCCCTTGAACTGCACTGAAGAATGCTTGCCTCAAATTGCAGGATGAACTGTTGATGAGCATGGTGGAAAAATGCAGGGAATCCCAACCATTCCTGCAGAGGGTCATCGAAACGACTACAGACGACGAATCATTGCTGTTTGAAGCTTTGAATCTTCATGATGAGCTTGAGCAGGTCATGGCCACGTACAGCAAGCTCGAAGGTGATTCCGTCGCTTCGGAGGAAGAAGGTGGTGGTTCCTCTACTGAAAAAAAATTAGTGCAAGAGAGGAGCGGAGATAGGAAGGTCGTCGATCTGAAGAAGGATGAAGATTTTGATGACAGTGGAGGAGGCTCTGGGGTGAGGGAATGAATCTTAGTTGCTCTCGTGATGATCCAGAGGGCTTTGTTTATTTACTTTGTATGTGCATAGACTTGGTTTCTTATGTTATAGCTTTTTCTTGTTCTAATTTACTTTATATCTGCTTATGATATATACATGNTTAAATTAAATTATTTTTTATATTAAAATTTATGTAAAATAATTAAAATAATTTATTTATTATTATTATTATNCATGGCCACGTACAGCAAGCTCGAAGGTGATTCCGTCGCTTCGGAGGAAGAAGGTGGTGGTTCCTCTACTGAAAAAAAATTAGTGCAAGAGAGGAGCGGAGATAGGAAGGTCGTCGATCTGAAGAAGGATGAAGATTTTGATGACAGTGGAGGAGGCTCTGGGGTGAGGGAATGAATCTTAGTTGCTCTCGTGATGATCCAGAGGGCTTTGTTTATTTACTTTGTATGTGCATAGACTTGGTTTCTTATGTTATAGCTTTTTCTTGTTCTAATTTACTTTATATCTGCTTATGATATATACATGATAAACTTTGTGATTATATGATGTGAATAAATGAACTGCCATTTCCAGTTGAGTTTAGATAATTTCAAATCAATTTTGATGAAAATAGATTTGAAAGTTATTGAGTTTTGATTCCAGCTGAAACTCAATAGTCTTAATAGTCTTGGCTGAGTTTTAGCAAATTTCGAAACTCAGCAAAAAATTTATTTAATCTTTTAACCCTGAGATCTTGTTTGGCGCGAGGATCAAAATAGGATCAAAATGATACTAATTTAAAAAACAATAATAATAATAAATAAATATTTTAAATTATTTTATATAAATTTAAATATAAAAAATATTATTTTATTTTA
>JAEMOT010002185.1:123933-179599 GCA_019297695.1 Apostasia ramifera
AAAATAAAAATATTAATTTTATTTTATATTTTAAATTAAATTATTTTTTATATTAAAATTTATGTAAAATAATTAAAATAATTTATTTATTATTATTATTATTATTTTTTAAACTAATATTATTTTAATCCTATTTTAATCCTGGGCCTAAAATCAACAAATATTACATGTTACACTTCCATTAAATTAAAAAACATCTAGCTCTTTATCTAATTAAAAAAAAAAAAAGATTTAGGTGTTCATTGATATGAAAAAGCATTATTCATAATAATAAATTGACACCTATTTTTAAAAATTAAATAAATAATTATTTTTAAAGATGACACGTAATTCTTTCTAAAAAATAATGGCAATGAAGTTTAAGTTAAATCCAAATAGCTAAAAATAACAACAATAAAATAAGACTTTCGATTTTTTTTAGCCCAACCAAACAGAAAGTCTAAAAGTTTATGAAATAATTAATTTTGAAATGCATTTTACATTTAATCCATTTGGAAATTCAACGTCCCCATTCTAGTAATTGCTCACAACAAAGCTAATGCAGGCCAAAAATAAATTCTTAGAGACTGGTATGGCATTAAATAGCAGGAAAAAAAAAGTCTTTAGCCCTATACAAAATAAGAACATATAAAGAAATAAACAGCTCCCAGCATATAACACTATAACAACTGGAGCACATCTCAACACTCCAATTTAACCATTTGTAAAGAGTAACCCCAGAATGATTCTCAGAGATCCTTCAGGTTTCTCTATACTTCGTCAAGTCGAATGTTAGTGTTTGCGAACAACTGCAAAATGCGTGCATATGCATGGCTCTGTTACACATCAGGCTCAAGTTTTGTATCAATTTTCACGAGGTTTGGAGAAGAAAAGAACATCACCTCTTTTCAGAGTCTCTGTAGACTCCGACCAAAGCCTCAGCCTTGTCGTAGAAGCTGTCCTTCAAGGAGATGACAATGGTCTGAAAGCCGCATCCGCCTTCGGCATCTTGCTCGGTCCTTGCCCCGCTGCACGATTTTGATCTGATGAATGCAGCAACCTTGGCAACATTCAAGTTATCCAAAGCTGCGTCAACCTCATCAAGGATGAAGAATGGAGAAGGCCTGTAACTGAAATTATTGCATATTTTGAAATTAGAATCAGTTGAACCAGTTGGGACGAACAAATAATACACAAATATAATCGTTTTCACTGCCTTGTTCATTCTGCAAAGAATGGCACTAGCATAGTTATTGAAAGCAGCTCAAGATTTGGCTCAAGGCTGTGTGATAAACAAATGCACTGAAGACTTGAAAAGCAAATTTTACAACAAAAAAAAATGTAGACTTGCTTTCTTAAACAGAGCCGAATTAAGCTGATAAAGAAATTACGGCTAACTAAACCTACGTTCTAAAATGGTGATAAGAGAGAGAAGGGGTAAGAATAAAAAGGTTGGAGTAAAGAATAAGTGTGTTACAGACAATTAAGGGTAAAAATAATTGATGGCAAGATTACAGACAGAACAGAAGATGCAACAATATTCCATCAAAAAAAAAAAATGCAACAGTAGAACACAGATGACACTTGACAGAAGTAAACATTATCGGTTGCATCAAACATCAAACAAGAATAAATGATGAAACAGATTGATGGATCCGACCAAAAAAGGAACAAACAAGGTATTATTGTTAAGTGATGATAACAATTTCTTGAAGAACATTGGAGACAAGAGTTTGAGCTCAAGCCAATGCATAGATTGCAAGGTACTGGGTGTTTAATATGTCAAAACAGATTGAGGTCAGAACCATGACCTGATAAGTGAGCAACTTTCATGACCCAATTAATTTGGGCAACCCTTAAACCCATTATGGAAGTATAAGTTGGAGTCAACCTGAGTCAATGACCCAATATCAATGGGTGACCCACAGGTTGAACGTCTCATGTTGCTCCCATGATCGTTTGTTGGGTGGGATTGTCCAGCTGTCAGCCAAACGCTGGCCGAATGACGAACTACCCGCTCACAGTCGGTGGATATAATTTTTTTTTTTATTATGGTTATAAAAACTACTGGTAGTGAAGATGATGGAGGATAGCTACGGGTTAAATGATCAACTACCGGCCCATGATTGGTGGATATAATATGTTCACAGGTAGTGGACATGATCAGGAGAAGGTGATCGGTGGTTGTGCAACTAGTAACCATTCCCTCCAAGCGTCCCTGTAAAAGAGAGGAATATCTGGCTATAGAAAGGCTGAGCAACCGCCCAGTCCAATAGCTCCACCTTGTCCAACTCATCCCTCCAACGTATGCCATGTGCTCACAGAGTTCTCTACCTCTCTCCTGAGTACATTTGGTCAAGTTAGAACCACATGGAGGTTGCATGAGAGCCTTCGCCACCACAAGCACTACAACTGTCACCACCGTGGATGTTTGAGGTCGTTCTCAATGTCCAAAGATTACGCTGTGCACTGGCCACCTGCAAGTCAGGTACGGCAGTAATGCCTCCTATTTTCCAACCATAGATGCTTCCAAAATACTTAATATTTCAAACAAAACCTCAAAATATTAGTGGAGAAAATACGACGCAAATGTAGTGTAATTCATATGCAGTCTGAAGTGTAATACATATTTCTCTTACATATAGTTGCAGGTGCATATGCATCTCTGCCTATAAGAGTGCGTTTGAATTCACGTAGCATTCTATTTCTTTTATTTTTTTATTTTTTGAAAACAAGCATTCTATTTCTTTGGCAGACAGAATCAAAAGGAATAGTTCTGCACCCTGAAAAAGAATGTTTTATGTTCTCGGAGTTGAGGGAACCACCTACTTTCCGACATGTTAGCTAAACCTATGCGTCGTTATCATAATGCAAATGTATTCCTAGCCACTAGCATGGCCAATTGAACATACAATCGGCTGTTCGGTTCAATGCCCAAAAGGGCATTGAGGAGCATTCTTTTGGAGTTTTTTGAAAAAGGTGTATAGTGGAAAATAAAGTCAGTAAAAATTGTGCGGAATGTAAAATAAAATTGACTTATTTATTAATAATTGTGTAGGATGTGATGTTTTAATATTTGAATTTGTGTGGAATGGAATATAAAATAACTTTTACATGTTTTAATTAAATGATTGCTCTTCAAAAAAGGATGAGGTCCCGTTTGTCATTGATCCAAACATCTTATCCCCTCTCTTCTTCTAAGATAATAATTTGCATAGAAAATAATAACAACAAAGCATTTATCCCACTAAAGGGGATTCAGTTACATGAATCATTTATTTCTATTACACTCTGTCAAATAATAACTCATCATTTAGCACCAAGTATGTAAGATAATTTTTTATATTTTCTTGTCATGTCTTTTTTGGTCTTTCTATTCCTCTTTTTACTTAGGTAAGATTCAATAACCTAATTCTTCCTACTAGAGTTTCATTGACCTAGATTTATATATACAAACTATCTAAGTCAACTCTATCTAAGCTTATCCTCAATTGAAGTAACTCCAGCATTCTCACAACATACTTATTTCTTATCATATCTTTTTATGTATCTACTTTAGCATTTTTATTTCTACGATACTTATTTTATTTGTATATTTCTATTTTGTAGGCTAATATTTAGAACCATATAATGCTGGTCTTACTACCATCCTATAAAATTTACTTTTAAATCTGAATTGAATTTTTTCATCATATAACGCACAAAATGCATTCACTCACTTTATTCACCATGTTTGGACGCTACTAATAACATCACCATCTATTTCACCCTCATTTTATATGATTGATTCGAGTATCTAAATTGCTCACTCTTTCTGATGACTTGATCACCAAGTATTACCTCCCCAATACAAATTTTTTAATTTTAACTAAATTTATACTATGTATATTCAATTTTAGATCTACTAGGATAAAAATCATTAGACTAAGGTATTTTTCGATAACTCGAATTTTGCTTTAGCCTCATTTTTAGGCTTATCAACAAGAACATTATCGATGAAAAGCATATAATAAGGCACATTTTCTTGAATGTGTCCAATCAAGACCTTCAATATAATCACATATGAGCTCAAAGCTGAGTCCTGGTGCAATCTATTGTAATAAGAAAATTCTTAATCAATCCTAATGTTGATTAATAACCCTTTTATACATGTATTTAATAACTTTAATGTAAGCAAAACAAACTCCTTACTTTTTTAGATGGTGACACTCCTTACTTTTTTAGATGGTGACAGAAACCAAAATGAAAGAAAAAATAATCAAACAAAAGAGAAAAAAGAGATTCAATGAAACCATCCAATTAGTAACTAAAAATGACAATGATCACAAATTTATCTCATGTTGATTCATTCAAAGGCTAAGTGGGATTTGACAACTCTACCCATAAAAAGGAACAAGCCCCAACCCGCAGATGCTGGATAAACATAGGCTTTCAGCAGCCTGAGCCTCCAGAAAGTAAGCAGCATGCCTAAACATTATTAGATCTTCTTATGGGTTTAAGCGGAAATAAGGCTAAAACAGAAGAAAGGAGTCATAAAAATAAAAAATGCCTAAGAAATGCACAGGATAAGTCTAAGAAATAGTACCTATGAATAGAAAAGAGTAAGGCAAGGGCGGCAACAGTCTTTTCACCCCCTGATAATTGGTCCATATCCCTGAAACGCTTCGTTGGTGGCATGGCTGTGTATTTTATTCCATGCAAAAACGGCTCATCCTCATTTTCTAAATTCAGGTAAGCTGTGCCACCAAGCGGATGTGTATGACTCTTTGTTAGTTGTTTGTAAATTTTGTCAATATTTCTAGAAATATGATCAAACGCCTCCATAAACAGCTCATACCTGCAAACAATATGAAACACAAGGCGAAATAATCACAAACTAACATATACTAAAACAAGCTTCAGGTTCTAGTAGATGAGCGTTTCTTACTTTCACACAGAAAACCAACCTTAGAGGAATATTTGAAATTAATCTGCCATTCCATGATCTAAGTTATGTTAATAAAATCCTTAAATTTCTACAAAACGATTAAATTGCTGGAATGTGCAGATCCAGGCTGCAACAGTGACTAACAGCGTTAGTACAAGAACCAATTGACCAGCTTAAAATCATAACTAAATAAGTGATTGAGACAGGCAATAAGAGCCTAATCTAGGATAGGCAAAATATTGAGATAGAATGTAAAATTCTACCATAGTTAACTCTCCACAAAATGCTGATCTAAGACCGAGTCTATCACTAAAAAATTGTTCAGCAGTACTAAATTTCCATGTTTCCAACATAGAACAACATCATACTTTCTTCACATGGCTTCAATAGGAAAAATATTTTGCACAAAACTAACTATTCAAATTGTACATTAGATGTGTTTCTCATGTGACGTGTAAAAATTCCTTAATTAAAAATCCCTTATTTTATCTATCATCTGATGCATATAGTTCACAGAAATGAGAAATACACCACATAGGAAACACATTTAGCCTGCATCCATAATAGTACACTATGCGTACACAATATTAATTCGATTCAATATACCCATGCCATGGTGTTCCTACATTGATAAATGTTTGGTGAAGAAAAGGAATTACGAAATAGACACTAAACAATTGGAACATGGCAATTGACAATGACAATGACTGGCTATTTTTCTATAGGTGATACCTTCTTTGCTTTACTGCATTATATTTATCAGTTATTTCTTTCTCCTCCTTTCTGACCACTTCATATTTTTCAGTTGCTTCCTTCTCTTTTCCTTGTAAAGCTTCATATTGATCTAATGCTTTCAAGTTTGGAGCTGTGCGTTCAATTTCAGCAACCAAAGCATCCATTCTTTGCTTAAAATCCATCTCAAGCTTCTCACGTTCTGATGGTCTCAAATCCTTAGAGTAAGCTCTGCTTAGCTGATTGTAATCCATGGCAGGTCCAGGCAATGATGTTTCAACTTCCATTGGGTCATCAATAGTGGGAAGCTTTAACTGCTCAAGTTCACATTTCTCGAGTATCTCCAGCCAATTTGATCTTAACTGCTCAAGCTGTGTCTCCTGCTCATAAAAAAAAAACAACACACTCTAAAAAGCAATCAAATTGAATGACTTAAACGTAAGTTGGTTAGCTAACTTAAGGTACAATTCACACTGCAATTCCAAAATTCATCTCCACAAAAGGAATGACAGCACCACCAATCAGGAAAGGTTATACAGAAGGGTGAGTCCAGTGAAGGTAGCCCTAGTTGAACCAGAAAAGATGGAATAAAAGTTCCACGTTGAACCACATCGCCCCAACCCTTCTGCCTAGGTTCAGCATCTGAAGATTCAACATGGTGCATTGATATTCTAATTATGATTCAATAGAAAGATATGCATGACCAATGGAAAGACAACCATTCCCTAAAGCCTCTCGTGGGGAAAAATGAAAAGACACAATTCCGACAATAAAAATAAGTAGGAAAAAATGAACTGCACCTGACATAACCGTGAAAAAATAGTGGTTATTTAGATGACCGTATAGATGTCAGCACAACAGACTACGAGAGAATTCATGAACACAACAGGATAAGCAATAGCAAAGACATGGTAAATGTAATGCTTGATTACGTTTGTAGCTTATAATCTACAAAAGGTAATTAAATAAAGAATAATTTTAATCATCTTTTACTTCAAATTTAAAAAAGGACAGCAAATCTACTTGCAAAGTTTGCATCCTAAATCCAAGAGAAAGCTTAAGCACGAAAAATATCAATATATACTTCAAAAGATATCAATTACAAAGGTAGTTGATTCAGGATTGGAGTGCATTAATTCGCATCAAGGTCTTCAAAATCAGGGTTGCACATAGGTTAAGAAAAAATGAATATTCAAGAACCTAAGAGTAAATATCACTTGCTTAAGGACTCATTTAGTCCGAGTTCTTTTTTTTGGCTCAACATAAATTTTAATTGTAAAACTTAACTTCATTTCATAAACACCACAAATATGAATATTAGAATTAACTTTATTTCATATTTTACATACTTTCTAATATTAAACTAAATTTTTTTCCTATTAAACCTATAAGATAAGATTTGTTTTTTTCTTATCTAAAATTCAACGCTAGGACCAAACGAGGCCTAAGAGTCTAATAGTCCAGTCAATATCTTTGTTAACAAGCATCAAACTAACCCTTTTGCCCCTCGTTTATAGATCCTTCAGGTTGGGATCCTATTGCAAGTTGTTCCCAAAACCCCAATCATCTTACGCAGATTTCAGTTGATTGAAAATTAGGGAGTTCTATTAGTATATCATTTCAAAAAATCAAATTATACACATGCCACCCAGACCTTAATTATAGCTTCACAACAACAACAACAACAACAACGAAGCCTTAATTCCACTAGGTGGGGTCGGCTACATGAATTCTTTGTTTCCATTGCGCTCTATCAATTAACAAACCCTTATTTAGGTCTAAGTGAATAAAATCACTCTTTATAATTTTTTGCTATGTTTTCTTTGGTCTACCTCTTCCTCTTTATACATAGGCAAAATTTAATAATTCAATTTTCCTAACTGGAGCTTCAATTGGCCTACGATTTACACATTCAAATCATCTAAGCTGACTTTCTCTAAACTTATCCTCACTTGGTATAGCTCCAACTTCATCCATCTTAACAACCTCATTTCTGCAACACTTATTTTATTTGTCTGTTTTCTTTTTGTACGCCAACATTCAGTACCATATATCATTGCTGCTCTTACAACAGTTTTATAAAATTTATTTTTAAATCTGGATGAAATTTTTCTATCGCACAACACACCAGAAGCATTTCTCCATTTTTCCCATCCTGTTTGGATCCTGCTAATAAATTCATTATCTATTTCACCATCACTTTATATGATTGATCCAAAGTGTCTAAAATGCTCACTCTTCCTAACAATTTAGTCATCAATTATCACATCACCAATATAAATACTTCTTTTTTAACTAAATGCGCACTCTATATATATATTCAATTTTTTATCTGCTAAAATGAAAACCTTTAAATTCTAAAGTATTCCTGCAAGGCTTAAGTTTCGCTTTAACTCCCTTTTTAATTTTATCTTAAAGCTGAGCTTTGGTATAATCCAACTGTAACAGAAAAATCCTTAGTCAAACCTTCTTGTATCCGAACACAGATAACAGCTCCTTTACACATGTCTTTAATAACTTGAATATAAACAGTGCAAATCATTTTCTTTTATAAAACTCTCTAAAGTTCTTCCCTTGAGACTTTGTCATAAGCTTTTTTCAAATTAATAAAAATCAAATATAAATTTTCTATCTCTCCTTAAACTTCTTAATAAATGAATAACTTCCAAAGTAAATCTACCTGACATAAACCAAATTGATTCTCTGATGCCTTAGTATCATGGCGTAATTTATGTTTAATCACCATCTCCAAGAATTATAAACTATGACTCATTAATTTATTTTTTTATAATTAGCATAATTCTTTATATCGTTTTTATTCTTATTAATAAGTACCAGTATACTCTTTCTCTATTCATTTAGCATCTTTTTAATTTTCATAATTATATTAAATAATCAAGTGAGCCAAGAAACTCCTTTATCTCTTAAACACTTTTAAACATCTATTGATGTGTCATTGGGCCCTGCTTCTTTTTATACTTTATTTTTTTTTTAAACTTTCAGACTTGAGCTTTACTGATATTTCTGATGTAAAAATAATTTTTACTTTCTTTTGGGTTGTTGAGTTCAGTAAGATCAATTATATTTTCACAACCTTCATTAAAAAGCTGTTGAAAGTAACTCATCCATCTATCTTCGATATCTTCTTTTATGAAAAGTACCTTTTGATCTTCATTCTTAATGCATTTTACTTTAGTTAAGTTTTAAGTTTTTGTATCCCTTCCCTTGGCCATCATATATATATATATATGTCTCTCTCTTTTTTTAGTGTCTAACTTCTTATATACATCCTCAAAAGTCATATTATTTGAATTACCGATTGCTTTCTTAGACTCATTGGGACACATGATATTCCTCTCAGTTATCGTTATTCTTGATTTCAAACTAATCTTTATAAAAAATTTTCTCCTCAAACTTTTTTTACATATACATCTTTCCACTATTGAGCATTTTTATTATTTAGAATCATTTTTTTAGATTCTCCCAACACATCTTTGCCACCATACAGAAACTAGTAACTATCAGCCACATAAGATCAGTTTTCTTGTTAATGTTTCACTGCTCATATTTTAGAACTTTCTTCTTAAAGATATATATGTTCTCATCCTTTATAATTTTTAATATCATAATTCTATTACCATTTCTCTTGACTTCCATTACGTGATCCTTCAAGCTCTTATCCAAAATTATACCCACTCCATTCTTATTTTTATTCTTACCAGAGTACCAAAATTTAAAATTTAAGTCATCAATTTTCTTGGCTTTTTCTCCGACCTATTTTATTTTCTGAAGGCACAAAATATTAATCTTTCTATAAATCATAATATTTACCAACTTTATTAGCTTGCCTATCAGGATGCCTATATTCCAAGTTCCTAATCTAATCCTAGTAGCTTGAGTTCTAGTAGGGGTGGCAAAATGGGTCGGCGGGTCAGGTTCGGGTCGAACCCGAATCCGACCCGACCCGAATAGCCTCAACCCGAACCCGACCCATTTATTAAATGGGTCAAAACCCATGACCCGAACCCGACCCGATTAATAAATGGGTCGGGTTGGCGGGTCGACCCGACCCGGTTATAGAGTATTTTTTGATAAATGCCCAACCCGAACTCTACCCGACCCGATTATGCCCAACCCGAACCCGACCCGTTTAATAAATGGGTCAAAATTCATGGCCCATACCCGAAATTTGCGAGTCGGGTTCGGGTCGGGTTCACGGGTCGGGTCATATATTGCCACCCCTAAGTTCTAGTATGTTAGACTAACTTCTTTACCCATATCTGTCCATAATGTGAAAACTCTTACTCACTTATCACTACACCCGAGCACCAATGCAGCGGCCTTTTTCCCATTTGTCACTGTATTCAGCTAATACAGTGCGTCGCTTCAAGAAGACGCCTTAACTTTACACAATTTTTTTAAAATTCATGTCATGATTGATTCGACAAGTTTTATGCTGGTTATCGACTGTCTACTGCAACCTTCTGTATTTCTCATCCGGAACTTAGAACCCGAAAACGTGTTAATTAATTATAGCTCCACATTACACTTAAATGGCACTTGTATACCACTTGCTATAAAGAGATATATAAGTAACATATAATCGTAATGTGGAGTTTAAGAAGTGGTATACAAATAATATTTTAAGATTAGGATAGTTTGTAAATCAATTTTTAAAAGTAGCATACAAGTAAAAATTTAAGATTTAAGCAGTGGAATACTATAACCTCTTTTAAAATTTCATTGTTAGACATATACAGCATAGAATACACATATTACATGTATATCTATAATTTACACTTTTGTGGTGCATCTAACATATATAACATATTCTATAAAAAAAACATATATAAAATATGAAATATTATGCTTCACTCAAGATATTCACCTAGTAACGTAACTCAAATCAATTTGAATAGAGCAAATTATTTTTCATAAGGTCTTGAATGAGGCAAAAAATAAAATATCAAGATATTCACTCAATATCAAGATATCGTATATAAACACACAGAGTCAATATCATGAAGAAAATCATAAAGCCAAGCCAAGCCCTTGGCAGAAGAAAATAATGATTACGTTGATGTCAACAGCCAAACATGAAACTTCACAAAAATGCATATGTATGTTCCCCCTCTCTGCTTTTAACATTCTTCACAAATTTCCAAGAACTAAATGATAGTTTCACATTCCTAAAAGGAAAATTGCACAAACTGGCAGAAAATAAGAATAAATTAATATGTATGGATAGCTAGCAAGTTAATGGACTGTACAAAGTGGAGAAATATGGCTTGCTAATTTAACCTTTAAGCTTATCTCACGCTTTAATTTTGATATGTCACCCATGAAGCTGGCTTTCTTTTTGCTTAGACCTTCAATTTCATTTCCACAATCATCTGCCTTGAACTTCCACTCTGAAAAAACAGATCAAGTGCATAAAACATTATCAAAAAATAAAGGCTAATGAACGGTTAGCTTAAAACAGTTAAAAGAAAAAGAAAGATGAAAGCCATAAGACATTGAAAATGCTTAGGAATGTTTTATTTAACCCTTCACATGAAAGATTGTACTAGATCCATCCAGTAAAGGGAAACACAAAGCACTAAATCATGCATTAATCACAGGCCCTATTTTGGGCAGCCACAACAACTTCCTACAATAGCTGTTGAGGCAGATAGCCATCTTTTTCCATAGCTTTACAATAAGATTCTACTTAGCATTGTTGTGCTATATAAAAAAGTGTTGTATTATATAACTGTATTAAAAAGTGCTATTGAATAAAATTATTTTACCAGTTCGATAGCCAGCTGTTAAAAACTACTATCAAAAGCTGATGTTAAAAATTGAACTGATCGGAAAAAACTAATATACAATTTAAAAAATTCATAATTTTGACCAAATTAATCATAAATAAAATTATTATTATTACATATATTATATTAATANAAATTATACTTTATAATATATTATTAATTATATTATAACATAATTATAGTTTAAAATTTCATACTAATTATTTTAAAATATATTATCATAATATATAATTATTTAATTTTATTTATATATTATAATATAACATAATTATATATTTCATAATACTTATGTTATTTCTATTATATATTTATTATATGATAAATAGTTATAATATAATTATTAAAATTCAATTATTTTGAGAGTATTTTCGTACTTAATTAGTTATAGCAAAAGCTATATTGCCAAACACAGTTTTTAGTTTTTAGCTGCATGAAAATGTGCTTTTTTTTTCATCAAAAAGCTTTCCCAAATGCAGCCTAAAGCTATTTAGGGTTTGTTTGACTCCTATACTATTTTATTTATACCCATACAAAAGTAGTCACTTCATTTAAAAAAGAAAATGGGGCATTTACATATATGTCATACAAAACTTTAAATATTACACCTTCTTTCAAATACATACTACCCATAGTTCAAATTTTGTGAAAAAAGTGACATGTAGGTAATATTCAAAATTTTGTATGGCAAGTATGTAAATGCCTCATACTACACAAATTTCAAAATAAAAATTCGCTTTTCACATCTTACACCATTTTCAATACAATCAACTTTATTTCATATCCTACACAACTTTCAAAAAAACTAACTTTATTTCCTTTCTACACACATCTCAATGCAATCCTGAAATTTCTAAGGTATGACCAAAATGGTCTCAATGTCAAAGAGGCCTTATAGGTATATTGTAGGCATTTCATACAGCATAGATATGGTAGAATGTTGTCTCAAAAAGGGAGTTAATTAACTTACACATTGGCCAAGGTTGTGGAGTAGCTCCTGCCAATTCATACAGTGGAAAAGAGAAGTCCATGGAAGTGGCCAAACAAGTTCGGAGTTGAGGCATTTTGTTATTTTTATTGTACCTTATCTTTATAAGTTCAGATAAATTGAATGCATGCTCTTCGATCATAGTTAGACTGATTTGAAGTATACACTCTATACTCAATTTGGCCCTCATTCCCATGCAATCTCTTTTTGATGTATTGACCTATATAAATAGGATAAATTTGAAAAATTACTTTAAAATAAATGCAGCATTTGCGTTCTCAGTTTTCTTCTCTAACAACTCCCATCTTCCATCCACAAAAAAAAAAAAACAACTCCTTTCAAGTTTGATGATTTGACTTAGATATTAGAATCATTGCATGTCAAACCAATTGGTTGAGTTATTTTTCATTTCGTTGGAAGGTATTAATAATCCTTGAAATTCAGAAGGTATTAATAATCCAGATAACATATAAATGCAGGTATCCTTTTTTTTTCTTTTTCAGATATGGTTTGTAAGGTTGAACATGAATCTTGAAAATGTGAAACGATGCATGTTTCCTGCCTGCTTCTTCCAATAACACAACGATTGCTTCTCTAACATCTCACTTGTTTCCTACTAAAGGTAAAGTTGCAACCACGGTGACTTAACACAATTAGCTAACTTTGCGATTAATATTCAACATACAATAAAAGCAAACAAGAAGGCTCATTGCATCCAACAACCTCATTTTGAAGTGCCAATGGATTTCTTGTATCATAATACCACTGATTCACTCATGTAAGAATACAATAGCAAAATCAATGCCAGTTTGCACTTTTCCATGCCTATCAACTGAATTAAGGAAATTATTTTACACCTAGCATCGGCAATGAACTGGACAGCAAAAAGCATTCCATCAAAGTAAAAGAATAATTCACATTGTAACATATGCCATTAATATGGCATAGTAGAACCTCAAAATAATAAGAAAAAAATTAACCCATACATCCAATCTAGATAAAATTAAGAAATTGAGAAGTTTAAAACGTATTAGACTGCTAAAATCTACATTTCTCAGAAAATCGATGTAGATGGAAGCCATTAAAAAGACAGAGAATATATGTATGCCTAATATTTTGGGGAAAAATGTAGTTAACATGCATATACCATTAGCTTTTGCACGCAAATCTTCCATCTGATTAGCAATCTGCTCTGCTGCTAGTTTAGATTCAAGTTCCCTCTTTTGTATATCTTTACTCTCCTTCTCTAAGGATTCTAGAGACAACCTCAATTTCTCAATTGGAGATTCCATGTCACGCTTTCGTTCATACTCTAACCTACAAGAAGATTACATTCAAGCACTGATTTGATTACAATACGTTCGTTCCAATTTGGCACTTGATTTTGATGTGAAGTAAACTTTACAGTACAAAAGTAAGTATGCTACAAAATGAACAACAGAATAATTATCCATGCAACAGATATTCATTAGCAATAAATATAGGAAGCCACATATCAATTCTCAAGATGCAGATAACCAAATTTAAAATCCATAGAGGAGAAACTGAAGCATTTATGCAACATAACAAATAAGTTGCATGGTTGCATAATAAGAATTACCCTTGCATCTCCACAAGTACTTGATATAGCACAAAACTAAGCTTCATCATAGGACAAAACGCAGAAATCACCATACACAAACCCCAAGTTGCACATAATCAAAAGTAAACATTATAGCAAACATCAAAAGTTGGAGAAATACTGGAAACAATACCTGTGGCAGTGGTTACGCTATCATATAATCTGCCTGCTATATACCTCATATAGAGTTGCATATGGAGTTGTACAGCGCAAATTTCAACAATGCCATCCAGTCCCTGCCAACACCTTCACAAAAATTCTACTGATGCCTAATTGGACAATGGTAATAGACCATAGGGATTTAGAGCAGGTCAAAAATTACATTTTCTAAGTATCATTATTCAACCAAAAACCTACACCAAGCATCAATCATATTAGGTTTTAGCTCATTCAGGACAAACAGACTGGTTCAATACAAAATACAATGGCAATTTAATACAACTGTGCATGATGCCATTAAAAATCTAGTGTTCGTATTTGAAACTCATTTCAAACGTTTATTCAGAAAAGCTGTAACTGAAACTATAATTGAAGAGAAGAGTGGTTTTTGATAAGACTATAAATGATCGAGCAACCATATTTGAGAAAGCATATAAATAACACAAGAAGTTATTTAGACCATAAAAAACAAAGGTCTGTTTTGAGGTAGGAGAGCTAAGAAGCACCATTAAGAAGAAAAGATAACAAACTAACAATCAATAATAAATAGAAAAGTACAGACCAACAAAAAGCTTGGTTAGGTATTATCAGAAGCGATTTACGTAAAATAGGATTAGAATTACATCATAGCAAAATCAAACGATAGCATTAAAGAAAATATATATATAGCACAAGCATAAAAATTTATAGAAGTACAGAAGAAACAAACAATAAAAAGGCAGAAGAGATGGTTCTAGACCAAGAAAACATACTGATATTTTAGTTTCGACATCTGGTTGCTCAAGCTTAGCTTTCTCTCATACATCTCTTGAGCAACCCTCAACTGGTTTTCTTCATACTCACGAATGTTTTTGACCCCAACAGACTCGCTGAAACCTTTGAAAATATGATCAATAATCTCATTGATCTTCTTTTCAAGTTTACGGATGTCCGCGCTTGTCTTAGCAATACGGCTCTCTAACTGTATTTACGAACAATGAGATAATGTATTAATTACTCAACACAAGTACAACAAAAAAGTTGCATTCACCTTATCAAGATCAGGTTTGATTCGGTTAATTTCCCTTACAACAATACTCTTTTCCTCCTTCAGTTTTGAAAGTTTTCCCCGTGTATTTTCCTGTAAACATACTTTCCTTGTTTAATATAAACTAACACCAAAAGAAAAGAAAATCGAATTTAAAAAGAAATATAAAAATGTGGAAAGCAGGTGATAGGACAGACTGCATCTAGGTAAATAAGTCAATACCTGTTAAATCAAATATTTTCAGGAAAATGCCAAGATTATGGAGAAGAAAATACATGTAACTAAATCATTATAAACTACAAAGAAATCTCAGCGGGTTAAACCTCTTCTTTCTTTGTAAAATGGATCTTCTTTTCAAGACCAGATATTCTTTCTGATATCTCAGACTCTTTAATCTGTAAATCTCGGAGTGAACCAAGTGCATCCATTTCTGATTCCCACTTGTCCTTCTTTTTCTTCAGTGCTACAAAGTATAAAATCAACATTACATACACTAGATACAAGAAGCATATGCAAAAAAAATACTCTGCAGATTCTACATACCCTCAATAGAACTATCATCCCACTTGTTTGACCTAGCTTCCATCCCACCACTTAATCCACCAGTCATTGTACCTGACTTTGATAGAAGTATTCCATCTATGGTAACGACTGCATTAGCAGAATTTATCCATCACAACTTTTACCATACATCGTATTAGAAAGAATGATCAAACATAAGTGAAGAGCATAAGAAGAGTTTACCCTTGTACCTCTCTCCACTCCAGCTAAGAATTTTGGCTTCTTCAAGACCATCGCAAACAAGAGTATTTCCAACAGCATATAAGACAGCCCTCTCCAACGATCGGTCAAATGTATAATTGTTAAGTTAACAGCATGTTGTTTACAATGTAAATCATACATTCTCAATTTATGAACAAAGTTCTGAGAGTATCACACTCTTTAGATGCTAAATACTGAACACTATGCAATATTTACCCTCCATAACAATAACAATATCATAATAAAGAACAAAACTTTGTTACATGGAAATCATATCAACTTTTTTTTTTATACACATGTCTAATTAGTTAAACAGCCACAATGTTCAAGTAACAATAGCTGATATAAAGCAGGTAAGTTTGAGAGAAGGGTTAATTTTAATGACTGCAACAATGATCTACAAATTCTTCTCATCTTTAAGATTTTCTTTCCTATTATAAGGACTTGAACTTACAGTAGCAGTTCCTACTCTCTAGGCTTCTAGTTTAACCTCTGAAATAAAAAAGTCAATTACTGCAACTTAAATATTTTCAACATTTGAAAATGGAATAAGATGGAAGTCAAATGGAGAGAATAATGTTTTGGAACTCCACTAAATAAGTAATGCTTCCATACAATAGGATATTGGATTATATCAAAGACTAATCTTGCAGTTCCACCCAATGTCCGCAATTTCTCGACTATTGGCTTCACACGAACAGATTGCAATGGAATGAACGTCATTGGAGGAAGACGTTGCTCCTTCAGGTACTAATAATCACAGAAAGTCAATTATGAAAGTGCATGACCATTACTTTCTCAAAGTTGTAATAGCTAATTTACATAAATTAAAAGGCTAATGCAAAAAGAAGGAAAAAAATTATGATTCTAAGTTTCATATTTGGAAAATGAACCTTTCACTATCAAATATAATTGCTCACATGAATGAACTTACTACAGTATGAAACACCTGTAACATAAGGCATTCGAGTAATCAATTTAAAATGTTAAAAAACAACATCTACAAGCTCAATATTCAAAACCTAGAACAGAAAGTTACAAGTGCATGTCACCTAGAAATAACCAAATGACTGGGTACATTCATGCGGACTGAAGCTTCCCAAATTTGATGATATGCCATACCATCGTAAAAGGTTTCAATTTCTGCGAACCTTTAAATCATAGCATTCCATGAAACAAAATGCTCAATGCATAATTTACAATGTACCTAAAGTTGTATATTTTTGAACTTTAAAGTGATAATCAGCTTGTGAAGTAACAAGTAAACCCCACACCACCAAAAACCGACCCTATAGTGCTTAGCTTCTTTCCATGCCATCCAGTCCATTACGCAATAAATGGCAAACACTCCTGAAAATAAGTGCAGCAGTCAACGCATCTTGGCATGGAGGCCAATCTGCCGATTCCGCTATAGGGTCATTCTCTCCCACTCTGTGTGTGTGTGTGTGTATGTTTGCGGTGGTGGGCCTTTGCATTAGATTTTTTGGATTTTCTGGCTTAGCTAAATTCATATTGTTGCCTTTTTCAAAAAGAATGTGCAGTTTAAGTTACCAAACAGCTAAGATGGACTTTTGTACTCCTAGTAAAACAATGAAAGGACATCCCTTTTAAGCACATAGCCAGTGGTGCCGATTGCCGAATCAGAACTCGCTATCCTCTTCAACGTTATTAAGTAGCATTCACAATTACATTCAGTTGTTATAACATGAAATCATCCATCAAATGAACCAAAAGTTAATACAATATATGATTCTCGTTATACCAGAAGAGATTAATAATTTTTATAACAGTAACATTAAAAAGTAATAGAGTTACATGTGTTAAGTAAGTACGTTTGACCACAATTAATTAGAAATGAATATTGTTAAAACTGACTTTTCTGCAAGTCTAAGGCATTGACCTATCTACTTATGAGTAAATGATCCAAACCAAATGTTCAAAGAAAATGAAATCAACTTAAAACTTAATGATAATCCAACATATCCCCTCCTCTCCCATAATTTCGTACATAAAAGAAAATATATGCGAAAGTTGATCGTGGCTAACTGGCTATGCAGGTACCAAAACATAACTAATGTACACCTTTCAAAAAAACATAACTAATGTACAAGTCAACCAACTTGAAATGGTGCTGATGTTTAAAACAATTATAGAGCCAATGCAACTTTGAGCAGTTTACCTTGATACACTCTTTTCCAGTAATTTCATCTTCCACCACTACAGCGTCCATAAATTTTCCCATAGCAACTGTAACAGCAAGGTTAAACTTCTTCTGTGATGGCCTGCAAATTTCTGTCATGCGACCATGAACTCCAGGAAAAAGCCGTTTAAGACTCTGCACTGTTTCAGAAAGCCGTGCATCACGCTCACTTTCATGTTTATCAGCTTTCAGGTCACGCAATTGTTGATCAGCTTCATCAACTTTCTGCTTCAAATATTGGTATCTTGTCCTACATTCAGAATTTAACGCTTTGAACAACTCAATAAGACATTTCACGCTGAAAAAAGTCATTTAGGGCAACTTATGGTAATTCCCACTGGCCAATGGGCAGATAGCTCAACAAGGGAACAATGAAATGAAGTGGTAGGCAAGATATGTAAAGCCCAAATCCACAAACCTAGACATGATAGAACAGCTGGCAATATATACATAACACCAGACTTGATAGTAGAATCTTTCCAAATTTAATAAAAATTAGCAAGTGCTTGCGTAGTGTACCACATGAAATTAAAATGAAAATAACAATAAATTTATATATTTAAAATAATACATTTATTTGCACTATATTATTTAGATCTTGATTTATATATATATAAGCATATAATTTAATTTATAAATATAATATTTATATATATAAAATTACATTCAATATTAATAATATGATTGTCCACCTAGTGGGATTAAGGCTTGGTTGTTGTTGTTGTTGTATTAATAATATGATTGTGCATAAAAAATAATATATTAAATTTCAACAACCCATCAGGCCATTATCTTAACTTCCCACCACATAACTGGTTACATCAATTTAAATTTCAGCAGCCCGTCAAGCCATTATCTTAACTTCCTATAACATAACTGGTTACACCTATTTAGAATCAAGACATTTGAATGTTATTAATATGACAAAAGAGAAAGTTAGAAATAATGAATTTCAGTGACAAAATTAAATTTCAGCAACAAATGAACAACATGATATATATAATATGAGATATATTACAAAATATTGTTAAAAACAAATTTACAACTAGTAAATTTTTGAGTTGAATTGAAATGATTCAAGACTAATTAGGCCAATTAATGCTAATTGAAGATTCGGAGCCTACTTGAAAGGTTTGGAGATTCGTTATATTTCTCCTATTAAAATATTTTTTTATTTAGCCTAAACGTATTTGGAATTTTATTTCTAACATTTAGCTTAATTTTTTAGTTGTCACATGTTGGGATCTCTGAATAAAGATGTTTCCTCCTATTGTAATAGTTAAACTACCTACAACAACAACATCAACCAAGCCTTAATCCCACTAGATGGAGTTGGCTATATGAATCCTTTATTTCCATTGCACTCTATCAGTCAACAAATTCTTATCTCCTTATAGTTTCTTGCCATGTATTCTTTGGTCTCCCTCTTCCTCTTTGTACATGGGCAAGATTCAATAACTCGATTTTCTAACTGAAGCTTCAATCGGCCTACGATTTATATGTCCAAACAATCTAAGCCGGCTTTATCTAAGTTTATCCTCAATTGGTGCAACACCAACTTTCTTTCGAATATACTCATTTCTCATTCTATCCTTTCGTGCATATCCACACATCCACCTTAGCATCCTCATTTCCGCAATATTTATTTTATTTATATGTTTTCTCTTTGCAGACCAGCATTCAGTATTATACATCATCGCTGGTCTTACTACAGTTTAATAAAATTTACCCTTAAGTTTGGATGAAATTTTTCTATCGCAAACACACCAGAAGCATTTCTCCATTTTACCCATCCTACTTGAATCCTTAAAACTACTTGATGAAATGAAATTTGAGTTTCTAAATACCAGCCTAGATTTGGTTGTTAAAGAATTGTTATCCTGGATAGGGAAATGTATGAATTAACATTCAGTGAGAATCCTTTAATAGCTTAGTTATCTTTTGATTACAAAAATTCTTTCTGATTTCCAACCTAATCCGTACCCCTCTCTTGCCCTCTCTTGCCCTCTCTCTCTGTCCTCTCTGCAGAGTTCAAGATCACTGCGTGCATCAACCTGCCCGCATACGACCGTCTCCCGTGCATGTGCATGAGCGATTGATAAATTCTTATTTTTATCGAACGATCTAATTTAACCATAATTTTAAAATATTAAATTGTGAGATTTTAAAATCTTATTTATCATATAATAATATTACGAATAATCATTTGTGCATGATTTTAATAACTTGCTAATTCAATATCATTGATTTTAAAATTAAAAATCATTTGCATTTTTGTTCTGCATCACTAATTGTTAGCACTACACACAACTAACCATCCCGATATTGATGGTCCTTAATCACCTCTTACGATAATCAATCATTTGATGCAAGTGATGATTAATCCAACAAAGGACATAACTCATTATTCGCATGCATTATGGCACGAGTTATCCTGCCAATCAGTGTACTTGTTAATTGTTGATGGTCCCACGTTGCATGCCCCAGGCCTTTATTCATGCATTCAAGCATTTCCCGTCTTAAGGTCGACATCAACACTTCGAGGAACAATTGACTCTAATCGACTACATGTGATGACCATGCACCCAAACTTATATAACCAACCCCTTACTATGAGTGGTCAATCCAATCCTAAGACTGGTTTACGTATATATACTGAATATAGTAGATTTACCAATTACAGTTTAACAGCAGGGAACAACTAGCTTGGTTTGCCCCTTTAACAAGTATCAAATCGTGACTAATCGTTTGGTTTCGAATAGAAATGATCTATTAAGCATCCCTAAATGGCATACAAATGGACTAGCTTCAGCGTCTGCACCTTAAGACTCCACAACAAGGGCTTGCTCAATCTAATAACTAATCACCTTCTCCTCTCCATGTGATCCAACAACGACCTATGAAACTACATATGCACAAAGAATTTGCCAATCCATCAGGTAAGTTCAAGTAGATGGCAATAACTTGAGAAAAAAAGTAACTCAGAATGTGCCTACAAGGGATCCATTACATCAAAGAATGAGATTTATGGCTCTGGGATCACTGAAGAACATTAAATGTTGAATCCAAATCTCCTCGACTCGTACCTACATGCCTTCTCAACAGAGCCAAGTTCTTTTTCAAATAGATGAGAATGACGCTAATCAATTAAACATCAAGGATGGATTTAGTTACATCATCATTGAAGGAGCACAATAGTTTCCTTTCTTAGAAGTAATTTGAAATTTGAATTTCAATTAAAGATGTTCAATTATCTTTTCAGTTAATTTGTATTTATGGTTTTAGTTATTTGTATTTATATTCTGACAATTAGCATTTACCTGTTATTTGGGCAGAAATTTTATAAATAACCCTCAAGCCTTGACATCTATTAACTTTGATGAATTGAATAAAGTTACTTCCCAAATCACTGATCTGCTATTTCTTGTTCTTTGCTTCTTCTTCCTCCTCTTCTCTGCTTCTTCCCTTCATACTATTTGTACATCACATACTAAGGAGAATGCCAATTGTAAAGAATATATTATATGATACTTAATCAATACAATGTTCTTGCATTATTTGCGTGTACACACCAACACACACACACACACGCACATATATATATAATATATATAATATATGCTGAATGGAGCTAATCTAGAAACCAATCAAATATTGGACCAAGTCTAACTATAATGCAGAGGTAAACTAGGCTGCAACCTGCATATGTCACGGTTCAAGGGAAATTCTATGGGCTGGTCAGGCCAAGCCCACCCATTGTTCAAGTAATCTGATTAATGCAGTAGCTAGAAGGCAAAAATGAGAAAGAAGCAAATAAATTGCACTAATCAAAAAAACTATAGTCAAAGACTCTTTAAACTGAATGCACATACCCAGATGAATTGCTCTTCCTCTTGATATCTTCCAGTTCTTTCCTAGCTCGTGAAATTTCATCATTATGTATAGCAATTGCTTCATTAACTTTCTTCAACTTTGTTAGCAGCTGTTCTTCCTGTGAGCAAATCTCTGTTTCACGATTTTTCAACTCTTGATGATTTTCATCCAGGTTCTTAAAAGCCTCATCAGCAGCATGCAGTTGCCTGTCCAGAACCTCTTTCTCGTCTCTTAATTTGGCTGTTTTCATCCCAGCTTCCTCTTTTCTGCAGAATATTGCTATTTAAATTAAAGAAACCAAAAATGCCCAAAGAACAAAAAAAGTACTCAGATGAAACTAGAAGCAATTATGATAAACATAATATAAAAATCAGTTTTAACCAATAAATGGAAATAATATAGGAATGCAAATAAGTATTTTACAAAGAGTTATTCAAGTGAGATCTCATAATCAGCGTTGTAAAAACTGGAATAGACCATCCAATCTAACCGGTTTGACTGTGAATAGGCATGCTATCCAGTCAGATTCAACAAAAAAAATGGATTGCATATCAGACTAGACCAAATCATAATGTTCAAATTTATTTTTACTCATGACAATGAATTAATAAAATGAATAAATTTGTTACTTTGAACATAAGTTATTATTTTTAGTTGATACTAGTATCTTTTTGAACTTTTTTAAAAAATAATGATTTAGCAGTTCGACTGGTTTAATAAACAGCCCGACTAGTTTGACCATGAACCGAGCAGTACGCTAGTTCTTAATCGGTTTGAGATTTACAACACTGCTCCTAATGCAAAATTTACTTATACATATGGCTATATTACAATTCTTTGCACAACACCTGAAGCCATGAAACAAGCATCCAACTCATAAACAAGATCTAAATCCAGTCAAGCTCTTTAAGAAACAATCATCCAAGCAAGAGCACAACCAACTCCGACATCTATTGAAAAATTTTCAAAAGGGGGTTTCTTCAATCTTTCTACCTGGAATTTTCTCACTTCACCCAATAGGCTCCATACTTTTTTTTTATCAAAATAGGTTCCATACTTTACCCTTACCCAATTTCCTGTAGAATCCTTCTCTACACAACCAAAATTTTCTTTCTTATCTCCTTCACCAACACATTTTGATCAAGAAGAAACTAGGAGAGAAATGTCAGCAAAATAGAAGATGAGGTTAATTTATTGAGAGACTCCTCTTGAAGTGGCACACTCCAAAGGGGTTCTTTATTAAGAGGGAAGAGAAGATAGAAAGAGAAAAAGGTACATAATAATGTACAGTATCTTCTCAAATTTTGCGCAATTTTGAGTAGTCCTCTCAGCTTTCCAAATTGATATTATTGTCCTTCAAAATTTAGTTAACCGAGTCGAATCCACTCATATAATGCAATGTACATTCAAGCGAAGAATGTGAATTAATGGATCTTCACTCCATAAATTTCTAAGTTTTGGGTGACATCAACACATGTAGTGTTGTACTTAGTCGAGTCAAATCCTGAGTCAGGTTAGATCCTATGGATCTTGATTCAGGTCAAGATGGAACCGACAATGGTTGCTATCTGACCTGACATTGAACAATCCATCCCATTAAGGGTTGATCTGACGCTAATTTGACATGTTGACAAATTTACTTTCATGAAAAGTGATTTAGAGATAAAGATTGTGACTTTATGCACCTTAGAGTACTAATAATTATGAACGTTGTATTATCACATGCAATTCTAGTATAAATTTACTCTCCTAAAAACGCTACATGTAGATCTTCACAAGCTCATGTCTTAATAAGTTTTCAATACATGAAAAATGCTCAAGAAGGAAAGAAAAGAGAAAATTTCTAGTTGATTATAATGTCTGGGAGATAACTAGAACCAAACAAGCATTCAAGCAAAGACGGGGGTTGTCATGACTCAGCCAAACATTGTCAAGAAAATATCTACATTAGCCTTGTAGAAACTAGGCCACCTCCCAACTTTTTCTCTCAAAAAGCATTGTGAGATGTTAGCATGAAACTATACATATATAGCTCAGAAATTTTCCCTTATGCAGGATTAATGATTCCTGCCACCCTAGAAGCCTACCAGAAGATGCTGAGCCTCACTATTTCTCCCTTAAAAGGCACCTAAGGGCTTGTTTGGTCCATATAGCATTAATATGACTAATATAGTTCATTGATTATAAAAAATAAAAATAATATTAAATTAACTTTTATCACAGCTTTCACAATTTTTAATATAAAAAAATTTACTTTATTTCACATCTTACATCATTTTCTATACATCAATCAATTTATTTCACATCTTACATAATTTGTTTTGACAGAACATCCTATATAAGTTTCAACATAACTAAATAACTTCATTTTTTATCACATATATCTCAAAGCAATCCCATAATTTTCATGGCATGACCAAATTACTCTCTTTCAATGATATTCTCCTTATTGATATGACTAGAGAATTTGCTAAGGCGAAACTCGAGTTATGGAGAAATACAATAGAATCTAAATGTTTTCGTCCTAGTAGTTAAAAGACCGAATATATAAAGTATAAAATTTACTAAAACAAGAAAACTTACAACAAAACATCCAGTTGACATTGAATCTCATGCCATGTCTATAATTATAGAGTGCCCCATTTTCAAACTTCATCAGAGTGGTATCAAAGCAAGTTTGGTATGCTGCTTTATAGTAATACTATACTTTTTCTTCGGTTAAGCACCTTGATTCATACCTTTAGGCTCTGTTTGGTAATAAGAAAAAAAAGAAGATTTGGTTGAAATTTTTAGCCATTTTTGAAAAATGTGTATGATGTGAAATAAAGTAAGGTGGTTATATTAAAAATTGTGTAGGATGTGAAATAAAATTGATTGACTTATTGAGAATTGTGTTGGATATGAAATAAAGTGATTGTTTAATGTTGGAATTTGTGTGAGATGAGATATAAAATAATTTTTAAAGTTTTTTTTTAAATAAATTTAAGATTTTGGCCATGGCTAATTTTAGCCATGATTTTTAGCCCATTGCCAAACAGGGCCTTAGTCTTTCTGCATGCACATATATACTTACACTTTAATTCTCACATCATGTCATACTCATGTAGCTATACGAAATACGACGAACATGATGTGTATATGACCACTAGATCCGTAGACCCTAGACTAAGTAGTGGTAACACTTATCGAAGATACATAAAAAGGTGATGTCATGAAGGCTTTTCCTCTTCTGAGTATGATTGAAAACAAACTATGTATGTGTCCTCTCAAATTAGGTGAGCTAAAGTTAGTCCAGTATTCTCAACCACATACTGAGGTCCTCTCGTAATGGAGGACTTTTAATAGAAGATGAGCAAGATGACTTCCTTTTGAATATTTTAAACCGAATAGATAACATGCTTAAATCCCGAACAAGATTCGAGCACAAATTCATACACAAAATATTGGATCAACCTCCATGATCCCACGCAGTAGGATTATCCATGTGTGCAACATTTCACGTGCTCCTGATTTTCCAAAAGAAGGAAACAGTCGACTTCCACAACTCTAGTACAATACATCTTGATGCCTCCAGCCCCTTTGTGGCAAGCAAAGAATGAAACCTTGTTTAAGCCTTTAAAGCAACCAAAAAAAACAAAATTTAAAAAGAAACAAAGCCTAGAAGTAACAACCATCTACTATTTTTGGAGGGTTGAAAATATTAAAGTACATATCAGACCAATCACTAATCCCGAAGCTATTGCTGCTAATATAAAAAGCACGACATTGAATCACCGCAACGAACAAAGGAGCTACTTGAGTCCACATGCCCTACGAGGGCCTTGTAACCAAAATGAAAGTAAGTGAACGCCCCTTTCCAGGATGGATTAAGATGAAGGTAGATGGATCGCTTCACACTGGTGGAGTAGCAAAAGCTAGCTATGCAATCAAAGACTGTCTGTGTGGATTCCTAAAAGATGGAAAGAAATTGATAACGTAAAGTAACTATCATAACTAAAGACGTAACAGCACAAATAGGGATGACAACAACAACAAAATGTTCAGCAACAACTCAAGAAGTCTTGCTAGAGGGTTATTCCTCCGAGTTGATGACAAAAATTGGAAGTAGTCGCAGCTCAACCCAACTCAAAAGCCACGATAAAGACCATTTAGTGTTGAATGATATTATAGAGTGTCTAAAATCTACTTTTTGTAAATATAAACGTATAAATAGAGCTAACAATACTCTAACTGATTACTTTGCTAACTTAGTAGTGGGTGAGGAATTTATCTGACTGAGGGGTATGTCACTCTCATCAGAGTTTTACAATCTTCTACAAAAAAATATAACCTAATACATTCTTTTTAATTTTTTTTATCTTTGGTTAATGCAAAAGCTAATGCTACACTTTCAGGAAGAGAGTTACCATAAAGCCAATTCATATTTTTGGGGAGAGCTTACATGTAGATTCCTCAAGTGTGACTGAGATAGAGGACATAAATATTGAGATCATCTTAGTTGACCTATGTGATGACAGTCACAATGCAAAAGCAGAACTCGAGAGCCACGCAACTTGGGCAGGATGAGCCCATAAAGTCCTTAGAGGCACCTTATTTGGATGAGTTCTCTACTTCTAGTGAGATTCTTGCACTCTGATCCCTTGCTCCAACACGATGTTCCTAAGTTCGAGGTAATCAAAGCCTCCCGTAAGCATGGCATTTCATCACTTTTAGAGCTCCCAATTGATACATCCTCCGATGAAAAGCTTTTAGTGTGCAGGTAGACTCACCTGTGGTACTCACTTCACTTAAGGAACTCGACCAAGCGAACACCTAATTATGATGTGGTTCCTGTCCCCAAAGAAATTACTACCTACAAGTCTAGTCATGGATTTACTTACTATACAAATCCCTTGTTCAGCTTAAACATCCCCAAGTCTGATGAAAATGAGCCTGTTAGTGAACTTCTTGAGTTAGCCTCTTGTGATCCATCTAAACATTCATTTCTCAAATAGAAGCCACGTAATGAATGAAAAGATGAGTAATGTCTTGGGCATGGGAAACCTTCCATGTGTTACCGTCACAATTCCTAATTAATATCATAATTAACTACCAATGGATCCTTACCTTGGCTCTATGGTCAAAATTCGAAAGGTTAGTGTTACCAGTCTAGAACTTTCCTTTAAGGAGTTTTCCCTGAAGACTTATATCCCCTATCATTAATTCATTCCCATCAATTTTTGAATATATGACAATGAGTGTTTATCTTATTATGCAATTATATGTCGTGTGATCTATTTTCCCCTAGGAAAAATGGAGGGATAAAGCAATTGATATCATATTTCCACAGATGCACTACCATCGTGGCCCATGCATTCCATGGAAAAAGAGATGGTCAAGTCAATTACCATCTAAGACATTCTGCCTTATGTGCTTTTTCTTATTCCGACAATTTTCACTATTTTGTACTATAGCTAATCACCACCAATGTAGTTCATTGGCACCAATTTCATAATGTCAACATGTCTGTCCCAAAAAATTATTTTTCCCTAAAATTTGAATGTCTGCCTTCGTCGATGATGCCACGATGATGTCAACTCTCTGTTTTTCTTGTCGGAAGAATCCTAGTACCAAGTTTTTCTTGATTTTTTATTATCGCAGATTGGTGAGAAAACTAAGTTGGTGAATTGAAACTTGGGAAATTTATTGAGAAGTCCTATAGGTGTATAATACAGAGTAAATAGATATCAACTCAATGAATAGATCCACTGGCATTAATCCATTCCTTATTGTTACTGGACATTATCCTATTGAACAGTGGATGACCTTTGAATGCAAGTGGAAATGCCTGAGGGTGAAAAAAAAGGAAACGTGGTTGATGTTGATGTCTTGAATTATTTGAGTATGTCCCCACTTTGAAGTTGTTGAGATAAAGAGAGCTACAGAAACCAAGGGGTTTCCAGGCTATTACTTGAGCTAAGGAAAGCGGCCGACAAACACCCTGATTTCAGGCTATTCTTTTCTCCTGATTTCATGCATTCTTGGCTTTATGTATGTGAATTGCATGTAATAGCTTTTACATTCTGTGCTTGATTATGCTAGCATGTTCATTTCATAGCATATAGAGTACTAATGCCATAGACACAGAACCTAAACAAGATCCTTATAAGAAAACCACTAGTTGAAGATGAACCTCATATATAGTGTCCTGAAGGTCCTCTATTTCCGGTCATCACCACCCACAAAACATATAAACAAATAGATTAGCAAGGAGGATGCAGGGTGCCTCCTGAATCAAATACAAGAAGATTTTTCATTCCCTCTAGATTCAAGGTGTGTGCTCCACTAATGGTAGTTAAATAAAACTGCCTAAGAATACAAGTAAAAATTACCAGTAAAATAAAAAGGAATTTTCCACTCCTCCTTTTCCATAAAACTGACTAAAAACACAAATGATATAATCACTAACATTTTCTAGCATGCAAAATGATAAAATGCACATTCATAATATCCAATAAAACCAAAAGGATGCATGTTTTTAGTCAAACATGCTTAAATGAAGCTCACTTCAAAACTAAGTTACTTATATACAAAAAACATCTGTTATTGCAGGGTTGAAAGATGTATTTTCAAGTAAGATTGATTGATGATATGCCTTGTGAAATTTGTTAGACAGAACTTACATCCTGTGGTATTCCTTTAGCTGATTATCAGCTAACTGTAGCTTAGCAGTTCCATCTTGACTCTGTTCATTAAGTTGACGAATAGCTTCCTTAACATCAGCCAAGTCATTCTCTAACTTAACTATTTCTTTTTCATGCCTCCTCTTATCTTCTTTCTTTTTCTCCAGCTCCTTCTTACTGCTCTTAATTTTTGAATTGATACGTGATATACCTTCTTTTAGTTTAAGAAGCTCAGGTTGCTGAAAAAAAGTAGAAACAAATTAAAACAATCACTAACAGAAATAAAAAACTGCAAATGTACATCTTATTCCATAGATGTTACACTAACTCACGCATGACCATAGATGATAGATTAGGGGAGGGAAACAAAGGGAGGTCAAGTAAAGGACTAAACATCTTCAACTCCACTTTGAGTTCCACACAATCTGATGAATAAGAAGAGGAACACAAACCACCTATCACCATCTTTCTCAAATGCATCCAATAACATTTCATGGGTCATTGAAAGGAAGACAGGTAGATATATATTATCATCTTTCCCAAAATATATCAAGCCCATTTAAGGGGAATTCAAAAGAGGACGTGCAGAGTGCTGGTAGCCTGGCAGGCAAAGGGTGAGGGATTAAACAAAAAAAAAAGGAACATGGTAGAGAAGATGTGAACGTTGAAAAAGTTAAGAGGGGTGAAAAAAGGAAAAGCCAGATATAAGGTAAATGGCAGTAACGACCAAAAGCAAAAGAAGTTGGGCATAAGCAAAAATGCTGTTAAGAAAGTTAAGGCTATATCTTAAGACACTTCACCTTTTTATCAAGTTCATTTTTTTTCTTTGATATGTTTCTTTCACACACCGAGATCTCTTTCAAATATAAGTTCTGTTCCTTCTTTTTTTCATCTAACTGCTTGTCATATTCCTCTTGCTCTTTAAGATGAACCTCTAGGTTTTCCCTGGCACTTCGGAGTTCCGAGCTCAACTTTTCTGCATCTTTCTCAATGTTGCAAAGTTGCCACAGGAAATGCTCTAGTTTTAATGATTTCTGCAGACAGAAAACCAAAGGTATCAGAATGATCACGAAAGTGACCTTTGATGCTGGAAGCAATGACATCAATAATTAGCCACCATACCAAACATACCAGCACCAAAACATATCATTACATGAAATAGAATTGAAAATCCCTACTTATCAAGAGTGTTTCTGTAAAATTTTTGCATGAGATCACAAAAGATTCTTAATCCCATATGCAATACTGCTGCCTGGTCCCAACTATCTGGAGTCAATCTTTTTATACTATTACACTGTTTTCAAGGTACAGGTGGTGTCAACTTTTAGTTATCTGATAGCTATTGAACTTATACACAAACATTTTCAACATGCTTTCACTCATTTCTAAGAACTAGGCTTAATTTAACAAGCATCACCACGGCACAAGGTTGGAGCAATTCATAACAACAATACTAATCAAACTATACTAGTAGAATATCAATGTTTTCTTTAGTCCAGCAACCTACAATTATTATACTTTTTTTTTTGATAAGATCTATTATACGTTTACTGGTGCTATACAAAATTTGTCTAGGCTCACAGCAGATTGGTTAAAACCCAAACCATGTCACAAGTTTCTGGAATTATCAAATTAACTCCGATATACATGTTTTGAACTTTATTTTTTTGAAAATTGATATACATATCATTACAGAGATCCAGAAGCTTAAATTGGTTTTACTATAAAAAAACATCACTTTCTATTACCTCATCATCTGGACCTCTACTAGCTGAAGAGGAAAAGATTTAGTATGTGACATTACATAGACCAAGTGAAGTGCAAATGCCTAAAGATTTCCTAACAGTATTGCCAACAGATGACCATCTTGTAGAATCCTAAGTCCAACATGATGTTCAAGTGTCTAAACAATTACTAACTTTCTCATTAAGTCCAAAATAAAAGAAATAGTCTACAAAATTTCTCATTAAGTGAAAGCTTTCTGAGAAAGGTTTTCATAACATTAACTAAATATGACAAACTATATTACCTAAAATATTCACATACCAATTGATCTTGCAGGCGCATATGTTTCTCAGCCTCTTCCTTCTGTGCTTTCTTTTGCTTTCTTTCCAGAACTATTGTTCTCTTTTCTTGATAGACAAGTGCTGATTTCTCTTCCGCTCTTGCCTTTTGCTCCTCCAGATCCTCATAATCTTTTTTGAATTCATCAGATCCAGAGATCTGCTCAAGAAGAGCAGTTAATTCCTTCGGGTTCTTTGATGCAATGGACTCCACATCACCCTAGAGCATAAAATTATAACAAATAAGATCACATATTTTACTTCTCCAAAGTATATGAAAATTCTAAGAAAACAAGTACTTAAATAGCATATCCGTTGATACAGCTGGGGAGAATGAAACTATTAGCTAAAAAACGTGGGAAGTAAATCGTATATACAAATGTCCAGGAATTTCAAAGGATATTGCATAGTAAACGCTTTACATACATTACTGTTCTGAATTAAGACAGAAATGAAAGCTAAAACTGCATAATAAGCCAAAATTAAAATGCAGATTAAGTGTAACTTTCTCGTCCTGAGAACTTTTTAAAAGAAGAAAAATATTAGCACATTTCCAGATCCAAGTTCATAAAGCCATCAGTAAGTATCACAGAAATGGAATGCCATGTAACCCTGCAAAATTAGGCTTTGTTACATTGCTAACAAATATATATCTCACATCTCACTTGCATCCAGGCCCTGATAGGCAGTCGCTTTAAATTAATGCTGCAACAGAGTTACAGAAATAAATTCAAAAACCATAATCTTCACTTGAACGTGAGTATTTCCTGTGATCATTACAGCGACATGAAAAGAGTCTATCAAATGACCATATGAATCAACTTTTTTGACATGACAAAACTTAGTAGTTCACCCAATCTAAGTTTATTTCTCCTACTGCAGCTTGGGTAGAAAAAGCCTATGTCAATTTGTCTGTCTTTTTCATCATGTTTTAAGTTTTATGCCATCCTGCTCTCAACAATTTTTTTAAACCAGAATAGGTTACCCTAGGGTATCTTATCCCCATTAATAACTGACCCCAACTTATCATCATTACTATCTTACCCCAACTAGGGTAAGGAATGTAACCCCGATTTCTATTTGGCTGTAACCTGGCTTAACCAGCATCCTATTTGACAATTCAATAACTTAACTCAGGGTAACAAATAAAATCAATATATGAAGCAAACAAAACTGTAAATTTCTTCGTAAAATCCATCAAAAATAAAAAATTTTGCTTGTTTGCAAAAAATGATGCAATAGTAGCATATAGTGATATAAGACTGTACATCAAAGGCATGCAATGCAAAAACAACTTGCATAGTATGGAAGACAAAACAATATGCATATAATATAAAAGTATGCAAATGAAGGTACACAAAGCAATCTACAATATAAAGCTATGCAAAGAAATCTGAAGTTGAAATTAAGAGGAGGCGACTATTCTATGGGGAAGCTGTCAAAGGTGGAAGAAGCAAAGCCATTGGAGATAAGCTTTCCTCTTGGCATGTTAGCCTATTGCTTCTAAGGAAATTGCAAGCGCACCGCCACCGTTACCAGCACAAGCAGCAGTTGCTTGGGGATGAAACCATCGACAGACGAATACAAGATCTTGAGAAAGGGGTCGTCAAGGAGGACATCGAAACAATAAAAGGACCAGGACAAGGAGGTTGAAGGATCATCGACGGCAATCTTGGACTTTTAGGCCCTGTTTGGCGCGAGGATCAAAACAGGACCAAAATGGTACTAATTTAAAAAATAACAATAATAATAATAAATAAATTTTTTAAATCATTCTACACAAATTCAAATATAAAAAATATTATTTTACTTTGCATACTCAATAATTTAAAATAAAAATATAAACTTTATTTCATATTCTAGACCAAAATATTCAAATCGAGTATTTTGATCTAAGATGTGAAATAAAGTTTATATTTTTATTAAAAATTATTGAGTATGTGAAGTAAAATATTATTTTTTATATTAAAATTTGTGTAGAATAATTAAAATAATTTATTTATTATTATTATTATTATTATTTTAAACTGGTACTATTTTAGTACTGTTTTGGTCCTCGCGCCAAACAGGGCCTTAAAGCCAACTCAAATTTCGTCATCCTTAATCTATCAGGTAGGCAAGGGTAAGAAACTCCAATGTAGCATGGTTAAGGAATGGGTGGAGGGCAGGGTGGGGTATATTACCTTAGGTTAAGGAGAGATGTTTTATCCTGTTTGGTGAGTTAACCTTTGGTAAGTTAACTTACGTTACCCCAGGTTAGCCCCCTTACCTAAAGTGCAATGATAATAAGTATTTTATGACAACTTTATTTCTTTAGATTTTCCTATCCATGCGAACATCTTGTTGTACGAGATATGTTGCTACACAAGCATTGCAATCAATGTAAAAGTTCCTTTTGATACGTTCACTAGCATCACTAGGTGTCAATATTTCTAAGAACAATTTATGAAATAAAGGAGATGTGTCCTCACAAGCAATGGAAAGATATTATGGTTTTCTTGGAAAAGATAAAAAAAAAAGGGTTCTCATCGTAAAGTTAATTCCTTGACAAAGATTTCTTCATCAAGCAATGGAGAGAATATAAAAGGTTTTCAAAAGAATTTTATAGATTTTAAAAAGTTTATATTATGCTTCCACAATCATAACTCAAAACTTCCTAATTCTTGCGACCAGTTAAAGAAAATTGAAAATTCAACTAAGTCAGACTTAATTTTTCAGCTTACCTGAATATTCTCACTTTTCCTTGACAAAACATCACATTCACAGTTTAGTTATCCATTTTGTTTACCCAAAAAATGCATAAAGATACAAAGAAGGTCTCCAAAAGAGCAAAAGAAAAGCAACACGAACTCCAACTAATCACTTTTATTAAAACTATTAATCTCTGTCAGTTGGCTAGCTCAGCAATGGAGATAACAGTATCATAGATTTGAAAATCTATGCGTTAAATGACGAAATAAAATTTAAAAATACCCAATTTCATATTGAAAACTGCCATCTTTTAATACGAAACAAATATTAGCTTCATAGATAGGCGAATGGCAAAAGGAAAACCTACCTGGAAGACAAGGAAGTTCCTCGCCTTCACAAGAATACCCAAAGACTTCAACCTGGCGTTGTACTCATCCCATGACACAACCCTTTGATCAATTCTGTATTCGCTGCCTCCCGCCCCGGTGATGGTCCTAGTGAACTGGAGCTCGGAACCGTTGCCCATCTGATAGACGAGCTGGACGAAGGCCCTCCGCCCCTTCTGCTCCTTATCGCGGTCGTCACACGCGTAGATCAAGTCCCTGAGATGCGCACCACGTAGATGAGTGGAACGAACCCCAAGCACGAAGCTTATGGCGTCCATGAGATTTGACTTGCCGGCTCCATTCGGCCCGATGATCGCTGTGAAGTCGTAGAAGGGGCCGATGACCTGGCGCCCCTTGTAAGATTTGAAGTTCTCCATCTCCATCCGGAGAATTTTCCCCGGAGTTATCAAAGACGGCATCGTGCCCTCGAGCCCTTAGGATCCGCCGGAAAAAAGGGTTTCAGAAGAGAGGGGAAGATGATCTCGAATCTGGACAGAGGCTTGAAGGAATCGGTGCTCCTGCGGACTCCAGGAAGAAGAAGATCGGCGATTAGGCGGGAGAACGAGTGAGGAAATAAAACCGAAGCCGCACGGGAGTGAGAAGTGAAGACGAGGAGAGAAGAAACATTGCAGGCAATTCGTACCCAGCAAGCTTCCTCTACTGAAGCGAAATTACATTCCGATCCCGGGGTTATGACCTAAGTTAAATACAAATCCACAAAAAAAGTGAGACCTTTTTTAAGTGGTAGAAAAATAGGGTAAATTGCATCCAGGTTCCTGAGGTAGTAAAACAATTACAAATTAATCTTAATTTTTTAAATATTCAATTTAAGTCCTTAAAATTGTAAAAATATAATCATTTGATCTCAGTTAATATATAATAATTAATTTTTTATTATTATATTATAAAATTATTTTCTATCATCAACTTCTTGAATAAAAAATAAATTAACTTCACATTTTTAAGAATATAATTTGAAATACTAATAATTACATTTTATAATTCTAGATTTTTAAAACAGATAAATCAATAGATAGAAGAAATAAAAGAGTATAATCGTTCATTAAAATATATAAATTAGTTAAATTAGTTAAATTGATTAAATTTTATATTTTTAATCAAGAAAAAGCCAATGAAAAAAGTGACATTCTAAAAAAGGAATAAAATTTTAGAATTTTTATAATTTTAAAAATTAAAATTAAATTTTTTTAAAAATTTAAGATCAATTTGTTGTGCTCCTTAATTTTAGAAAACATAATATTGTTATTTTTACGCATTAAATATCAAAAATTTTAATATTATGCAACATAAATTTTAATTTTATAAATATTAGTTGCACATTCTCTAAATTAAATGTATTCTTAGTAAATTATGCTATGTACATTCAAAATATTATAAAATTTTACATACATATTTTAACTTATTTCTATTATAATAAGTAATTATAATTTTTCAAAAACCTAATTATAGTTAGGTTATGAAAAATCTGAGCCGTTCATCATATTATTTTAAAAATATTTAAATATATTTTGAGTGAAAATACTAAAACCTTGATGTTTAAGTGGTAGCAAGAGAAGGAGATATCCGCGACATGAATTGATTTTAGGATAGATCAGCGCTGTGACATTGAGGAAGCAAAAAATATATACTATTAAGGATGAAAATATAATTTTAATGATTTACTAACGAAATATTTTTTTTTAAAAAAATTTTGACTGAGTTTTAACTCAAATATGTGTATGTAAATTTTATAATATTTTGAGTGTGCGTAGTATAATTAACCAAGAATAGATAATTAATACATAAATAAAACTAAATGATATGATATGTAGGTAAATATCTCAATAAAATATATTTATTGTTGTAATAATAAATATAAATTGACATAGTCTATAAGTAATATTTATAGATTTAAGATGTATAGCATATAATTTTTATAATTTTATAGCATGTAATACTTAATATCAAAGCTTTGAATGTAATAAATGCATATGAAAATATACAATACGTGATATTTACAAATTTAAGGTGTGTAGTGTGAATATTAAAATTTTAGATATCTTTTGACAATTTTAAATATTCAAGAAAACTCAAAAAATTATATAAAATTTCGTTAGGGGTTATTTGATTTAATATCATTTCAGAAAAAATAATTATTTAATTTTATAATATATATGAATAAATTTTTAAAATATTATAAAATTATTAATAAAATGATAATATCTAAATGTCATGTAATTTGAAAAATATAATATTAAAATAATAATAAGCTGTTGCTATTATTTATTTATTTTTAGAATAAATTATATTTAACTCCCTAAGATTGGGAGTAATGTCACATAAATGTATGATTTTAAAAATTGAAATTTAAATAATTGAGTCATTTATAAATATATATATATATATATATATATGATCAATTTTTAATTATTTTAATATTAAAATTTTATAAAACATTTAAAAAATTAGAAATATATGACTCATAGTGCTAAATATCAAATTTTAAAATTTTGAAATTGTATGATATTATATAGGAGTAATTTGAATTAGGCCCAGAGGTTTACCCACTTTGCGACGAAAGTTCACAAATGTCAAAATATATTATCTAAGTCGATAAAAAATATTACACAAAATATTGTGATTATCTTATGACAAAATCTGTTAGGCATTTTAAAAATAACAAAAATTTTTTTATTTAATTTATCAATTTTAAAGTATGTTTTTCATCAAAAACAAAAAAAATTCAGAGTGTGCTACCACTGTTTTCAGCTTCGCCGGACCTTCCCAAGCCTACGAATCGAATTGTCTGCATGTGTTCTCTCCCAAACTGGCCAAGCAGCACGGCTGCCTACACACGCACAGCCGCACGCAGCCACATGAGCTGTGATACACAGGCAGCCACGCGCAATCACAAGGGGCCACCTGGGAGCGGTCGCTTGCGCAAGGCCGCTTGCTCGCGACACTACGTGCAGCCGCTTGCAGTCGAGGCCACGCGTGCGGCCACTTGTGACTGTAATAGCGCAAGCAGACAGATGAGATCCAAGGGTAAAATGGTAAATTAAAAAATATTTATTTTAATTTTATTTTTTTAGTAGACAAATTAACGGTATAATAGATGGAAAAGATATATTGAACATGATTGTAAGCTTTTTTAAAAAATAATTAATATCCCAAAAAATTATATAGTAATTATTACGTACCTAGATGATATATTTTGATATTTTTTAATCTTTATGATAAAACATGAAAACTTTAGAGAATAAGTGAAATTACTACTATTATATATTAAATTTAGAGACTTAGATGAATTTTATTTTTTTTTAATATAAATTGTGCAATTGTCCAACCGTTGGGAAGAGGAAAACTAAAAAAAGAATACTACTTCATCGTCAAAGCATGTGTATGATTTAGAGAAATCACGAAAAAAATCGAGCAAAAAGAATGTCTCACCTTAAAAAAAATCGAGCAAAAAGAATGTCTCACCTTAAAAAAAATCGAGCAAAAAGAATGTCACACCTTAAACAGGATAAATTATAAGGGAGATTTTCTACAGGACATAAAATTCAGCTAAAATTATATATTTCACATCCGGTTCAAAAATTATTTCTTTTAGCTCCATCAAAATAATTCTTTGTTATACTTTACTTAAAATATCATGATTTTTTATAGTAATATATCATAAAATTAATCTAGTGAAATATAAATTTTTAAATATTTACTATAATATAGTTGAACATATATGTAAATTTTGATAAATTTAAGTAAAATATATAATTCTATAAAAAAATAATTTAGTATATATAATTTTTAAAGTATGTACGTGGTACACATAATAAATTAAATTATTTTAAATTTAGATAAAAAATAATTTTTAATGTTATATTTTTATTTTAACATTTTAAAAAATTTTGAAATAAAATTAATTCTATTTAAATAAAATTAATTTTTATTTAAAATTTATGTCAAATAAATAAAATTGATCTTAATTTGAAAAGTTATGTAAAATTTAAAACATAATTAATTTTATATTAAAATTTATATATAATATAAAAATTAATTTGCCCAACTTAATTTAACCTAAAATAAAATTAACATATAAGTTATACATTAATTTAATATTAAATTAATAATATTTCAAATCTAACGTACATTTTAATAATAAAATTAATTTTATAATAATAAAATAATAATTTTTATTTCATATGATACATAAATTTCAAAACAAGCATTAATAATTATTCTTTATTTTTATAAAATCAAGAATTATCTTTTGCCCCTTCTTAAAAATAACTCCATAGATAAACATTCTCATTAATTTTAGGAATAATTACCTATATGCTATACAATTTAGTTTTATTTATACCTTATCCATCCATTCTTAATTAATTACGCTATGCACAATATTATAAAATCTTACATATACATATTTTAACTTATTTATATTATAATGAGTAATCATAATTTTTCAATAACCTAACTATAATTAGATTACAAAAAATTTGAGTCGTTCATCATATTATTTTAAGGATATTTAAATATATTTTGAGTGAAGATCCTAAAATCTTAATGTTTAGGTGGCGGCAAAAGAAGGAGACATCCGTGATGTAAATTGATTTTAGGACAAATCAGCGCTTTAGTATGGTATTGAGGAAGGAAAAAATATGTACCATTAAGAATAAAAATATAATTTTAATAATTTATTAACAGAATATTTTTTTTTCAAATAAATTTTAATTAAATTTTAACTTAAATATATGTATATAAAATTTTATAATATTTTAAGCGTGCATAGCGTAATTAACTAAGAATGGATAGATAAAACATAAATAAAAAGGTAATTATCCCTTAATTTTAACATAAGTTAAAATTAATCCACACAAATAAACAGTTACATGTAAATTTTAAAAATAATAATAATAATGAACTTAATATATACATACATATATGGATTATTATATGTTTGTTTTAATGTTATTAAAATATAAGTTAAGTACAAAAATTATCAGAAATTAAGGACCTAAGAGCAATTTTATGAATAGTAAATTGAAAAATCACAAACAACGAGCAGTGGTGTTTTTTTTTTTTTTTTTTTTTTTTTTTTTTGTGTTGTTGTTCTACATAAATTATCAAAATAGAATTTTCTAATATTTTTGCTGAATAAGTTATCAAACTTAACAAATAAATTCTCCAAATAATAACAAGCATTTTAAAATTCGATCGAAACAACCGAATTTTACTAGTTCAGATTAATTTCGATGAAAGATGATTCGAAAAACTACCGAGTTTTGGTTTCAATCGAAACCCGATAATTTCAGTCAAATTTTGGCCAAAATTATTAAAACTCAGTCGAATTTTAATCGAAACTACAGAAATTTGTTTCTTTCTAAAAAGCAACATTCAATAATGATCACATTTAATTTTAATTTTGAATTTAAAAAATTTTAATAACTTATATAGAAAAATCAAAACTATCGATACCGAAACTATCAAAGCTGTCACCATGAGCTCTCTATGTAGCAAAAAGCTAGCTAGCCAACTAGCTCTCAAGACTGTTTGAAACAGGATCAAAATCAGGATCAAAATGGTATTAGTTTAAAAAATAATAATAAAAAATACAAATTTCTAATATAAAAAAAATATTATTTTATTTCACATATTCAATAATTTTTAATAAAAATATCAACTTTGTTTCACATCCTAAAACAAAATACTAAAATATGACATTTTGGTCTAAAATATGAAATAAAATTGATATTTTTATTAAAAATTATTGAATATGTGAAATAAAAAAAAAATTTTTATATTAAAACTTGTGTAGAATGATTAGAAAAATTTATTATTATTATCATTATTTTTTAAATTAGTACTATTTTGATCTTGATTTTGATTCTCGCGCCAAACAGGTAATATGGGTGGTTTGTTTCCTAGCATAAACCTCTGTGGCTAGAAGAGGATTGTAACTCTACGGTTGAACCTCACAAATTCACCGTCTCACTTCAACACCAACATGAATGTTCTAGAGTGCTCCACCAATGACCCTCTCACAATAACCTCACTCCTTCAGCAGGTCTATCCCCCAAGTAAGGGTGTTAATATGGATCGAAGATCGAAAATCAAATCGAAATCAAGTCGATCTAAATGAGCCGACTAACAAGCCAAAAGTTCAGCTAGGTAATAATTTCGAGCCGGTTTTAAGCCGAGGTAGGCTCGGCTCGACCCTGCTCAAAAATCGACTCGAACTAAAATACATTTTATATTATAATACATATATATATTATAAACCGAGCCAACCTCGAGCCGGATCAAGTTGAGCTTACCCGGCTCGAGATCGGCTAAAAAAATAAATTGAGATTTGATTCATTTTCGAGCCGGCTCGAAAATGAATTGAAATCGGCTCGAAGTCGATTGGAATCGACAAGAGCCAGCTCGAAGACGAACCCAATCGAGCTCGAGTTGATTTCAAGTCGATCGAAATGTAATCGATCCGATTCGGTAACAGCCCTACCGCCAAGATGAACAGCAACTACAACAACAATAGTGAGAGTTTACACAAGAACTTTGCAAAATGTTGAAAGGATCCCCATGCTCACTTCCCACTTGGCAGCTCCATCAAACAGTTCAATTTCAAAAAAAAAAAAAATTCAAAACTCCCTCAAACAATTTCCATATGACCATAACCATCTTTGATTCTTTGATTTCTAAAAGCATATTTCTTTCTGAAGCAAAGACTCCTCGAGATTTCACTTTCTCGAGGATATATCCAAATGATGTTTTAAAAAACACTGTCCTAGTTATCAAAGATTTCTTTTTAATTTCGTCGAGGTTTTCTTCTTTTCCAAAGATTCATACTTCAACCCTCCATCGAGATTTCCAAAATCTCGAATCTCATAAAAACATCATTCTTCAACAAGCCTTCATGATCCAATATTTGATTAAGCATTTCTTCTACTCGTCGAATTTCCTCCATCTCTTTCAAATATGGAGGGATTTCACAACAATCCTCCCCTCACGACTTATGAGAGGTCCAAGCCCTACTCAATCCCTACAAGTTTCTAATTTAGATTTGATTGTTAACTTGGTGAGCATATCCAATGTATTTTCGTCTGTGTACCTTCCCTAATAGTAGAGCCATGTCTCCAACATCTCCTTGATCTGTCGAAACCACATCTTAATGTGCTTCAACTTGGAGCGAATGTTAGAATTCTTTGCCAGATGAATGGTGCTTTGAATACCATAAAACAAGGAATACCCATCTTGTTCATGGCCCAACTCTTTTGAGTAGCTTTTTCATCCACAATAGCTCCTTGCAACCTTCCATTGTAGCAATGCACTCTGTCATCAATGTGGTTACACACTTCTTTAACTTGGATTGTCAGGAAACTGCATCTCACGTAAACTTGATGCGGTAGCCTGAGATTGATTTCTGAGAATCCAATTCTTTGACGAGATCAATATCAACATAGCCAACCAACTTTGACTTTTCCTTTCCGAAGCACAACATTATTTAGCTTGTGCCACTAAGATAATGCGAGATCCACTTCAATGTAGCCATGCTCTTTACATGGTTGGAGAGGAAACTACTAACCACTCCCATGACATATGCTATCTTTGGCCTCATGCAGACCATTGCATACATCAAGCTCTCAATCACAGATGAGTATCAAATCTTCAACATCTCATCATTTTCTCCTTCTTAATATGCCTTTCTTGCGACGTCCACAACATCTTCACTTTGCAAGCCCTCTTGATCTTTATGCTGAGAATTTGCTAGGCTAGATCAAGGTCTTTAATGTCGAAAACCTTGCTAAGCTCTGCCTTCAACTTCTCAATATTTTCGATATCTCGGCCAATAATCAGCATATCATCTACATGGAGCAGACTTGTGATGAAGTTTCCACCTCCAAACTTATTCATGTACATGCAATGGTCTGAGATAGATCTCTAGTATTATATTTGGCCATAAAGGTGTCACACTTGTACCACTTTTGTAAAGCCTATTTCAAGTAGTTCAAGCTCTTCCTCAACTAATAGACCAAATGTTCCTTCCCCTTCTTGTCGAAACCTTTGGGTTGCTCAATATAAATCTAATCTTGTAGACCACCATAAAGGATCTTCATGACATGACGAGAGTTCCCTCATGCTGCTTCCCCACTTGGCCACTTTCTTAAACAATTATGGCAAAAGTAGCTGACGTGGCCACTCCTCCATGACTGCCTTTAATTCCCTATGACTTTTAGAAGCAAGTCGCTTTGTAAACAGACTCCAGATTTCATCTTCTCGAGGATTTACACATACAAGTTTTGATAAACCACTTCGTGGTCCTCAATGTTTTCTTCTTGACTTCATCAAGGCATCCTTCTTTTCCAGAGATTCATACCTCAGCTCTTCATCGAGGTTTCCAAAATCTGGGATCTCATCAAAAACATCATCATTCGACAAGCCTTCATGATCCAATTTTCAACTAAGCATTTCTTCAACTCTTTATCGAATATCCTCCATTTCTCTCTCTCATATGGAGGGACCCCACAACGAATACAGTACAATGTATTGTAAAAGGAATAAAATTAGGTCTCATGCATGTTTTTCAACATGTTAATAGAACAATTGAAAATGAATCAAACTAAACGGAATGTTGCTTTGTTTGAGATCGTAGCTCTTTTATAAGGACTTTGTTCAACTTCAAGCTCAAGGTCATTTCAACCTCAAATCTAGTGTAAAAACTTGTCAGGAGTAGGGCCTACTTGATGTCAATTTAATAGCTGGATCGATAACATCCAAATGATAAACAGATCTATGTTAATGAGCAATAGAGAATACATCATTGATCAAGTACTCTAGATTGAAATTGAGCTGAAAATAGCACAAACATGAGAACTTAATTGTGCTTCATAATGAGGATTCAAGAATAGGTCAGTACTATCAGAATTAATAAAGACTATTTACATTGATACAGTTGGATGCATCAATAAATGGACCTGTTAGCTAATTATCAAGCAGTAAACAGAAAACTAATCAGACCTACTGAAAGCTCTTCGATGAGTGCCATGTTCATCAACTTCAAGATGATACATTTCATCAACAAAAATGAGCAGAGCATTTGTTGTTCAATCTTGTTATTAATCGAGATCATAAGTTGTGTCAATGTTAAAGTAACAAATATACAAAATATAATCGAGCCAGGTTTCAAGTAACTAGTTGAATGCATTGGGTTGCTTACAGTCAGACTCAATATGGTCTTGGGTACCAAATAAGAATGCAAAGGTAAACTATATGAAAGTAACAAAATTGACTTAGACTAATAACCTCAGTTGACAGTATGCAAGCCAACTCACTACAACAATCTAGCCCAAAGAAAAAGATAAATCATCATGGGAACATAAAGGAAAAGAAAGAGATGTGCAGAAAATATATAACAAAAATTAGACAATGGCAAGAAATTGGCTCTTTGATAACTATCAGAAGTAACAGTAATCAAAGCTATCGGGAAACATGTCAACCCATAACAAATTGTCTCATTAAACTAGGACAAAACCACGAATAATCTAGTATTTGCTAAATCCATCAAGATCAATGTTCACAAGAAAAGCTGGCTGAATCCACCATATAAGTTTTAACATGCAAAGAACAAGCAAAATGTAACCATGAAATCACGATTAATCTAATAAAACAAAACAGCAGCTTAGAGCCAACCAGTCCCTCTTAAACTCCAATCCAGGGCATATTTTTGTTAGCTCACTTAATGGAATACAACATTAACTAATACAATGTCAACTAGCTTCACCAAATAAACATATGAACAGACCTTAATGTCATCACAGCAACTAGAAGTCGAAGTACATTAACGGATCATCATATGCATTGCAATAAACAATTAACAGACAATTTCACGTTTATCTAACTAAAGCAACAATAAAGCATATATCAAGCAAGAATACCCAGCAGTCATTTGCAAGAAATCACCACAAACTGAGCACATTGAGCCGTAAACTAAATTAAGACGATTCAGGTTCAACAAACAAACCATATATCCGAAGCAGACAAAGGTGCCACATGTGTCTTGACTTCTACAAGATTGATAAGGTGCAACAGTTATTAGCTCTCCGAGGAAGAACCTTTACCCTCAAGGGAGGACGGGTTAACTCCAGAACTGGCCGATGCGGTCTTAGTCTCGCTAGAACAGCACCCACCGGCGCCGTGGTGGTGGTGGTGATGGTGCGCAATCTGCTGATGGATTAGCCTGCCTTTGAGCTGCTTCCTCATGTCGTAGGCATCCTCTCCGTCGGCATAATACTTGGCTTCGACATCGTGGATCTTATAGCCAAGGGTGGACGCGTAAAGGTTGAAGGCGGCGCGGTTGCTGCGGCGGACGTGGAGGGAGACGTACTCGGCGCCGAAGACGCCCTCCATAGCGTTCTGCGCGGCCGTCATGAGCTTGGTGGCGAGGCCGAGTTTGCGATGAGTTCGAAGGACAGCAAGCGAGGTGATGTGACCGTGGCAGGGCTCCGAGGACTCTTCCTCCATCTTTGCAAGGACGTAACCGACGATCTTTCCTCCGTAGTCCTCGGCGACGAAAAGGAGCTGCGGCCATGACAGGATGTGATAGAAGTAGTACTTCATCTGGTAGTTCTCCGGGAGGCACATCAAGTTGCAGGCCTGCATAGCCAGGAGATCGTCCATCGTCGCTTGCCTGATGCAAACCATGGTTCCGATTAGGGTTTTCGCTAAAGAGAGGAGCGAAGAAGGAAGGGACGAGGTCAACTCTGCTCCTCCGTTGAATCTCTCTCCCTCACGGATCGCGCCATCGAGGGCTTACATCAGTACAACAAATAATCAAATTTAGTGAAAAATAATTACTTTATTTAAAGGGCCATTTTTTGGCATATTTTTTTAAAAATTATATTTATTTATACACTATCTGAATTTTTAAAATTACTTTCGTACCATTTTTTATATTTTTTATATACATATATATTATTTAAATAATAAAATTTCACGAAATCATAATTTAAATTAAAAATATTAATTATAAAAAACTACAAAATAATATAAAAATAAATTTAAAAATCTAAATAAAATGTAGGTAAATACATTTTTTCAAAATGATATGTAGATAAAATTATTTTATTTAAAAGATTATAATAAATATAATTAATATTTTGTATTTTGAACTTTGTGGTGTTAAAACATTCATATTTTTGCCAAGTTAATGACTTAATTCTAGCATTATTAAAATTAAGTTAAATTTTATTCAAGTTGATATTAATGGCTCATTTTATTCATTATTATATTAATATTATATTATATTATTTAGGACAGTTTAATTTAATATTATCTTGATATTATATTATATTATTTAGAGAAATTAATTATTTGAATTAATGACATTCATAAATAATTTTTTATAAAAATATAAAATTATTAGTTAAAAAATAACATCTAGATTATATAACATAACATTAAGATAACAACGAATCAAACAACTTCTTAAAAAAAATAATTATTAGGTTCAATAACATCTTTAATTAGTCTTCTAAAAAATTATAAAATTATTAATTAAAAAATTATATTTAAATATCATGATATTTAGATAACATGACATAGCATCAAGATAATATTGAAGCAAATATCTCCTAAATAAATTTATAATTTTGAAAACTTAGCATTTCGATTCTTAATATTAGTAGAAATTTCTAGTTTGAATTTTTTTGTCAAAAATATCTTTAAATGCATTTTAAATTATCATTTTTGACCCATTTAGTCGACTTAATCAGTGCATTGACACAAATTTTCACCTCTTTTATATTCCCCAAATAAAAGTATTTCCTAATACAATATTTTCCCATATCAATTGAGATGTGATTTAAGGGGCGTTTGATTTAATGCTATCTTAATGTTATGTGATATTATTTAGATGTCCTTTTTTAATTAATAATTTTATAATTTTGTAAAAGAATATCTAAAAATATCATTAAATTAAACAATTATTATTTTTAAATAACGTGACATAACATCAAGATAATATTAAGGGGGCGTTTGGTTCGTTGTTATCTTAGTGTTATGTTATGTAATCTAGATGTCATGACATCTACCTGTTATCTTTTGACTAATAATTTTATAATCTAATAAAAGATTATTTATAAATATCATTAAACTAAATAATTACTTTCTCTAGATAACATAACATAACATCAAAATAATATTGAATCAAACGCTCCATTTAGAATCATGTTTCCATTGCTAACTTTTAAATTGTTATTTACCTTTCATATATTTTAGATAACATTGACAAAAACATATGCTATTATTAACTTTCTCAAAGGTATTCTCGAAATTGCTAATAAACTCGATTCAAGGGTTATCAATGTATTTAAGTTACTTAACACGTAGCGATTGTACTAATAAAAACAAATAAACAAGTTCTGAGGATGCTCGATGAGCATGTTACTAAGGGGGCGTTTGGTTCAGTGTTATCTCAATGTCAATGTTATTTAGGGAGTGTTTGGTTCAATATTATCTTGATGTTATGTTATGTTATATAGAGAAAATAGTTATTTGGTTTAATGACATCTATAAATAATATTTTATAAGATTATAAAATTATTAATCAAAAAATGACATCTAGATATCATGACATCTACATTACATAACATAACACCAAAATAACAACGAATCAAACGCCCCCTTAGATGTCATATTATCTAAATGTCATTGTTATTCATCAATGGACATTTGTTTGGTTCAATGTTATGATATTAGAAAATATCAATGCTATCCAAATTATTTTTATTTAGTTGAAAGTTATTGATATTATAATGACAAATTGACGGTATTATCTTGAGATGTCGCTCGATTTGGGGTGATATTTAGATGTCAGCGTGTATTGACATTTTTGTAATTAATTATAATATTATTTAAAGATATCATTAAACTAAATAATTACTTTCTAAAGATAACATAACATAATATTGAGATAACACTGAACCAAATGCCCCCTAAAAATAATTTTCACATTTAGCTCTTGAAAATTTCCTTAGATACCATCTAAAGGGAAAAGATTGAGCAGTACAAAAATTTGAAAAGACAAAATTGATACATAATACAATTCAAATTATGAGGAAAATATGAGAAAAATTTATTTGAGGGGAGGGATGATGAGACATGGCAATGAAGAAGTAAAGTAAGAAAAAACTATTACTATAAACTACTGAATTTGAAATTGAAAATAAATCAACATCTACGGGCCTCGTTTGGTTGGAATCAAATTTTTTGCCCAACACAAAAAATTAACTTTATTTCACATCTAATACATGTATATTAGAATTTAAAGTATTTCACATTTTACACAATTTCTAAAAAAAAAAACTCTAACCAAACGAGGCGAAACTAAATTAGAGGTGCAACACAACATACAGCCTCAGATGAATCTCCGGATGTGTTTATGTCGAGGCTTTTATTAACACAAGAGCAAGTGATCGGAGAAAACGTGAAAATTGACCTTGTTTGACGAGATGACCAAAATCAGGACCAAAATGGTACTAGTTTAAATAATAATAAGAATAAGAATAATAAATAATTTTTTAATCATTCTACATAATTTTAATATAAAAAATATTCTTTTTACTTTACATACGTAATAATTTTTAATAAAAATATCAATTTTATTTTATATCCTAGACCAAAATATTCGAATCGAGTATTTTAATTTAAAATCTGAAATAAAGTTAATATTTTTTATTAAAAACTATCGAGGATACGAAGTAAAATAATATTTTTATATTAAAATTTGTGTAAAATAATTAAATAAATTTATTTATTATTATTATTATTTTTTAAACTGATACCATTTTAGTTTTGATTTTGATCCTCGCGCCAAACAGGGCCAAATAAGTTACAAAATAATTTTTTGTAGGTTGTATTTTTGTTTCTTTTCATCTATGCACTCCACTAGTCCACTACCTTGTGAACACCAACTAGTTGTCACGTGAGTTTAGCTCCCACATTTACTCAACTGCATATTTAGGATCGAACAGTTCGATATCATCTAAGTTACAAGTTTCTCATACTCAAAGCCTTGTATTTTCTCTAATCATGCAGTAGTACTAGGGGTAGCAATATATGACTCGATCTGTGAACCTGACTCGAACCCGACCCGCAAATTTCGGGTGTGGGCCATAAATTTTGACACATTTATTAGACAGGTCGGGTTCGAGTTGGGCATAATCGAGTCGAGTAGGATTCGAGTTGGACATTTATCAAAAAATACTCTATAAACGGGTCGGGTCGGGTCGACCCGCTAACCCGACTAGCCAACCCGACACATTTATTAATCGGGACGGGTTTGGGTCATAAATTTTGACCAATTTAATAAATGAGTCAGATTCAAGTTAAAGCTATTCAGGTCTAGTGAAATTCGGGTTTGACCTGAACCCGACCCGCCAACCCATTTTGCCTGTAGTCCATTTATAAGTCATCGCAACTAATTGTCGCAACTTTCCTTATTTTATTTGCATACCACTTATTATATTTGGTGTTTTTTTTTTTCTATTTTTCATCTTTATTTTAAATTTTATTTTATTAAATGACGTTACAGCATATCCTAAACTACTAGGAAAATAAATGATTTCTCTAGTACGCAAAATTTTTGATAGGATTTTATAATCTAGGCCCCGTTTATCTAGGAGTTTAAAATTAATCAAGTTTAATTTTAATCAGGCATATCACATCATATATAAAATTTAATATTAAAAATTAAATTTATTTCACATCCTACATATATTACTAAAATAATAACTAATTTATATCACATCCCTCACATATTCCAACATAATAACTAACTTTATATCACATCTCTCACACATCCCAACATAATAACAAACTTTATTTCACATCATTCACAACTTTTAATAAAAAAAATATCTCTATTCAAATTTAATTTTAACCTTCTTAAATTTAACCTTACAAACAAACACACCCCTATTTGTAATTATACTTTAATTCATATTTTTTTAAAATTTTTATTTCGATTCTTAATTAAAATAATGGAGACCTATTGATCTCTATTTTATTTTTATGTTTTTATGTTAAATTTTAAATAATTTAAAAAAAAAATTAAAAATATATTAGAGATTCTAACGAATAATTTTTTTTAAAAAAATATATATGAATTAAAATATATTTTAGAGATAATTATATTCAAGTCCTTGAATTTAACACTTAATAATACACAGGTTCATATTTTTTAAAATTATAACATCGGGTCCTTAAGTTTTTAATAAATTACTAAATAGTCTTTTTTTATTTTTTATTATTAAATTTTTTTAAAATTACCATTATAACCCTCTCTCTCCCCTTCCCCCCCTCTCTCCTGTCGATCCTTGCCACCCGACTGTCGGCGGGTCGCACACCCATTGTGAGACCGCGACAATTCCCTCGCACACGCGAGGGACAGCCGCGGCCATCGGTGGCTCGCACACCCTACACGAGGTCGCAGCCGGCAGCCCTCGAGCGNCCTACAGCCTTGCTCGGGGCGTGCGACCCGCCGGCGCCATGACCGTCCCTCGCGAACAGGGATCGACAAGAGAGAAAGAGAGGGGGGAGGAGGGAAAGGGGTATAATGGTAATTTTAAAAAAGTTTTAATAATAAAAAATAAGAAAGGACCATTTGGTAATTTTTTGAAAACTCAAGGACTCAGATGTTATATTTCAAAAATGTGGACCTGTATTAAGCTTTAAAAATAGATATATGGGTGTAATTATTCCTATATTTTATTATTTTTTCATATTAACATTTCAGAAATTGTTGGTCATTTTATATGAATTTCAAAAATAATCCAGCCGCACAAGCCCGAGTTGCTGCTTGCTAGCATGGGTTCCTCCTCGGTGTCGCTCCTCCTCCACCCACTCCCAATCCGCCGCACCGCCGCCGCCATCTGCTGCATCGCCAAGAAGTCATCTCTCTCGCGGCCGCTCCTAGGCCGGCGGCAATGTCTTTATCTCTTTCTCTCCTCGCCCGCGGGCATCCTGGCGCGAGGCGACCCAGCGAGCGCGGAGGACATACCTCTTTTCGGTCTGAGGAAGAAGCTGAAAAAACTCGAGGAGGATGCGGTGGAGGTGGTGACGGAGGGGGAGAAGGTCGTGAAGGAAGGTCTCGCTGCTGCAGGAAAGGAGGTGGAAGTCGTGGAGGCGGAGGGGATCTCTGCAGCTGCTGGAATCGGCGCCGCCGGCGATCTGGTGCAGGCCGGCGCGGTGGCTTGCGCGGAGGTGGTCGGCGTGCTCGTCGGAATGTCCGTCGTCAACGGAATCCTTGGGCCTGAGGGCAAGGAATCTTGATCTGCCAAGTGCCTGTAAATTTGCCCTTTCCTCTTTCTTTAATTGTCGTCTTGTTGCATCGAATTATAGCACTATCAATTGAAGATTTTGTCAGTTTCAATGTTGTTCTCAATCCAGCTAAATAACCTTCAGTTCAATCTAGCTAAAGAAAACTGGAACTTTCAAGTCCTTGGATTAACCTGATGTGCACGATGAGAGTTCACACTTTAGACTGAAAACATTAGGTCTTGTATAGTTGGAGGCCATAGCCAAAATGATCTCCGACTATTTTATTGAATAAATAAATAAATAATTAAGTATAATGTGTTAAAAATTGTGTAGAATATGATATAAAGTGAATTTTCTATATTGAAATTTATGTCTTAAGATGAAAAATGAAATCTTTCTTAATAAAATAATTGAAGGTCATTATGACCACAAGGCTTTAGGGTTCTTACAAAATTGCAGAATTCGGGTTTCTTCACAGCCCTCTTAGTGATCCAACTTGTGCCCTGTTCTTTAGCTGAACAATGATGTTTTGCTGAAGAAATGTAATGAGATAGCAAACTGTGAATGGCATGTTAATTTGATTTTTAGGGCTTTGTGCTATTAGCCTTTGTTAGATTTGGATCATAACAAAAGTCAACTGTAAACCTCATTCTAAACCAATTTTTAGCTACTTAAAGGAAAATTTATTAACGACCATCTTTTAAGGTCTAAACTGCATAAATTTTGATTAAATTTTTAAGTATAAGCTGAAATTTTGAAGCAGCTTAAAGTGACTTCAAGCAATTTGAAAATTTTAATGATTTTTAAGTTCAAACAGTTTAAACTTAAGCTTAAACTACTTCAGAGTGGTTGCCAAACGGAGCCAAGCCATTCAAATTGGGCTTAAGCTGCTTTTCCTTGTTCATACGCTTACTCCGTTATTTGTTGAAAATATTTATGCAGATATAATGATGCGTAATGATGTATTTTAATGAATATCCGAAAGAACGTCATAATAATGTCATCCCACGCAACATCCCTAAATGCAGCAAATGAATAGTTGGCCACTTTTTCATTTGCATTTTCCCAGCTTAATTTATATCTTATGATGACAACAACCATTATTAGTTCTTTTTCAGACAATAGTTTCTAATTCATGTAATTTGAATTGACAATTTTTTAATGAAAATTGTTACACTTTCTGCATACCAGTTGAAGATTTTGTTTGTTCTTTCAAAAGTGGATGTTAACACATGTTCAATGCTGTACCAGACCTTGCTGAAAACAACCTGAAACTATCTAGTTATTAAACCACTCTGATGAAAAAATTTTATCATAAGAACTTCAAAATTAAACAGTAGGAAAAGGGATAAATTTCTACTCAGCTTTTCCATATATCAGACTTGTATTTATGAAGGCTGTGTGGTATGGGTTTATGTTACATGTGGCAAATCGGCGGCTTCATTAAGTTATCGTTGTATAGCTTATCTATTTTATAAAAACTATTTAGTAATACAACTGTGTTTTACAACAATAATGTCCCACTCGGTGGATTTAGCTATATAAATATTTTGTTTCCATTGCATTCTATCAAACGATTTCTCATTTTGCTCCGAGTCTCCAGGTATGTAGGATCGTTTCTTATAGTTTTTTGTCTTCATCTTCTTCTTTTTGCATGAAAAGAATTTGACTCTTTATTAGAGCTTCTATCGGTCTATGATTTATACGTTTAAATCATCTAAGCTGACTCTTTCTGAGTTTATCTTCAATTGAGGCTACTCAAACCATCTCATACACATAGTCATTTGTCATCTTGTCATTACACGTCGACCTACTTTTTCACCTTAATATCTTTATCTTTGTGCATTATTTTATTTATGTATTTTTTCTTTATATGTTAATATTCAGCACTATATAAAATCGTTTGTCTTATTATTATCCTATAAAGCTTTACTTTTAAGCCTAATTTAGATTTTTCTATTATATAATGCATCAGATGCATTCCACTATTCAATCTATCTACTTGGATTCAACTAATAATATCACTATCTACTTCATTGTCATTTTATATGATTGGTCTAAGCATTTAAACAGCCCACTCTTTCTGATAATTTGATTATCAGTTGATACCATTCATTTGTAAATACTTGGTATATTGTGACTGTGTTGTAAAACGCAATTACAATATATTTGTAAACAAATAACCAGTACAATTGCTATTGCGAAAAGCTGTTGCAGAGAGAATTGTCCCAAATTGACTTTGAGGCTCAATGTAAAAAAAAGTGAATTTTCTTTTTTTTTTCTTTAGCAAAATGTTTTTGGTAATTGAGTTTAACAAATTCTAGACATGTTGAACTTTAACTATTCCGACGGAACTAAAACTCATATACATTAAAGAGGTATATTAAGCCATGAGACTTAAATGTAAAGATTTAAAATTCATGATGCTTTAATGCAAAAATTCAAGAGCTTCCTCACCTGAGAGGACCCACAAATTTTCTAGAACTTCTAAGTTCACTTTTAATTGATTTTCAAGTGATTAAATTCTCATGTTGGATTAAAGGGTTTTTTTTTTTTGATATTTAAAGGGAATATGTATAATTCTATAGTATTCAACCTACCCACAAAAATATTACATATTGACAATTAAAATTATATAAAAATTATACTTTATGTATAACTCATGCTATAAAGTTGTGGCATGTATGTAAACATGGCAAGTTTAAAAAGAGTCATGTTACTAGTGACACGAATCCGACTCATTTATTTGTAAATGTGGTGGATTAGTAAAGTAGTTGGATTGACTGGTCAAAGAAACCTGTCGCAAGTATGTAAACAAGGGAGGTTTTGAATGGGTTGAGTCATTTGCGGCTCAAATTTGATCTGTTTATTTGTAAATGGGATATGTCAATAAATGAGTTAGTTTTTTTTTTATTTATTGAAGCCTCACATGGAGGGGGAACCTTATTCATTCAGCTCCCAACTGACAAATAAGACCTAAGTACAAGCTAATAATTCAAAATTTACTTTCTATCTCGCAAGAGATGAACTCCAATCACCTCGTCGAGCCTTGTGTTAGCTTCACGAGCCTTTGAGGAGCAAGTTGGAGTAACTTCACGTGACGGGCCATGGCTGAAGAGGATGAAGAGTGATCGCTAGATCGGGATGGCAATGGGATAGGTTTGGTGCAGGTTAGCCAAAATTTGAACCTATTCACATCTCAAATATCTCCACTCGCACCTACCTTATCACCTACCTAAAGTCAGATTTGCACCCATTCCCACCCCATTTGCTCTGGTCAAGGAGTCATGCGAGATGAGTCAAAATTATCGAAATGATCAAAGTCATTAAAGCACCAAATATGGGAATACGTTTATTTTTATACTTAAATCAATTGGAGCATGTTGGGGTTTTCCCGAACTTGTATTCTCCCCATACCCTCCCGATAAGTTATAATCAGAGGAATTTTTACTCTGTGATTTTTTTTCCTCTTAGAAGAGCCAACCCAATCAAACCGGATGCAAGTGGAGCTCCATGAGGCATGTCTAAATAGTCTTTTCGATGTTTGGTGATATTCTGAGAGAAAGAGAATCATTGGCGTATAAACCAGCAACTCCTAATAAACATCGAGATCTAATGGTAAAATTGCAGGAATGAATTATCCCATATCACAATATGTAGAGGTATTATTGAGCTATATATATAAAGTCATTACATAATGATATCAGACACAATCTCCTACAAAACGATGTGATTTTAGGATGAAACATAAAAAAGCTAGTGGGCTTGTGATGACTTGTAGTCGAAGAGCGTGGGTAGAGATCATCCATTGAAGACATAAGAGCTCGTGATAACTCGTAGCCAAAGAGAGCAGAATCTTCGGGTGAAGGCACGAGAGAAAGAAAATTCCTGGTGTGGGGGAGGGTCTAGGAGGTTACGACTGAGGCTGACAACACTTCGATATCTAGAGCTTGATGGTGTTCTTGTTCTTCCCATTCGCCACCACTCATGCCTTATTTATAAAGTTTTCGCCAGTGAACTCGTGAATTAGGGTTACTAACAACTGGATCTATCAAGGCTAATTAAATAGTCGGTCTTAATCTCTAAATTTTGTTCGACTATATTTGATGGGTTAATTTGATGATCAAAATTTTTGCTAAATTGAAGCAATTATAATCCCACAATTTAATCAATTCTTAAAAATCAACTTAAAATAAAAAAAAAAATTATTCATTCACACAAAATCAAAAAATTTTAAGAAAACTTTATGTATAAATACCTTTTCTTTTAGTAAATATTACAAACTTTATATTTAATTTTTAAAAAATATAAAATTCAATTATAAATTATATTTTATATATTTTTATTTATGACTGTCACAATATTTTATCAAATTTTGACATTTATTTTAATTATAATTAAAAATTTAGCAGTTGATATAAAGCGATAGTTATTTAAAAATATGAAAAAACTAAAATGAACGATCTTATTTGATGTGATTTAATTCTCCTATTTAATTTGAATGTATAAATCTACTAATTATTTTTATCTAAAGATTCTTATAAAATGTGATATAATATAATTTATAATTATTATTTTTTTATTTATAATTTTTGAAAATTAAATTAAAAAATTTATAATATTTATTAAATATTTTACTACATACATAATTCTCCCAAAACTCAATTTCAAGCCAAACTCAAAATTATTGGGTTTTAGCGTCGGTAAATTTATGTAATTTTTATTTCTATAAATATTTTTTTTCATCTCGTATGAGATCTTTTGAGGTTCATATACATTTAAAAAGATAAAATAAAATTTTTTATATAAAACAATATATTTATATAAATATTATTTTTCTTTATATAAAACTTATTTTACTTTAGTTATATTAAACAATATATAAAAAAATATAGCTATAAAATATAATTTTTTCGCGAAACATTAAAGGATATTGATCGACTCGAAATCGATTGGAATCGACTTGAGCCGATTTCGATTCATTTTTGAGCCGGCTAGAAAATGAATCGAATCTCAATTTTTTGTCTAGCCGATCTTGAGCCGGATAAGCTTGACTCGATCCGGCTCGGTTTATAATATATGAATTATATAACATATATATATATATATAATATTTAATATATATTATATACATATATTATATATATGTATTATAATATAAAATATTTTTTAATTCGAGCAAATTTTGAGTTGGATCGAGTCGAGTCTACCCGGCTCAAAATCATTACCAAGCTGAACTTTTTGCTCGTTAGTTAGCTTATTTAAATCATTTTAATTTCAATTCAATCTAAAATAAATTCGATTTTTGATCTTCTATAGATGGGCTTATGGGCCAACCCAATGCACAAAAATCCTTGAAATCCCTCAAAAACATATTTTTTATAGATATTTTATATTTTTTTTTAAATTATACATATACTTAAATATTAAAACTTTAATTTAATTTTATATTTTACATAAATTTTAATTTTA
>JAEMOT010002185.1:185806-217481 GCA_019297695.1 Apostasia ramifera
TTGTCTTAGGAGGTGGGACAACCATCCGAGGTGGATGGCTCTGTGAAGCCCCAACGTGTTCTTCAGTAACACGTGGTATTTCAGAGGTAGTGATCTTATTAACTTTAAGGACTGCTACTTCATTCGTTAGATTTTTAACTTGTTCTTGAAGTTGCAGTATGAGATCACGAGGAGTATTCCCGATCTCATCATCCCGAAAATGTAGGCCACTACGGGTTGACATGATAGACTAAAATGCAGATTAAGATGCAAACTAAAATGTACCCAAAACTAAATGCAAACCTAAGCACTAACCTACAATGAACCTAAAATGAACCTAGGCTCTGATACCAAGCTGATGCAGCGCGGGGATCGGTTTAACGCGATCCTAACGCTACCAATATTAAGTTAGCGCCTAGATTTATATGTATATATTCAAATGACTAAATGCAAATAAAGAGGAGATTAAAACTAAGTTTTTCAAATTATATTAAATATAATTATTTGCATATTCACATACGCGTCATGAAACAACTTTGATGATTAAACCTCAATCCGAGCAAATTCAGAAAATTATAGCAAATAAGATAATTAAATGATCGAATTTCAGAATGAATTTAACTCGTATGCATATTATTTTGAATCACTTTGCACATGATAGTTAATCGAGTCATTTAACATATAAATCTCCACTAAGCACGAGTCATATGAATTCAACTCAGATTAAATAACTCATAACAGCAAAGAGGAATCAAAGACATATCATCAACAGCATCATGAAAGGGAAAAACAAGGAAACAGCTAAACAGGGAAAATAGGGAAAACAAAGTAGGAAAATAGGGAAAACAACGAGATTTAGGAACTAAGAAACACTATAAGCAAACCAAGGAGAATCAGAACTCAAAGTCGAAGCCTCAGCCCCCTGCCGTAGCCTCAGACGAAACCGAATCGTTCCCGAACAAGCCGCAGCCACCTGCCCGGCTTCAAACAGTGGAAGAACGTCGAACGCAGCCGCCTGCTGCCGTGCCGACGACGAAATCCGTGACCACCTGTCCGGATCTTTGAGTCGTTCCTGAAACGAAGCCGCAGTCACCTGCTCGACTCCGATCAGTGGAGAAAGCGCCGTAAGCAGCCACCTGTTGCAGTGCCGGCGAGAAATCCTTGGCCACCTGCCCGGATCTCTTCGAATCTCTGCTCTGAGTGAATCGCTCACAGAAAATTCATCAACTCCTCTCCCCTTCCCTTCGCGCTGCGTTCTTCTTTTTATAGCGGAAAAAACCGAGTGGAAGAGAGGTGCGGTTTCACTTTTCTCTGCAGGACACGTGGCCGGCGGTTGGGGAAGAAGATCGTGGTCGGCAGTTGCTTGCATGGGCGTGTGGCCGGCGAAGGAAACCGCCGAATCCGGCGGAGAAAGCGTCGTGGAGTGAGACCGAGCGAAACACAGCAAGAAGGGCGGCGTTAATGGCTGCCCCGATCTGCTGAAATCCCATTTAGGGATTTTAATTGAACAATTATAGCTTAGCCTTCACTTTCTTGCCCCTTTACATATAAGTCCATTCCTGCTTTGCCCCTTCACCAACAGAGTTAAATTTGAATCAAATTTAATTCAAATTGGATCCAACTCAATCCAATTGAATCAAATTGACTCAAATGACCCAAACAACACTCATACTAATACCAATTTGATTTCAATTGAACCTTAAATCAATGTTCCTGGGTTCAATCGAATCAAATCCAACCTGATTAATTTGAATCTAATTTGACTCAAATTGAATATAAATAATCCAACTTGAATTTAATTAATCCAAATTAACCAAATAAGACTCGAAATAAATACAAGACACCAAAGTGGGCATTCCCACCGACATAAAACATATTGTTTGACTCAATAAACGACCTAAATAAGATATGCAGATAATAAGATAACTATATACAAGATAAAATTGTTATAATCTACGCTCAAGGTCGTAGATTATAACGCAGTCGTTGACGCTGGTGATCTGGCTCTGCATCAGATTGCCTATTTTACTTTCAGACTCGGGCTTCGTTGCCTTGTTTTGGTCAAAAATAGTTCCATGCATCATTAAAGTACAAGAATGCAATGCGCTAATATTATGCAACTCCTCTTTTCAATGAGAGAAAATACTACTACTAATTCAACATGGAGTTTAGTCCTCTGTTGTTGTTTGGATGTTGGTTGGGTCCAAGTATTCGGCGTAGATTTTGCTAAATCATGTAACATTCATGGCACACATTATTTTGAACCAAAACAACATATCTGGTAGTAACTTACATGAATGTTATTATCAATTTTTTTTATACACCATATTATACTATCCCTTGTTGTCTCATGGGCTTGCTATATCGCTTGGTATTGAAGTTATCTATAGAGCATCTACTTTGACCCATATCCTGCTAGTTCACCGTTATATAGTCACTTTTTTCCATTCTCGTAGATTTATGCATAATTGTCTATGCATTGCTTTCCAGACTCAACTTCTAATGATAGCATAAAGTAGGACTTCTGTTAGGCAGTGGATTTGAAAGCTTTCTTCTTTGATGCTAATAATGTGCATGGCTAGAATCACAATCACAATGAAAAATATTCTAGGAATGTACCTCTAATGGGGACATTTTGATGATCAATAATCTAGATTAGATCTTACACCATGATGTCAAATGCATGATGTAAATTATTTATTTTCATTTATTTTATTATTTGTAAAATTTGTTAGGAGTTTGAATTAGTTAAAAGAACTTATTTATTTATTTTAAATATTAGTGAGTTTGTTTAGTTCCGGATTGCCCAGTTTTATTTTCGGATGAGGTTGGCCCCTCTGTACATAAACTCTGTAGTTGAACAATTAGACTAAACCTATGATGGTTAAAAAATTTGAGTTTCAGTGCAGTTCAATTTTGGATGGGGTCGGGTGAGGGATTTATGAAATGGTTGATATCCCCCTAAAGGATAGTGCGAAACTGTATGTGATGTTTTTTTAATCCTTAATTATCTATTTATTTTCTATTTTGTAGTAACAAAAAATCTTGAAAACATAAAAGTGAATTTCCCCTTATTGGGAACACTGTTCAGCGCCTTTCATCTTTATCAATTTGCACATTCCTTTTCGTTTGCATGGATTATGTAAAGATGCTGAGTGTATGATCCATCTTTAGACTTGTTATTAATGCTGAATTTGTTGAACTATTCAAATCATGAACATTAAAAAGTGAGATGTATACTTTGAAGAATGAAACTAATAAAATATAATTTAGTTGCTCAAAACCTTTAGTATCTAGTGGTCATGTTAGCCATAGGAGTTTGGATCATACACTCAGCATTAATGTCACACCTTTTATCCAATCACGATAAATAGAAATTGTTAATCAACAATAAGATGAAGTCATCCTTAGGATGCAAGAACAACTTGAGGGGATTAAGGATAGTGTTGAAAAGATTAAAGCCTATAGGACTAGAAATAGCTCATAACATCCTTCGACATCATCATGACCTATAGATGATGATCTTCAGACTTCTATCAAAGAGCCAGTGAGAGTTGTCTTCTTAGAGTTTAGTCCACCTTCATTCCACCTTTATTACGAGTTTGGTAAGATCCATAAGCGATCAAAGTGAAGATAATTTAGTTGCCTTACATGCTTTGAATTGCTTATCCCTTATAGTCGAGACCCATTCACGTTCGTATAAGGCTATTCTAGAGGATGGTTCTACCATTCTTATTAATCAGCGTTGCCTAGTTCCCATATAGTTAGGGCTTGTTTGGCTAAAACTTAAAAATGGGTAAAATCATATTTTAATAATATTTAAATTTATTATAAATTTTAATAACTTTATTTCACATCCAACACAAATTCTAACCTTAAAATCAACTTTATTTCACATTCTACACCTACCAATATTAAAATAAATTTCTTTGTTGTCAACTCTATAAAATAAAATATTCTCTTTTCTTACTTAAATTAACTGATGAATATCTTTCTATTCCTAAATTGCAGCTAAGGCCATCCATTCCTGGTGTCCAGACGATTGGGATGATTGGTGCTTCACCGGTGCGGGCAAGTGGGGTTCAACATCTACAGAGACTTGGTCAACCGAACACTAGAACCACAGTTCCGTCAGACACTAATCAATCTTTAAATACCCAAGTAAGTTGGGGAGAGACTCTTTGTTTTTCATAATTTAGTTTTGATTCCAACGCCTTGTATGTTTCTGGAATTCCTCACATGTTATACCCTAGTGTTTAACGCAGAGTTCTTCCTTTGAACTTGTATTTTTCTGTTTCTGGCTGGTTCTATTGCTCTCTTTTGTTTATCATTATGCTGCAAAATTTTTCTTGTGGACACATCTGCAAGGTTTGTTTCTGCACTGGGATTCATTTAAACAATTTTTATTCGCCTCTGTCATCGCTGCTCGTAAATTTGGTTGTTATTAGTGTGCCTTTTTGCAAACCCTCAAAACTGGTATTCCTTGGGTTTCATTATTTAAATCCTAACCTTAATTAGAAGATATTTTTTTGTGACGGTTGGTGCGTGCTTTTGGATTTATCTTACCTCCAAGGAAGAGCTTCACAATATCTGTGAGAAAAAACCAATGATTTCATTTCGATGGAGACCAATGCCTTATTGGTCAAATTTACAACCGAATCAATCCTGCTCATGTGACAATACTAGATAATTTTATAAGCCAATGTAAATCTCTTATCACTTTTTATGTCATGAATTTCTCTCTATGATTTCATGGAAGTAATTTACTTTACTCTGATTTAGTGCTATATTAAGGAATTTGTTTCCTTCTAGGAGTCTCTGTCAACTTTTCAAGCTTTTGTATTTGAAGAGCAGGCATTTTAATTGCTTTCCTCACAGGAATATTTATTTTTATTAAATTGTAGAAACTTTCAACTCCTGGACTATCAAGACCAGCCTCAATATCTTCATCTACTGCCTCATTAACTGCACCACACAATGCACAATCTCTTCAACAGCAGTGGATGTCAAACCAAGGGAAGCAAACACATTTAACATCAATCCCATCATATAGGCCTCAAATGAAACAAAGCATCTTACAACAAAGACCGCAAAGTCAATATCAGCAGCAGCAGAATTCCCCTTCTGTGACTTCATCTCAATTGCAGATTTCTTCATCATCACAACAGCAGCAACACCAGAAGCAACAATCGCCACTACCAGAGCAACAAATTATGTCCATGCAGTCATCAGAGCTCCATAAGAATCAACAACCGCTGCCTCAGCAACAACCTCAACCTGCCAGAGTTCTTGGTTCCACAACTCAAAGGTCAAACATTCCGTTAGCTCAACCAGTTTCTGGGACTGCTATTCCAGTCACTGCAGATGGTGCTGAAAATTGTAACAACATTCTCAGCAAGAGGAGTATCCGAGAGATTTTAGCTCAGGTGTTTTGTTTTGCTATCACCTTATATGTTTCCTTCTGTTTTCTTTTCAGTTGTGGTGTTAATTTTAAACTTTTTTTGCTTCATTTGTTGAAGCTTATTATTTTTTGGTGCTGCATCGAGCTAGTTTTTCATGATGGTGTTTAATCTTTAACTAGTACCATGATCGCTAAGGATATGTAATTAGTCCTCATTATAATCATTCCTGGTGCTCCCAGTGGAGCAAAACCACCACCATCATCAACCCACCAACACACGAGCAAACAAAATGAATGGTATTATGCGGGTCAAACTTTTTTTTACTGTTGATTGATGAACTTATGTCATCATATTGATAACGAGTTTCTCTCCTATATTCTCTATTTTCCAAATTCTTGCTGCGCCATTTGAGACTATTGGAATGTCAATGCTCATGGTTTGTAGTGCTAGCATCATTGACATTGCTGTATATTTGCCATTTTCTTCTCATCGTGATTGATTTTAGGACTAAGCAAATCTGGTTTGTTTTATCCCTCCAAAATGCGCCATCGTTCCTACTAGTTCTTTTGTTGTTGATATCTCTCTTCTTTCTGCATTTGTATATTGTTAATCATGTCAGCTTGAGGTTCCTGCAGCAATGAATTACTGCTTGTTCATATGTCAAATAAGCTGCAAGTTTCAGTTAATCACACTTCCCTTAAATTTGGCAGATTGACCCATCTGAGAAGTTAGAACCAGACGTGGAAGATGTTCTGGTGGAGATAGCTGAGGATTTTGTTGAATCTGTGAGTCCCTTATTGTTTTGTTCATGTATCTTGTGATGCCAAGTTATGGTATAGAGGAAAACAATTGCTACATCTACAATGTTGCTAATACTGCCATGAAGGATTTCAATGACGTCCCTGATATTGATTACTGTTGAGTGCATTGAGACTTCTAAACTTATGATATCATAAGTATAATATCTTTTGTGTGTGGATTCAATTTAGTTTGGTGTCACTTTTTCATGAATGGGTTTTTTTTTATGTTCTGAATCAGTATAGTTTAGGTGCAATACTTCAGTATATTTCTAGTTTGGGTTTCATTTTCATTTTGTGAAAACTGATGTTATCTTTATCTGTTCCACCTTTTTATATAGCATACCTCTCACCATTTTTGTAAGTCTGTTGGACAGATAACAACAGCTGCTTGCTCATTGGCTAAGCACCGACAATCCAATGCTTTGGAAGCAAAGGACATACTTTTACATGTAGGTAAGCATTTTCGTGTCAGCCTTTTTTTCAATTAGAATTTGTGTGACCTTCATTTAATTGTTTGTGATGGTTGTAATGAGTGTATTGTGCCTGTTTTAATTTGTATATTACTCTGCAGAGAGAAGTTGGAATATGACATTTCCTGGCTTTGGTGGAGATGAGATTAAGTTTTATAAGAAGCCAGTAAGAGTTTTAAAATCATCTGCAATCTATAATGCCATTATTCTTCTGCCATTGGCTATAATATATCTACTGCAACGCTTGTGGTAATTTGCCTCAATTTTCTTTGGTACTTCTTTGCAGTATACTAATGACATTCACAAGGAGAGGCTTTCAGTGGTAATCTTTAATTTCATCATACTATTGAATGTTCTCTTTCTTGCATTGGCATTGGAATTTCTGCTTTATAGCCTTGGCATATATTGGTTGTATGCTCTGCTAGACTGCTTGTGATGGTTACTGTCTTCTATTGACCATTAATTGCTAAAAGTTCCTGATGATGAATACACTGTAATGCATGCATAACATATTAAAACTAAGCTGGAAGATGGACCTGAAAACTCCTTATGTTATTTAATCAACTACTTTTCTGGTGAATGTCATGCCAGACACTATTAAAATGACTTTTTGGCTTAATGAAGAGCATTCTATTGTAAGTTTTGCCTTGAAACTAATGTTTAGTTGCTAATCTCGTTATGTTAGACTTGTTAATGAACTGAAACTTTACACTTCTGTTTGTCTGACTTTTATTTTATAGTTATGGTTAATTATACCATTTCCTTCTCATCAAACAATTCAGTAGTCCTAGTACATACCAAAAAGGAGCTTCCCAATCTCCAGTTAGGATACATAGTATCAACATCTTGTGAATCACCCATGAAAAGATCATTTCACCTTTTGTTGCTCTGAATTTTCTACGTGGTCTTTGTCCCACCTTTAAACAGCAAGGCATTTTCTGACTTACTGACATATTATTTATGACATCAGACTATCTGTAAATTATATTTTACAGTCGTATATTAGTCTATATTACAGATTTACATATTAGCGTTAAGTACAGAAATATTAAGAACAATTTTTGAGAATCCCCCCAAAAAAAAGGGATAATTACCTACATGCCACACAATTTAGTTTTATTTATGCCTTACCCATCCATTCTTAGTTAATTACGCTATGCACACTCAAAACATTATAAAAGCTTACATACACATATTTTAACTTATTTCTATTATAATGAGTAATCATAATTTTTCAATAACCTAACTGTAATTAAATTACAAAAAATCTGAGCAGTTTATTATATTATTTTAAGGATATTTAAATATATTTTGAGTGAAAATCCTAAAACCTTAATGTTTAGGTGGCGGCAAAGGAAGAAGACATCCGCGACGTAAATTGATTTTAGGACAAATCAGTGCTTTAGTGTGGTATTGAGGAAGAGAAAAATATATACTATTAAGAGAAAATATAATTTTAATGATTTACTAACAGAATATTTTTTTTTCAAATAGATTTTGATTTAGTTTTAACTCAAATGTGTGTTTGTAAGATTTTGTAATGTTTTGAGTGTGCATAGTGTAATTAATTAAGAATGGATGGGTGAGGCATAAATAAAACTAAATTGTGTGGCATGTAGGTAATTATCCTAAAAAAAAAACAAGCTTTGCAATCTTTTGGCTTAACATTACTGATTACTTGAGAAGAGCAACATGGGAGTTTTGGTGTCTCGCAAACTCATAGAGGATACTCATATTTCAACTTCAACTATCTATTCTAGAGCTTGGGATGTTGACTTGCCTTCCCAAATATGCTGGTTGAAAAGTTATATAACCATGAGTTGCAAGATGCTCAACCTTTCAATAAATGTGTGTATATATATACAAAGAAAACATATATACAATTTATTTTATTATTTGCTCACTTGCTTTTCTTATGATTTAAGATAATTATGAAATTTATTATTACTATTTGTATATTAGTTATTAATCTTGAAGAACACATATTTCTTTTACTGGTACTGTATACACACACATATGCACTCACACAGATAGATACATGTATTTATCATCATTGTTCAGTCATGTAACCTTTCAACTCGTATATTTGGTATTATCCATGAGTTTGAGAAACTCGTCAAAATTCTGCTGTTGTTTTTTTTCCCAGGTAATTACGGATTACAATCTTAGGCTGAAATTTGTGTTGATATTTCTAGGATTATTTTTTTTGGTATCACTATTTTTGTGATATAGGTGTATTCCACGGTAATGAAAAGATTTCATAGTACCTTGATATCATAACTAATGTAGCGATACATAATACAATGGCAAGGCATGTGCATTTGCTGTTTCAGGGTGTGACCTTCATGTTTCTACAGATTAGGAAGTCTATGGGAATAGCAACTGATGGGGGGAATATTAAGAATAATGCTGCTGGACAAGCAGCTGCAAATTCTAAAGCTCAAACAGGAAAGGCGTCTGGAGCTGCTGCATCTGGTTCTCCCAAAGGAATTTGAACCTCTTTGGCAGAGAATGCTGCTCTGACATGGTAAGCCAATCTGAAGCTTTTTGCTTTGCGTATTAGTATGCCTGAGCTCTAGGGCTGGCAATTATGGCAGAACTTGAAAATTTTACAGTAAATTACTCAAATTATACCTTATTTAAAATTGAGTTTTTTTTATTACTTAAAGTCAACTCTGTCAAAGTGGAGTTGATTTGACGTGAAGTTGACATGATTATGTGCATGATCATATGTACATAAATACGTGTAGATATTTAGACATTCATATGTAAAGAGGGTTCTAATTTATATATGTGGGTCATAGATAGCATTAGTCAAATATATTTGACTATCAGCTAAACTTTATTATACAGTAGATCTCTTGTGTATGTGTGTTATATTGTATGCCTGCATGCATGCATGTATGTATGTATGTATGTATATGAAGTGATGTATAAAGTAATATACTATAGGCCTAGGGAATAGAACAGTCTGTTTGTTTCGTCACAATAGAAATTAATATAAAATAGATAATAGGGTAAATATCATCAAGGGTTCCTTAGGTTTAGAGATAATATCAAAAATCTTTCAACGAGGAGGCCTTTGATGTTGACATTAATATTTTAATCAGGTTCATTTTACTTAATTTGATAATTTTTTCATCTTTTAAATAAAATTTAATTTAAAGATAAAAATAAAAAACCCTTCTCTTCCACCTCCTATCCCAAGCTTACATCGCAACGGGGCACAATAGCGCAAGGCTACTACACGCTGACGCTGTGCGTCCCTACTAACTCTGCGCCCTGCCGCTCTGTGTATGTGCACAGGCTACTAGTTCTATTGGAAATAGGATTGACTATAGATTTTGTGTTGCACACGCGTGGGAAACGACTAGCGTAGGTCGGTTGCGCGCGCGATTCTGTGCTGCTGTGTGCGCAACGCTGGCCATAAGTTGCCATGCACGTGGTAGTGGTCGCTTTTTTGGAGATGGGAGGTATGGGAGGAGCGTTTTTTTTTTTTTATTTAAATATTTAATTTGTGTTTCAGATGTTATGTTCTTTCCTGAAGATTCACAGTTATTGAATTATTGCTCTTTCGGTCTTTCCTTAAGGTTTTGTGGGCTGAATTAGCAATTCTTTTTTGCTCTTTCAGATGTTTTGCTCTTTCAGACTTCATTTAAGTAGCAGAAGTGACAGGTTTAATAATTATTGAATTATGTTTTATCCTTTGTTTGTAATCAATTGATATCTATTTAATTTATTCGCCGAATCACCATATGTAACTTCTTCATTTTAAGATAGATTTGATGTAAATTTTATTTTTAAAAAGAAAAAAATTAAATTAAGCAAAAAAGACTTGATTGAAATATTACTATTAATCTCAAGTGCCTCATTGAAGGTTTTTTAAATCATAAACTTACTTGATATATCTTCAAATTTCAAAGACCTGGATGATATTTACCTTAGATAATATTATGACGCTGCCCTTGGAGGTGGAGGATAAATATTAGAAAGATCCAATTTATGACATAAAATAATAACAATAACAACCAAATCTTTATTTTACTAGGTGAGGTCAGCTACGTGAATCTTTTATTTTCATTGCGCTTTATCAAATAACAAGTCCTCATTTATCTTTGAATATGTGAGATTTTTTCTTATGTTTCTTGCTATGTTTTATTTGGTCTTTCTCTTCATTTTTTAACACAGGCAAAATTCAATAACTCAATTTTTCTTATTACTATCGACTTACAAGTTATATGTCCAAACCATTTTAGCCAACTCTTTTTGAGCTCATCTTCAATGAAGGCTACCCCAACTTTCTCGCAGATATATTCATTTCTCATCTTATCTTTTCGTGTGTACCCACTCATCTATCTTTACATTCTCATTTCTGCGACACTTATTTTACTTATGTATTTTTGCTTTATGGGTCAACATTCTGCACCATATAATATTGCTGGTTTTGCCATTATCTTGTAAAATTTACTTTTAAATTTAAATAATTTTTTTTATCACACAATACATTAGAAGTATTTCTCTATTTTAGGCATCCTGCTTGAATTTTGTTCATAATATCTTCATCTATTTTATCATTATTTTATATAATTGATCCAAAGTACTTAAATCGCTTACTATTTCTGGTAACTTGATTATCACTTGCCATTTTACGAATACAAGTATTTTTATCTTAACTAAATTTGAACTCAATATTTTTAATTTTTGATCTGCTAAGACGAAAATTTTTAGATTCAAAGGAATTCCTCTATAACTTAAGTTTTACCTTAGCCGTTTCTCTAGTTTATCAATAAGGAGAATATCTTCTGCGAAAAGCATACACCAAGGTACTGTTTCTTGAATATGTCTAGCTAGGTCCTCTATAACTAATGCAAAAAAATATGGGTTTAAAAATGAGAATACAAGTAATAGCTTTTTTATATATGTTTTTGATAACTTGAATATAGGCAGTGCAAACTCTTATTTTTTTTCTAGTATTTTTCAAAGCACTTTCTTAGAATTTTATTATATATATTTTTTAAATCGATGAAAATCAAATGCAGATTTTTTTTCTCTAAACTTTTTCATTGAACTTATTAAGAAATAAATAGCTTCTATAGTGGATCTATCAATCATAAAATCAAACTAGTTTTGTGACACTCTAGTATTACAACATAATCTCTGCTCAATTATCCTCTCCCAAAATTTTAAAATATAACTCATTAATTTAATACTTCTATAATTGACACAGTTTTATACATTATTTTTATTCTTGTAAATAGGTACAAATGTATTCTTTCTTCTCTACTCATTTGTCATTCGTTTAATTTTCAAAATTATATTAAATAATTTAATGAGTTTAAACACTCGTTTATCTCTCATACATTTTCAAACATCTATTGAGATATCATTCGGTCCAATTGTTTTCTTACACTTCATTTTCTTTTAAATCTCCAAACTTTAGCATTATTAATACACTGGATGTAACAACAATTGCTATTTTTTTTCAAATGTTAAATTCTTAAGATCAAATGTATTATTACAATCATCATCGAAAAGATTTTGGAAATAATTTATCCATCTATTTTGGGTATTTTTTTCTTTAAAAAGTACTTTAGAATCCTTATTTTTAATGTATTTTATTTGAGTTAGTTTTTTAGTTTTCTCATCTCTTATTTTAGCAAGTATTTATGTGCTTTTTCTTCTTTGGTGTTCAGTTTTCTATATAGATCATCCAACGCCATATTTTTTGCAATACAGACTGCTTTTTTGGACTCTTATCGAGTTATTTTGTATTTCTCTTAATTTTTTTATTCTTACATTTATACCAATCTTTCTAACATATCGTCTCTCTTTATCTTTTTCTTGTACATCTTGTTTCCACTATCAAACATTTTTATTATTAAAACTTTTCTTTTAGATTCTCCTAGCACCTTATTCTCCACCTTGCGAATGCACTTAGCAGCTATCAATCATATAAGATCATCTTTTCCTTCAATGTCCCACTGCCCAACTTCTATAATTCTCTTCCTAAAGATATTTTTATTCTTATTTTTTAGTTTTCACCATCAAATTTGAGAACATTGTTTCAACTTATTGTTTCTTCTCTAGTTCTTCATCTTGAGACCTAAAACCATTAACTGATATTAGACTATTAATAGTCAAACATTCACTTGGGATAATCTTACAATCTTTGCACTGTAAGCGATCTCGTTTTCTTTAAAAAAAATAATTAATTTATGATATGAAGATCCACTCTTGTAAGAGATAATATGCTCATCTTTTTTTTTTAAATAAAATATCAGCAATTATAAAATCATAAGTTTTGGAGAACTCAAAAAATAATTTTACTTTTTTTATTAGTCTTTCCGAAGTCATACCCATCATGAATGCTAACATGTCCAACATGTTCATTTAAATTTCATTCAATACATATTCATTCCTGTTGAGGTATTTCTTGTATCAATTTCTCTAAATCATTCCAATTTCTTTTTTATACTTGCATCTAAACCTACTTCGAGGGTATAAACACTTACGATGTTTATAATTATTCCATTGATCATAATTTTTAAAACTATCATTTTATCTCTAATTCTCTTGACTTCTACTATATGATCCTTTAGACTTTTGTTTAGAATTATATTCACCTCAATTTTATGTCTATAATGTGAAAATCGTTGCTCATTTATCACTACACCCGGGTGCCAATACAGCTGTCATTTTCCATTTCTCACTGTATTCAGACAATACAACGCGTCGCTTTTAGGGAACGCCCTAGTTTTAATGCAAGTTTTTAAAAGATTCATGTCATGATTGATTCGACAAATTTTACGCTGGTTGTTGACTGCCTAATGCAACCCTCTGCGTTTCTCATCTGGGAATTGGGACCCGGCAACGACGCATTCTCATGGCATGCCTTGTTGAAAAATAATAGTTTAAAAGAGCAACTGATAGATAGCAAATGTCTTAAAGCTATTTCCATTGTGTGTCTATTAGAGCCTCCTGATGTGATCAGATTATAGATAGAGAGGAAAAGACACTGCAAGCTGTTAAAATGGGAAAATGCTCAAAAATACAATTGGATAGAGAAGGTGATCTGTGCATCTATGCTTACTCTTGCATAGCCCAATAGGGGAGATGAATCAGTTGTCTGAAAGGAAGGTTGCTGTTGTGTGTACACCTAAGAGCAATGAGAGAGAACAATTGAAGTCAAAAAATATTTCAATTCTAGTGGTTGTGTAAAATAAAGAAAAGAAATAAAGTACATCTCTTAATATGTACAAAATTCCGAGGGGAGCATAATAGCACAGCCCTTCTGAGTTCTCTAATAACCAAGGAAAATACATCGAGTATAGAACGTTGAGAGCTTGTCGTGGATGAAGAAAATGTACAATAAATACATTCAAATACTCAATAGGTGATTAGGAAGAGAGGTGTGCTTGGGCAAAAAAGAGATTTAAGGACTAGTATTGTGGAAGATGCAACACGAGAAGAAACAAAAGCTAATGTACATCACCCTAGAATTAGACGTCGCAAAACGAATGTACATCACCAGAATCAAGAAGATCGTGTTCAACGAACACTATTCAAAATGGCCTAATCTAACAGTTCTTTGTTCTAAAGTGAATACTTCCCAATGAATATTATATACTCAGTCATTACTGTTATGGAAGTAAACTGACCAATGAAATCCTACATTATCTTCACAGATTCCTAACACAATGTGGAGGCAATTGATGGTTCTCATAGCTGGCCTACCATTTGGCTTAGTGGTATCAGTCTTGCTGGAGGAAGAGAATTATGTTGGTAAACTTTTCTTGATATCTCATTAGAAATCATAATCCCTTGAGCTTAAGAAGTTGAATATATGGTTTTGTTTTTTGTTGTTGTTGGTTGTTTATGTAGAAGTTTGATTTCATTATGAGATAGATCTGCAATTCAAAAAAACAATGTAATTGTCTAAATAGAAGTTGAATCGAGTAGAAACAAAGACAAAATTGGCTTCCTTGAAGTAAAAATATTATGAAAGTTGTTTATTTCGATATTTCATTGGATTGTAAGCAGTTTCATCTTTCAACTCCCTCTCCCTCCTCTCCCCCAAATCTTGGTGCCATCCCCACTTCGGAGCGAGAGCTTTACACACTCTGAATATAATGGTAGTGACTCGACTTGAATCGGTTTGAAATGAAACCAAGAAATTTTAATCCACCCAAATCACGCTCATTTTAATTTAAAAAAAAAAGGAAATTACAATTTTGAGTTAAGGTTAACTAGTCTTAACTCCACTTAATCTAATCTTGATGATCTCTGTGATAATTTTATAATTTTGGGTAAATTATACTCAGGTCTTTGAGTTTAACGATTAATAACGTATAAGTTTATGCTTTTAAAATTATAACATCGGGGTCCCTGAGTTTTAATAAATTATCAAATGAGTTTTTTTAATTAATTTTTTTTAAAATTACTATTTTACCCCTCCCTCTCTCTCTCCTCCCGAGTTGGGCGTGCACGCTGTGTGGCCGCGGACCTGTCAGAAGGAGAGAGAGAGGGAGAGGGATAAATTGATAATTTTAAAAAAATTTAACAATAAAAAATAAAAAAAAGACCCACTTAATAATTCATTAAAACTCAAGGACCCCGATATTATGATTTTAAAAAAGTTGACCTGTGCGTTATTAAACGTTAAATTTAGAAACGTGGGTGTAATTTGCCTTATAATTTTTAACACGATCATCTGCACATATCATCAAATTATATTTTCTCTAGATAACGTAACATAATATTTCGTTGTTTCATTGGATCGAATCAAACCACATTTTCCCTCACAGATCCTATGGTTTCATATTTGTGCTGAAGGGAACCAGCCCATATTCTGAATAGCAGAACTCACTCTTCCTACATTGCTGAACTGTAGATTTTCTACTTAGAATGTGGGTTTTTTTTTGGTAAATTGGTATCTTAATGTCATATTATGTTATCTAGAAGTGATCTTTCGAGTAATAATTACATTATTTTTTTAGAATATTATCTGCGCATGTCGTGAAATTAAATAATTATTTTCTCTAATAATATCATTTGTTACATATTAATGCAGCTGGTTTCAACATGATTATTATTGGCTTGCATCAGATATGTCTGTTTTATTATGTTAAAATTAGTCTTTGATGGGGATTTTAAATTTTGTTATTATATTTTAAAATTATTTTTAATCATTAATTTTTTATTTTTAAATATTAATATTTTTATATTTTAATTTTAATTTTTAGAAAAATAAAGCAAGAGATAAAAAATAAATTTTAGATTTTTTTAAAAAGAGGTGAGAATTTTTTTGTTATTTACTAGAAATGATTAATAAATATGAGTGATTTTAATAGGTATAAAAAATGCAATGTTTTTAAGAAATTAAAATTGAGGTTATTAAAAATTGATAAAAATTTGTGAATCTGTGAGGTGCAATTTACTCAATTTAATGCAAATTTTATTTTCAAAATAACAAAAGAAGTGTTTTTTTTTCCTTAAGTAAGCATTTAAATGTTCACTTTATAAACTTTGATTATTTTAGATGTTAAAATATAAGTTTTGGGATATATCAAGCTTGGTCTAAATTTCACATTTTACAGTTGAGGCTTAAAAAAGAGAGAACTTAGGCTTTGTTTAATTGGGTGGCATTAATTTTAGGTAAAAAAGAAAAAAAAATTTATTTTATAAAAATGATGAAAAATAAATTTATTTTAATATTAATGGTATGTCAGATGTAAAATAAATTTAATTTTAAGATCAAAATTTATATTAAATATGAAATAAAATTAATTTTTAAGATTAAAATTTGTATTAAATGTGAAATAAAATTATTAAAATTTATAATTATTTAAAATTTTATTTGTACCTAAAAATGGCACTTCCTTAACACAGCCTTAGGTTCTATTTAGTTGAAAAAAAAAAAAAATTTAAAAAAATTTTATAAAATTTTTTAAAAATTGCATTTGACGTAAAATAGAGTGAGTGAGTTATATTAAAAATTATGTTGAATGTGAAATAAAATAATTATTTAATTTTAAAATTTGTGTAGAATGAGATATAAAATATTATTTTATATTTTAAAAATAAAATAAAATTTTTAATTGGAGAAAATTTTAATCATGCNTATAAACATTTTATTTTATATTTCATATTAATTAATTAATTTTATTTTATATTCAACATAAATTTTAATATAATAAATTCACTTATAAAATTTCAAAGAAAAAGAAAACTCACTTATTTCCTATCATAGTTATTTTTTGAAAGATATTACAAAAATGGGTAAATTATATTTTAAAATGTAGATCCTAGCGATATTAAGCATTAAACTCAGGAACCTGTGTGTAATTTACCCTACAAAAATTTTTCATGCCCATTCTTCCCTATAAACTTGGATTATTTGTTAAAGTGCAAAAGAATAAAAAATATATAATTGTAATGAATCTCAAATCTGAATTATATTTACTTAAGTGGAGTTAAAAAAATTATATTTTTTTAATTAAAAAATATAAAATTTATAAAAAATCATATGATTAACTAAAAATTTTAAAAGAACTTAAATTTGTAAAATTTGGAAAGATAAATTAAATTTATATCCCTATAGTTGGAGAATGATATCACAGATGGTGTGATATGGAAAGACCTATTTTTATTGTGTCATCATGTTAGAGACTTTAATGCAATTTACCCAAATCAAAAATATAAAAAACTTAGGTAATATAATTCTGGATAAATTGCTTATAGTTTCTTAATATTTTAAGACTTTTACATTTTGACTCATAAAATTATGTAAAATTTGAGGATCATTATGCAAATACTTTATGACCAAAGGACCAATAAGCAATTCCCCACTTTTTTTTCCCCCTGTTTCAACGTTCAAAAATCAAGAAAATCAATTAGTATAAAACGTAAGATGCAGGCCTGCGATTCAAATTCTTACTTTCTTGAACCTTGGAGAGCTTTTTACCGCCCTCCGCCGCCGCTGCCGCCTCCGCCGCAGTGGAAGCCATGTCCGGCGAAGAATCCCTCCCCAAGTCCTTCATGCGCCTCCTCGAAGAATCCTGTACGGATGACTACGCATTCTTCGCACATCTCGAGCTCAACCCGTCTCCGCCCTCCGGCGACGCCAAATTTGACGCCGAGCTCCCGCCGGACTCTACGAAGCTGTCGCCACCGACATGCGATGAATCGTCCGGGTCGCCGGAGACGAGCGGTGAAGTCTCATTCGAATCGTTGAGCCGCTTCTGAAAATGTTCGCACGATTGCCGGAGGGTTTCGAAGCGGTGGAATATCTGGCGACAACTTCGCCGCGCGGTTGTGCTTCCGGAGTTCCTGCAGCAGATCTAATCGGGGGTGAATCTGAAGATGTTTTATGCTGCTACAATTGCTCTGCTAGGGAATCAGGGGAGAAGAGATCACGCCATGGCTGGTCTAATGAGGAGCACATGTAAGATCTTTCGTACTTTTGTTAATCAACATGATGTTAAACATTTTGAAATCAAATTTATAAATCTTATTGCACAGATTAATTGATCTTTTCCTCAAGAATTGGGGGGTGGTTTTTGGTCGTCCTCTTAGGACAAGAATGATCCGAGTTTGAGTCAAGCCAGCCATAATTTAAGTTTGGTTCATTGATTTATAGTTTGATCAGGCTTGGATTGTGCCTTGAACATTTTGAGTTCAAGCTAGCTTGAACCTTAATAGAGCTAGCTTGAAGAATAATTTTATAAAGAAATTAAGGGAATGAGTGGATCTTACTGATCAGCTTACCCAAGACATTCTAACTACTACGTCTTATATTTTTTCTATAAAAGTTGTTTTTAGCTAAGTTTAATCCTAATCAATCTGATCTAACTGTGGCTCAAATTCAACTCAATAAAACTGCGTGTTGTACATATGGCTCATAAATTTTCTCAATAAACTCATCTCAAGTTTGATTTGAGCTAAATATCAATTCGAATATCGAGCAATTATCTATTTTTAGGTCAAGCTCCCATCCTTACTAACAAGCCACATATCATTGTGCTGTTTTATTGATGTCAAAGCTTAATTACGCCACAATAACACGAATAAATAATATTTTTCAATCATATGTCTATAGTTTTACATAGGTTAAGTTAAATTTTGTAGAAAGTTTAACACTAAAACTAATTTTATTTCACGTCTTATGTAAATTTTAAAATGAAAAACTAACTTCCCCTAGATACATCTCAAAATAAACTTTTATTTATATCTTTCACAAATCTTAAAATAAAAATATCACATTAAAAGTTAACTTATACTCAATTGAAAATAACTCTACAAACAAAAACCATCGACGCCATGAAGAGGTCTTCAAGGGCCTCACACCAAACAGAATGAACAAAGGTACAAAGCCTAGAAGGCAATGCTCCTAGCTGAGGTTTCTAAGAGGGCATATAACTACTTGAGTACTTTTTGTAGGAGCGTTTTGGAGATTCTTTACGGTGATATGGAAACTATTATTATGTATGATGTAGAGTTTTTTAAAATTTAAAAACTACAATAACCAAGCTTTAATCTCACTAGGTGGGGTCGATTACATGAATCCTTTGTTTCCATTGCGCTCTATTAATTAATAAATCCTTATCTAAGTTTAAGTGATATATTTAAAAACTATTATATTTAGATTTTTAAATGGTTTGAGAAACAATATACATGATAAATGGTACTTGTGTTCCTCCAAAACACTTGACAATGTTTACTAGAAAGTTAGAGATTAAGAGATATCAGTAGCAATTTGATGTCCCGAGGCTTGAGATAGTTGCATGAGAGTTATATCTTCTGTTACGAAACCTATTACACATGTCCTTGCTGCTACTCCGCCTGGTATAAAAGAGAACCCAATAGAGTGTTGCATAGATACTCTTGTCTATGTTAATCTATTTCTTTTCACTAAGGACAAGATTGACTATTCTGTTGAGATTTTCATAATAATTAAGGATGAAAGCTCACAACCTTCACTTATTTTGATATATATAACAAATCCCAAATTAACAAGAGAATATGAGAAGTATAAGAATGAAATTGAAAAAGATATAGAACAAAAGATCATAGAACTTGAACTAGTTGAGATGATTATTAATTTTGATCATGATTCTAGGGCTATATCTATGCGGTCTCTCAAGGATAATAATTAATCTAAATCCGTTACTTACAAGAAATGCTCGTCTAAAAGTGTATACGAAGAATACTAAGAAGGAAAAGAAAGCAAGGAAAGAAGAATGGTGTATTGGACAAAAGTATGATTGAATTCTTATTGGGGCAGCGAGAGGTTTGATTGTCAGGTTTGTCAGTTAAATTCTGAGATAGCTAGGGGTATGATATTTTCTTTCTCAATAGACATTTGGTGCAATTTTAACTTCTGTTGCTTAAAATCATAATCTAATTTGGGTGAACATTATATTGGTGTTTGAATTGAAGTTTTGATCTCTATTCGCATAGATTCCCTTACTGATTGTTGTTTGAGCGAAAATCCATTGGTGTTATTTAGTAATTGATGATTTGTATTTGCAGAATGTTTCTGAAAGGATTAAGAAAATTTGGTCATGGGAAATGGAAGAAGATATCTGAGTTTATGAAGAGTAGAACTCCATCTCAAGTTTCCAGCCATGCGCACTACTGCAACACGCTATTGGAGAAGTACAGTAAAATGGGAAGTCAAATAGAAAGAGGACGAGAACCCACCCAGCATGAACATCCAGGTAGCATCAACTTTCCAGCATTGTAGTGTCTGTTTGGTGTCCTGAAACATGCTTGCAAATTGTTACGGTTCTTAAATGATGTCAAACAACTTTGAATTGCAATTCCTTATTTTTCGATATTATGATCTCGAATAAACATGTTGAATTTGACCAATTGGTTAGATTATGTGAGATTTGTTGAGCAGTTGGGTTAAAAGATGATGGATGGGTCGGATGTGACCTGTAAACCTACTATTTGATCCAGTATTTTATATGTTTGACTGTTTAAGGGAGGTAAAATGACATGTATGCTCAACATACTATAGAAAATATACTGTTGATTTTTATTTAACTTTCTGCTTAATTTTTTCTCTCATCTCACACATGTATTTCGCATTTTCTTATCTTATATGTGCTATGCACTCTTCAAGTTGCACATGCAATATACTAGGGTTTCCCATTTCGTTTGCTTACATTCCTTTTTGAAATATTTTCATTTATGTTGGTTCCAGTGCTTACATTCCAGGGAGAAAGAGAGTACTAATTTCTTCATTTATGTATCGAACTGGGAGTACTTGGCAGAATCAATTGGCTTTCAGTTTGACTGTTCAGAAATTTTTCCAACAGACTAGAAAAGCAAAATTAAGATGAAAACAAGAACCGGAAACTAGAAGATTTTAGTGCAGTGATCTAGGAGAAACACTTGAAGGTGCACTATTAAGAGAGTGTATTAGCACAAAATAGTAATAAAACGGTAAAGAACTTGACTCTATAGGAGCAGTAGGCAATATTGATCCTCCAATCTTAAATTTCTTCCTTTATTTATAGAAAGGGAAGGAATTGCCATTATGACTTGGAGCATGAGTTGTAGCTTGATACAGGTTCCTTTATTCCTTTTTCTATATGTTTTGCTCTATCTTTATTGAAGTCGTGTCCAGTTTTGAGTAATCTATGTTGCCGAACTTGAAGTACATGCACTTGCTCATTCTTTGAAAGTTGGCGAAGTACATGCAGTTGGTCTTTCTCAAATAGTAAGTTTTTGTCTCTATGATGGAATGCATTTATATGTTAGAACTGAGAATGTTTGGGATTCATGTGATTTATTTAGCTCTTGAATTCATAGGGCTTCAAGCCATTGAAAAAGCATGAAACAAATCTTCTGATTACACAATGTGAAACTGGGCTCTAATTTTTCATCGTTCTTGTGCTTTTTGAACTTAAAATACACTTAATTTAAAATTATTTCTGATTAGATTCTGGTTGCAGTTATTATAAAGTCGATGCATTCAGCAAATTGACTCGAATTGTTTTGAAGGATGTGAACGGTGACAGTGGGATAGTTAATTTGAAGAGACTATAATATTTTGTATTTCAAATATAGAGGTATTGTTCACCTTAATTTTAAGGAGTTGCATAATTTAAGTACTTTCTATGAGAGTCACTCATACCAGTATTATTCTGATTTAAGTACGCTTAATTATAGAGTTTTTCATCATTAGCCTTAGATTTTTACCTAAAAAAGTATCTCTATAATTTGGGATTACATTATTTACTTATACAGCTCAAGAGCTCTCTTCTTTTTTCTGATATAGAATAATTCATTTTTATGTCTCTCCACCTACAAGCCTGTCAGGAACCGCTCCTTATTCGAGTGATTATGAAGCAAGCATATGAATATTACCCTAACAATCACTTCCCACTCTATTTGGTCATAGATTGTCAATGATATCGTCCTTGTGAAAGATCTAAGTGCTCTAAGACATGAACCCACAAAAGTACGTTGGCCTCAAGAGGCCCCAAAGGAAGAAATAAAGCCCATCTAATGGAAAACACTAAAATAACAATGAAGACAAAACCCCTAAAGGAGGTTCCTCTGTGTTACTTTCTGCAAGATTCTGTACACCTTCACCAATTTTAAAATTAGAAGGATGACACAGCACCTTTACACTAATTTATAAGTGTGTTAGCTTCATCCTCAGCTATGAAGACTTCACTCTACCTATTTGTTTACTCAACTAAAATAGTAGTCAAAGGTATTTGAGATGACAAAGTGAACTCTTGCTTCACTTGCGAAGTTGGGGGTTCTTTTTTAACCAGTCCTCTTCTTGAGCCGATTCATTCAACAAAACTCTAATGGCAACAAAGAAGTTATGCCATGGAAAACTCGAAACTTTTGTAGAAACAACTAAAAAGGGTTGAATTGCACTTCTGTTTACTACACGTCATACTTGTTGTCTTCAATTGCTGTGACACACGTGAAATAACGCACTTAACGGTCGTAAGGTAAAGTGGGCGGGGGGCTAGCGTTAAGAACCATCCATGACATCTTAACCATAAGTGTGGCAAATCATAAGATGAAGAAATATATATTCAAAAATTATTTTCAACATAATTTATCAAACAAGTAGTCTTTATTAATGATCTGAAATAAGATCTACTCGAATCTTGAGTTATCAAATATCTTTTGATAAATAATCTAAATCGACTCGTTACTTAGTTAATTTGTTGGACTCTCAAAAATTAATTGCAACTCTCTCAAATGTTAACGGACAAAAGTGAATTGTGAATAATTTATATTGTTTTGTTCTTTCATATGTGTTGCTTGTAATTATGAATATCATCAAACTCGATATTGTACCAAAACTTTGTACGAAAAAAATATAATGCATAATTAAACTGTTATTCTTTAATGTTGTTATTTTTCTCAGTTGATTTTTCAGGCTAAAAATTCTTTTTTTTTTTTATTTTCTTCTATTCACTTTTTGTATTTTCTCTTTAAATTTTTTTTTCTGTTCAAACTCTTTTAAAAATTACATTGGCCCTATTTGTCATTGAGGCTAAAATCATTTAAATTCCTCTAACAAATACTCAATTAATATTTTATATTTATTTCATATTATATACAAATTTTAATTTTAAAAATTAATTTTATTTCACATTTTATATATATTTCAATAAACTAATCAATTTTATAATATATTCAACATAAATCTCAATACTAAAATAATATTTTTTCACATTATAAAATTAAAATAATTTTATTTTTCTCTTTTCCACAATAAAAAAAACTTTTGATGTAAAAGCTCTCAAATTTTGTTGAACTCTATCTCATAAAACAAAAATTGATTTTAGATTTTTTTTTTTACTCAAATCACACTTATTTTAAATTGAATTTTTAAAATCTAAATTTCATTTATGTTTTGTTTGACGATCGATTGAGCTTAAAATTAGCTGAATGCATAATTAAAATTTTAAAATAAAGTTTTCATTTTTTTAATATTTTTATATATATATACGTTACATTAATATTTATGATTTGGAATAATATTAATTTTATTCAAAAAATAAAATAACTTGCTAACTTTTTGAGTCGGCTTATCGAGTTATTAGGTGCGACCTTGATGCCATGCCTAGGGTTTTGGCCTCCGAAGTCCGATGCTCGGATCTAAACAGTATATATCTCATGCTCGCGCACCCATCGCGCCGTCAGATCCGAAGCGCAAAGGTGAGGTCGTTGCCGGCATCTCGGAGTTTCGATGGGCGTCTTCCGGGTAAGCGATTCGCGATTCAAGGGCTCTTCGTCCACTCCTCGATCTATTTTGATTTTACCTTTGATACGTCTGCTGATTGGGATTCGGGAGTATTTGTTGTTTTCAGAAGTTCTATGAGAGAAAATATGGATTTTTGGATCTTTTGCGTGTATCTTGACATAAAAATTTCCGTTTTGGCTGTCATTGTGGCAGTTTCATCAGTATCAGGTGGTGGGTCGAGCCCTTCCAACGCCCACCGATGAACATCCGAAGATTTACCGCATGAAGCTGTGGGCGACGAATGAAGTCAGAGCGAAGTCCAAGTTCTGGTGGGCTGTCCTTGGTTTTTCTTTTCTCCGTCAAGGAATTTTTTTCGTTGCTCTCAATAGCTTATATTGCCTTGATTCGTGGGTAACAATAGGTACTTCCTTAGAAAGCTGAAGAAGGTGAAGAAAAGCAACGGCCAGATCCTTGCCATTAACGAGGTTTGTTCTAGTCTGGTATCCCTTTTTATTTGCAGCCTTATTTTGCTAATATTTATCTTATTGCTCTTAATTCATTGTCTGTATTTTTCTCGTTGTTTATTAAGACAAACTTAGAATGATCGAAAGCTAATTAGTTGCATTTCAATTATTAAAGGTAGCTGCTTCTATCCATATTGGTGCTAGTGATTCTTATCTCCATTTCATTTCTCTATGTTGCAAAGCTTGTCATTGTTGGTTTTTTAATTTAAGGTTCTGTGCTAGGATCTTGCTGTTTAAGTGTAATTTTGTTATTTGGTTGGCTTTGCTATCCTTTTGATTCCATCAAATCGTTGTTCATTAGATTATCAATCCTTTTAGTTATTTTGCGTTAGATGTTTATTTACTTTTAATACTTTGCTCATTTTTCTTCTGTTTATTATATTCTCTTCATTTTTGGCTTTGCACAGATGATACATTGATCATTATGTTCTGGCCTTATTGTGGATTCAGGATCAGACAGGATATTGTCATATTCATACACTTATATTTGCAGTTTCATTAACTAAAATTGATGATTTTGTGTTGGTTGGATAACCTAACAAATTGTTTCTGATCACAACTAACATGATTCTAAAATCTTCTATTTCAGTTTCATAGTAATCATTGACATATAGCCATGCTACTCCTTAATCTAACTGAATGGCATAAAAAAAATCAAAAGGATCTGTAGTTTGTTCTACAATCTTTGTTGATATTTATATGTTCCATTGTTATATGCTACGAAGCACCGATATTTCTTGAAATCTATTGTATTTGTATCATAGGTGTATCAAATGCCGATACTTCTCGATACTTCATCAATATATTTTTGATACACCACGTGGTATATTAATTTTTAATTGATACTTATCTGATACTTGTTTGATACTTTTCGATGATACTAATTAAAAAAATGTTGGATTACTTGGTTCGACTTACACAAAACAAAATAAAAAAGGGTTCATATTTAAAAGGCGACAACCCATGCTTAGACTCGATGATCAGTGATGGGAAAATGTCAATCGGGCTCATGTAATTGGGAACATAGGGAGCTTCACGCATGATAGAATTTGGGGAGTAGAAAAGATTTGGTATCCATAAGTTGTTGCATTCTTTATTTTAATTGACCCATTTTGCAGTCATATAAATTTCTGTAATACTATTGCTTTTTTTTTTCCTCAACCGACAGTTTGTCACTACTTCCATTAGACACCAATCACGATTCTTTTTTACTTTAATCGAGCCAGTATTGCTTAAAGAATAAGTCATTTGCTTTTATTTATTAAATTTATTTATTCAGTAAGTCAAAGACTCAAAGAGAAAAAACATGCATCTACTTATATTAGATCAGTATATTTAGGTTGGATTTAGATTGAAATTGAACATGTATTAAAACTCCCATCCCATATAAATATGTTGTGATTAGTTGGAAAGTAATCGAACAAGTTTTATGATATTATTCTAAATTTAAGATTTTTTTTAAAATTTAATTACCGTTGAAGTTTATTTTCAATTTTTAAATTAGATTATCCATAATATTATTTTTAGTAATATCAAAAATATTTGAGAACATAAAAGTATAATTAATTTCAAGAATATTTAAAGAATATTTTTGAAATTCTAATCAACAAGATGCATGAGTTACTATGGCCTACCATATAAGCTACGCCTTAAATATAAAGGCATAACACAATGTATATGTATACATATATATTATATAAAATTGTTGTATCCTGGCGTATTTGTATCTTATTTTTTAAAAGTTTATCGTATCACCGTATTCATATCGTTTCGTATTCGTATCGCCATATCGTACCTATGCTTCATAGCTTATATGACCTCTAGTGTGCTTGCAGTTGTAGTTATGTCTATGGTTGTAGAGATTGGAATCCTGCATAATGCTTATGTTTACATCTATTTCATGTAACTTGTCATTTTTTTGTGATTGGTTTTTTACTTTTACTTAATGTGGTTGTAATTTTGTTTCTTTCCCTTTTAGTGATGCCCAGCGGTTTTCCTTGTGATATATCTAGACTCTAGTCTTTTCTGTTGTTGATCATAAGAGATGGTTCAGAGAATAGGATAATTTCAAACTACCATGCATGTCTTTATGGAAATAGGGTTGAAAATTATAGATCCAACCTACCAGCTAACTTGGACCTGAATCAGACTAATTGGGTATGGTTGTAATTTTGTTGATCTGAGTCGGCCTGATAAAACTAGCCAAATTCGATTTAACAGGTTGACTAAAAGATGATTTGCCTTTGACCATGCATGTGAAACCTAATGGTCGCACTACATGAAGGATGCTGCGTTGGTTCTCTCAAGTCCATTTTGTTGAGTTGTGTAATTGTAGGCGATTTCATGAAAGATACTATGAATATTAAAGTATATGTAATTGGATTGATTGAGTTGGATAGAGATCTTAAGGGGCTAGAAGGGTTTCAAGCTAGTGGGATGAGAAGATGTGCCCGTGCCCTGAAGCAATACAGGTAGGTGTTGAAGTTGACTAGGCAAAGGAGAATTACAATTGGTAGAATGACGAGAACCTTATAGATCATCTTTGGCACCTGACCACTAACTATTGTAGGAGGGACTTGGAAATAGAGGCTGATGTAAGTGAAGGCATGCAATTATTGGCAGGTGCATTGAGCTTTGTTCACCGATAGATGAGCGAGGCAGAGGTAGGGCACATAGTGTGCAATGAGAGCTGGGCAAGCAATGCGTTGGGCACACAAGCGTGGTAGTGGACAAATGCCTCGTAAGCAAGGCAGGAGGACGGGCAGTGTAGCAGACGAGCTAGTTATGCGGCGGGGGGTGGGGGGGTACAGGGTATACTGGAGATGAGCTGTAACAATTAAATTAGATGACAGAAACTACAAGTATTCATTTCCAACTCTTGTACCGTGGGAGCAAAATTGAAGTGCTTGAAATGTTTTCAACAAATTGTCAGCATGCATAGAGGTAGACATACATATGATACAATAAAGGAACAAGATAGCTTAAAAATAGGCTAGACCAACTAATCTAAGCCTTATTTCCTAACAAATACAAACTTCCACGCATAGATGGAAGAGCATTTTAATCAGTGCTTGTTGAACATCTGATTACAACCATAATAGATAAATTGTGATGAGACTCGCAATGTTGATAGATAAACTTTTGTATGGCTATTGATGGCTGTGATACTACCTTAATTGCAGTTGGTTTTGGTTTTATATTAGAAAAAATGCTATGCAGACCCAATTATTTGATTGAATGATATGTATAAATAACTTTTTAAAAAATTATTAAATTATCACTCAAAAGATGACATCTAAATATTATGATATAACATTAAAATTACATTTAATTGAAAGCACCCTTACTGGATTATCAAGTGGAATCCAGTAAATCAATGGCCTAAGTCATAATTGGTTAATCTATTGGTCTGTTATTGGGGTTGTGTAACATAACCCTTTATAGTATGAACATCCTATTTATTTTTTTGGCTTTTGTTGTAGTGATTCAAATTTTTTTGGTTCCCTTTTTTTGGGAGATGATCTGTTACACCTATTTATTGTCATACTTGGATGCTTTCGTGTAGAATGCCAATTATACTGGATATCTTCTTGTCATATTCTTGTTTCTTGTTTTGCGATTACAGTTCTGCTGCTCTTATCATAATCTTAAAGCTTCTTTCATGAAAGCCTCGCTGGTCTAATCATTCCTGAATTATGCACATGTCAATATCCTATCATATCTTAATTTTTTGTTATGTCCCTAATGGTTTCCTTCTCTGGATGGAAGACCTTCATACCAATGATGCATCAATTAATTTAATATGAACTTGAAATTTTGTAAGCCTCTAAGAATAACATTTGCGCAGATATTCGAACGATTTCCAACCAAGATCAAGAACTATGGCATCTGGCTCCGGTATCAGAGCAGGACTGGGTACCACAACATGTACAAGGAGTACAGGGACACCACGCTGAACGGAGCCGTGGAGCAGATGTACAATGAGATGGCATCACGCCATCGCGTTCGCTTCCCGTGCATTCAGATCATCAAGACTGCAACCATCCCAGCCAAGCTCTGCAAGCGCGAGAACACGAAACAGTTCCATGACCCGAAGATCAAGTTTCCCCTCGTGTTTAAGAAGGTGAGGCCGCCGACTAGAAAGCTCAAGACCACCTTCAAGGCTTCCAGGCCCAACCTCTTCATGTAGAAGAGTAGAGGTATGATATCTACTGATAAGGTCAGCTTCCTACTGTGTTGGAATTTTACTTCATGAGGTACTAAACATTTTGGTCTTTGTATTGCTTGTTGGCTGTTTCTTTGAACTGAGTTTTTTTACCTGTTAGTGGAGCCATGAACTGCATGTTATATTGGCTTGGAACCTTGAACATCTGCTTTGCAGGCCTGATCATGAAGAGAATCAGGGGTTGGTATTCTATCACTTATTCTTGGTAGTGATGTCATATTCATTAACCGTTTGTTTCAGTGCTATCTAGATATTTATATTAAGATGTTTGTTTCACTGCTATCTAGATATTTATATTAAGATAAATTACATCGAGACCCCTGAATTTAAAATTTAATAACGTACAGGTTTACGTTTTTAAAATTATAATATCAGATTTCTGAGTTTTTAATAAATTATCAAATGAGTTTTTTTTTATTTTTTTATTATTAATTTTTTTTTAATTATCGTTATACTCCTCCCCTTCTCTGTCCTCCCAATCCCCGCGCACGCTAGAGAGATATAATGATAATTTTAAAAAAAATTAATAATAAAAAAAATTATTTGATAATTTATTAAAAAATCACTGACTTCGATGTTAAATTTTAAAATCGTGAATCTGTGTGTTATTAAGTCTTAAATTCAGGGATTTTAGTGTAATTTATTCTTTCATATTATCTATTTATATATTTATATTATCTCTAAATTATTATTTTAGTTCAATATTTTTATTAAAACATAATAAAAAAATAATTAAATATCATCTCTTTTTGTGATAATTAGGGTGATATTTAATATATTGTTTGTTTATAAGGTTAAATTTAAGAAGGTTAAAATTAAATTTGGATGAAGATATTTTTTTATTGAAAGTTGTGAATGATGTGAAATAAAGTTAGTTATTATGTTAGGATATGTGAGAGATGTGATATAAAGTTAGTTATTATGTTGGAATATGTGAGGGATGTGATATAAGTTAGTTATTATTTTAGTAATATGTGTAGGATGTGAAATAAATTTAATTTTTAATATTAAATTTTATATGTGATGTGATATGTCTGATTAAAATTAAATCAGGTTAATTTTAAATTCTTAGACAAATGGGATCATAGGTACATATAATGTTAAAGAGCGAAAATGTTGCGACTTTTTATAACCGTGAATATTATTTAGTTCTGAGCTTAGGGGGTAATTGTGCAAGGTACATATATAAATTTTAATATTAAATTAATAATACTTTAAATTTTATAAAAATTTTAACACTAAAATTATTTTTATTTCACATTTTAATAAATTTTAAGATAAAAAAAATTTGTTTACATCTTATATGTATCTGATAATAAAATTAATTTTATTTTAAATTGGTGGGAACACTAGTTATTATGCACTTAATTTCTTTTAGATCTGAGAAAATTATGTTAATTGAAGAATATTTTAATATTAAATTAATTAAAATTGAGACTAATTTGGTACAATAAATAATAGGGTAAATAGCATTTGGGTTCTTCTAGTTTACTCGTATGGGCAAATAAGTTTCTTGAATATTTAAATATAGCAAATTGGTTTTTCAGTTTGATGAAATATACATGTAGGTCCTTGAGTCGTAATAGACGTTAGAAATCACCTCTCCTTCTGATCGCCGCACACGGGCGATGTCGCTGGACCCTGGCGGCTGCGCGGCATGTGCGATCCACCGACGGCCGCGTTGCCGCTGGCGTGTTGCGCGGGGATCGGGAGGCACCTCTCCCTCTCCCCTCTCGATGGTGGGTCTCACACGCCGTGCGGCCACGCGACGATCGGGAGGCACCTCTCCCTCTCCCCTCTCGATGGTGGGTCTCACACGCCGTGCGGCCACGCGACGATCGGGAGGAGAGAGAGGCTGCCCCTCTCTCTCCTCCCGATCCCCGCGCACAGGCGATGACTGAGCGACCCGCCTGAGGCTGCGCGACCCGTCGATGGGTCGCACGGGTCTGGTTGCCCCGGCGTCGCTCGTGCGGGGGATCAGGAGGAGAGAGAGAGGTGCCTCTCTCTCTCTCCTCCCGATTCCCGTGCACGACGACGTCCGGGCAACCTACCGGCAGCTGCGCGGCCGTCGGTGGGTCGCACACGCTGCGCAGTCATTGGTGTCCGGCTGTGTCGCCCGTGCGCGATGATCGGGAGGAGAGAGTGATTTCTAATGTTTGTTACGACCCAAGGACCTATATGTATATTTCATCAAACTGGAGGATTAGTTTGCTATATTTAAATATTTGAGGGACTTATTTGCTCATACGCGTAAATTAGAGGGACCAGATGCTATTTACCCTAAATAATATTCATAGTCATCTTATTAATGTTTTTTATTTAATGTAAGGCTGTTAATTTTGCTTAGAGATCAAATATTTCTTAGAAATTGGCAAAATTTTGGATTGATTTGAGCTTGACACATTCCAAATGAGTGAATTAACTATTTATTTTTTTGACTTGAGATTTTTATCAATCTAATTTTGAACTAATATAAAATTGAATCAAGATGGCTAGAAATTTGAATCATTATAAAAATAAAAGATATATGTATATATATATATATATATATTTATATATGTAACTGAATTTGATATGCTAGGCTTTTGCAATAGTTTAATAAAATATTTTATTATAATTTTTGATGTAGTCTTTATTCAAATTAAATTTATTGTAGGTTATTTTTTTTTAAACATTTGATCAAGAAGAATTAACATAGTTTAAGCTAATTGAACTCAAAAATACATTTGTACATAAAATTTCATTAAAAGATTGAAAATTAATCAAATGCCAGATTAACTTTGGCTCGAATAAAATTTGAATTGATAGTAAATGAGCAAGATTCCTGTTTAGTTGGAGGCCATCTTGGTCATGACCATGACCAAAATAGCCTCCAATTATTTTATTAAATATTTTTTTTTATTTTTCATCCTCAATACATAAATTTTAATATAAAAAAATTTATTTTATATTATATCTATACAATTTTTAACACATTACACTTAATTTTTTTTTTATTATTAATTTTAATAAAATGGTTGGAGGCCATTTTGGCCATGGCCTGGCCAA
>JAEMOT010002185.1:228074-301785 GCA_019297695.1 Apostasia ramifera
AAGTAAAATTAATTTTTATTATTTTATTTATTTATAATTAAAATAAATATAAAATATTAATAAAAATATTTTTGAAGAAATTTATTTATTTATTTTTCGACAACCAAATGACGCCAGGAATTTAAATTCGTTGGGAAAACAGGTGTCCAACTTTAAGATGGAAAGACTTTAAAATGCTTGAACGCCAATGAAATAGTCTTTAAATAGCAGGGACCGAGATGGCATTTCCCAAAAAAAATTGAAAAGCTTGCCCTCTCCGATACCTGGACGATCGTGAGGGTCGTCTACTGGAATCGCTGAAAGCTGCCCTAGTTTGCGTTCTCGTGTTCTCTTCCTTAATCGGCGGCGAAATCCTGCACAAATAGGTATTGTCCGCCTCTTCCTTCTCTCCTCAGCCACTTCGTCTTTCAATTCTTCTTCTCTTGTGATGTCGCTAAATCTCGTATACCTGTTTTTGAAGTTACATATGAGAGAAACACGTGCACCTCAAAGGTGCCGCTGCCGAGCAAAGGAAGTCGAATAACCGATTTCGCTCACTCTAATCCTGGTTTCTGAACTTCACCGCTATAGGGCATCAAAGAAAATTCATTCGATGTTGAGTTTCGTTTGATCACAAGATAAATTTGTAGATTTTATGTTTCTTGAAAGTGGCATCGAGAAAGAAGGTTGCTTTGCAAGATTCAATCGATTGGAAGCCGCAAGCTCTTACAGTCCATGACTGGGGAGACATTTATAGGAATTGGTTGGAATAGATTGCTGGAATAGAATAGATTTCTGTAGATGAGTTTTGTTTTTGGGACTTGATGAAATTATATTTAGTTAGTTGCATAAAGGGTATTGAGGTCTTAGAAAATTAGCATTTTTTTCAGCAGGTTCTTTTTTTTTTTCTTCGAGTTGTATAATGAAAATCATTCAGTGCTTCATGTTGATACATTTAGGAATGTTGGTGATAAATTAAGATTGAACGATCAGTTACTTACTATAATTATTATTGGTTAAACTATATTGGGATTGTCAAGATTTGATACTTCTATCGAATAGCGTTAATGTTTGGGTTAGTTTTGTAAGCTGAATTTTCTTAGTTCTTTTCACCCGATTCATCTCTCATCTTTTGACTTCCCTTTTTTCTCTTGATGGCAACTGTTTTGAGAATAATTGTAGAAAGAAGATCACAAGTTGCATGCATATGGCTGTTGAAGCAAGGGCACTTGTTCGGCATATCACCTATCATAGTAACTGCCAGCTCCAAAGACAACTAAATAAGTGGTTGTGGTTAGAATAAATGCAAATTAATAGTCGAAACAAGAAGAAACACTTGACATGAGAGGCAATGCTCAAAAAGAGCAAAATCTAATAAGTACTAAGGAAAACTAACGGGGTTGTAGGTCTAGCAAATGGGGCATTGAAGATGCTTTTACATAAGTGATGGCTTAGATTTTCAACTGTTAACTAAATTGGCTTAAGATAGGTAATAAATTAACCAATATAAATAGGCTGAGTTTAAATGATCAATATGTTATATTCAGAGTTGTTAGTCATTTTGTAAACCTAAATAAAACCATGTAATTTGATATAACGGTTATACATTTTAACCAAAGATAATTTAATTTAGAGCTAGAAATGCAGTAAACATTCAAATTAGTATTTCTATCTCAAAGTTCAAGGAGTTGTTCCTTCTAAGAGAGATTCCAAAGTATTGTACATGCATGTAATTGTACATAGACTATTTACCATGGCTTATAAAAGACTTTATAGTTGATGTTTAAATTTCTCCAAAATTAGAACTATTAGGTGACATTTTTTTGAAAGAGTGAAATATTAGTTAAAGCTATTATATGAAAATCAATTCAAATGAACTGATTCTATTGTTTGGAAATTTACACTGTGTTTAGCCTTATACACATGATTCGTGGTTTGATTTATTTTTAACTCCTCCGGCCACTGTTAGACTGGCCTAGTTTGGCCCAAGCCGTGGTGTGATTTCAACACTTCTCGTGATAGAGAATTAGGCTTTTCGTTTTCTATCCTCCCTTCTTCCTTTATTTTTCCTTGCAGTTGTTTCAAATATGTTGTAGGTCCTCCTCAGAAACCTTAGGAAGTCTCCTCTCCTTCTAGAATGGGGAACCCTCTCCCTCAAATATCCAATTTTGGCTAAATCGTCATCCCTATTCTTCCACATGCTTGGAAGTGCTAAACTCAATGTTGTACGACTCTGATCTAACTCCATAACATGAAAGTTGGTGGAAAATTGAGGTATTTGTCCTTTTGTCTTAATCTGCTCTTCTTTAGTTGCATTAATTTGATGATTCGTTCATTACCTGCTTCATCATGGGATTGATTTACACCTTCCTATTCTGGTTCTTTTATTGATCTGATTTATTTGGAAATTCAATTGTAGATCGGACTTTATTGTGATAGTGAAAGCTCGAGTTTAACCTGACTGGATTTCTAATTTCCCGTTATGTTCTGCAAAAACATTGTTGCTTGGTAATGTTGATGAAAGTTTAAATTTTTTGGATGCCTTCGATTACCGGTCTAGGAACTATAACATCTTTTATTTTGCCATGTGAATAGTCTATGTACAATCACATGCATGTACAATTGGTGAAGAGTCTATGCTCACTTGTATGCACAATATTTTGGAATCTCTCTTAGAAGGAACAACTACTTGGACTTTGATACACAAATACTGATTTTCTTGTTTGCAGTAGATCTAGTTCTAGACTAGATTATCTTTAATTAAAATGTATTGCGTATATCCGCTATATAAAATTACACGGTGTTACTTGAGGTTTACAAAATGACTAGGATCTCCGAATAGTAGATATTGACCATTTAAACTTGACTTATTTGTATTGATTAATTTATTACCTATTTTGTGCCAATTCAGTTGACGGTTGAAATATAAGCCATCTCTCATGTAAAAGCATCTTCTACGCCCCACGAGCTAGACCTACAACCCCATTATTTTCCACTATACTTATTGGGTTTTGCCATTTTTTAGCATTAAATCTCATGTCAAGTGTTTGTTCTTGTTTTGACTATTAATTTGTATTGATTCTATTCACATACACTTATCTAATTCATTTGAACTGACAGTTACTATTATAGTTGTGCCTGGATTGCAATTTTATTAAGATTATACTGGTTAAAATTGTTTTCCAACTCTTTTGAAAAAGCTCTTCCCGTGATGGTACGTAGCAACCATGGCATTACCATATACATGGTGCAAGTAAAAAACAATAGTTTTTTGTACATTTTTATTTTGAATTACCTAATTATTTGCTATTGTGTAGTTTTTAAGGGATAGAACATGCATCATTATAGTCTTAATTTGTAAAGATGTACCTGCAAAGCTTGAAATTTATTGTTTCTATGCATATAACTTTATTATTTAAAAGAAAGCTTTGAGGTTTGTTTTTTCTAATTTGTAAGGTTTTTATATGCACATACATTTCTTATTCAATCTCTGCAAACATTTTGGATATCTATGTTTTTATTTAGAGTTTGATGTGTATTTCTAAGTAAATCCTTTGTTTGTACTATGTCCAATTAACATTAAGTAGATTTTGTTGTAATTATAAACTCAATATGTTTTAACCCTCCTTTTAGTTGGAGGGTTACTTTTAGACTAGAAAGAGAATATATATTATTATATATGTAGTGCAAATTTAGACAAGATAGAAGCATTTGTATTGGTGATATGACAATTGATGATCAAGTTGTTAGGAAGAGTGAGTGATTTAAATACTTTGGATCAATTATACAAAACAATGGTGAAATAGATAGGGATGTTATCAACGGAATTCAAGCAGGATAGCTAAAATGGAGAAAGCTTTTGGTGTGTTGTGTGATAAAAATAATTTTACTTAAATTTAAAGGTAAATTCTACAGAATAGTTGTAAGAACAGTAATGTTATATGGTGCAGAATGCTGGCACACAAAGTGAAAACATATAAGTAAAATAAGTATTACAGAAATGAGGATGCTATAGGGATGAGTGGGTATATACGAAAAAATAAGATGAAAAATGAGTGTATTCGAGATAAAGCTGGGGTAGCTTCAGTTGAGGATAAGCTCAGGGAGAGTCGGCTAATGTAATTTAGATATATAAACTGTAAGCCGATAGAAACTCCAGTAAAGAGAGTTGAGTTATTAGATTTTGACTGTTAAAAGAGGAAGAGGAAGACCAAATAAGACATTGTAAGAAACCATCAGGAAGGATCTCATGTGTTTGATAGAGCACAGTGAAAACAAAGGATTCATGTAACTGACCCCATCTAGTGGGATAAAAGTTTGATTGTTGTTATTGTATGTATAATGTGAAATAAAGTTAATTTAATGTTGACCTTTGTGTAGTACGTTAAATAAATATATTCTTATAGAAATATGTGTTGATGTTAAATGAAGTTAGTTTTTAATATTGGAATTTGTGTAATATGTGGAATAAATTTATTTTTTTATATTAGAGTTTGTGTTGGACGTAAAATAGAAAATAAACATTTGGGGGTTTTTTCTGTGATTCTTTGGTATGTTGATAGAGTATTGTTTCCTGTGTAGATATTTCTGCTTTGATATGTTGCAGTTACATTTAATTGCTGTTGATATGTTGTTGCTACTTCTAGTTGCTGTTAAAATTTCATTAGTATTATGCACAAAAGTTTCATATTTGCTCTTTTCCAGGGCATCATGCCAAAATGAAGAAATGTCTCACCGCTGGATAGATGATGCAAAGTTTGTTACATCTACTTCATCCACTGTTTGCTCCAATTCACAGTTTTCTTTTCAGTCCACATTGAGGAACAGGTGATTTATGATGCTGCTTCTTGTATTTTGGTTATTTCCTGCTGGTAAAAGTAATTGATTTTGATGTCTCTTAACTGCTCTGTTTGTTAAGTTGGCCTTGCACTAAATGGTTTGTATAGATTCGCAAGTTCTTATGAAGTTGCACATATTGAATGCATAATATTTAACCTGTTTGGTTCATCTATTCTTCTTGTGCGCTGCAGAAATATTTGTGAGTTGTTAGCAAGGAGAGAGATCGCACCTAGAGCAAAACGTTCCGCCACAAATATATGGGGTGGATCTTTAAGGGCTTCTGATCTCTCTGGGAAAAAATGTGATGTTATTGATGCAAGAAATGCTCTGACTTCCTGGTAAGGCATCTATTTTGTAGTTTGCCGGCCGGCAATAATTTACAAAACTGGCTCTAAACAATTGTGAGGATATTTCTGATTCTTGTTGAGAGAATCATAACTTGTCTATTTATTTTACTTTTTATAATTTGCATACTTGTCCTTTTTTTTCAGATGTTTTCTGTAATAGCTTCTCAACTTTTTTGTTGAGTTTTTTTATTAGGGTTGAAGCAGAGTCATTGAACCATTTGACGGCAAAATATTGTCCTCTTCTTCCTCCTCCAAGATCTACAATAGCTGCAGCTTTTAGCTCTGATGGAAAAATACTTGCCTCAACGCAGTAAGCTTTTGGTTAATTGTCAATTCTGGATCTAATTCATGCTATTTTTTTTTTCACATTTTCATAAAACTGTTTATAGTGGTGATCATACTGTGAAGATAATAGATTGCCGTACTGGGAAGTGTTTAAAGGTCTTGAGTGGCCATCGACGGACACCATGGGTGGTAAGCAGCATCAGTACGTATTTTGCAGTATTTTAATGTGTTCTCACATTTTGCCTTTTTCAAATACTAATTTCTGCAATTGTTCTAGCTATTTATCTACTTGGCACTTTTTTTCCTGTAGCATTGTCTGTTGATTCCTATTTCTGAATGAATATTGCTCAAATGAAAGCTGTCTACATCTTGGTTCTGCCAAACTGTGTATTTTACACTGATGTTTTATGCATACGAATGTGACAAACTAAGAAAATTGTCCTCTATGAGCCATATATTGCTCAGGCGCCTTGATTATTATGCTTGCCTATGCAGCTGAAACATTTTATTCAGGAACTTCAAGTACATAGGTCAACTGACCCCTATGCTAATTATCAAACTATGTATATTTTTTGAGATGGGAAAGTTTGAAATTTGAATCCACCTTATATTTAGTTCAAATTTATTTTTGGCAAAAGAAAGTGCAAATCAAAGCTACAAAAATGTGGTCTGTGCATTGAAATGGGTGTTCAGGTGTCTTGGAAAAATTGAAACATCTCTTATTTGTTATGCGACATTGCATGCATGCAGGGTATCTGGACGTGATCTGCATAGGGGCCTTCCTATGGGAACAATCTTTAACGTTATGTAGGGCGTGCTGTTTATGTGGATGTGCTTTTTCCTGTTGCTTTTGAATCTTTGATTATCAGGGCCTGTTGTGTTATTGTCTGTGTTAGCTTTGCTCATGCTTTATTCTCATGTATTATGTTTTTTTTCTCATTTTTTTGTCATCTGTGCAGGTTAGGTTCCACCCATTGTGTTCTGAAATTCTTGCGAGTGGTAGTCTGGACCATGAGGTTCGTCTTTGGGATGCTCGCACTGCTGATTGTATAGGGTCACGTGATTTTTGTAATTTCTTACCATCCCTTTTTCTTTCTTCTTACAGTTTTTCTTTGCCTTTTTTTTTTAAAAATACTTTGTGTATGTTGCATATTATGTTACAGACCGTCCTATAGCTTCTATTGCTTTTCATGCCCAAGGAGAACTTCTTGCTGTAGCTTCAGGTCACAAGGTGAGATTCTTTGAAAAATGGATAAAGGGAAGGGAAAATCTTGAAGTTGGATTAAATCTTGCAGCAGCATTTTAACTTTTCATTGTATAGTTGTACATTTGGAGCTACAATAGAAGAGGGGAAGCATCTTCCCCAACAATTGTGCTGAAAACACGACGTTCCTTAAGAGCAGTTCATTTTCATCCACATGCTGCCCCATTTCTGCTAACAGCTGAGGTGAATTTGCTTTTTAGAATTATCGATCTCTTTTTTTTGTTCCTGAAATTGTCATTTGTATTAAGGCCTCATTTGGCTTTTTTGTAGGTCAATGATCTTGATTCTCCAGATTCACCCTTGACACTTGCAACTACATCCGGCTATTTGCAATATCCACCTCCTACTGTCTTCTTTGCAAATATAAGTTCCAGCTTGCGCTCTCACCTGGAAGCTAAAGTACCGCTATTACCTTCCCCTTTCTTGTTTTGGCCATCATTTTTGACGGATGATGGTAGAGCAACATTACAGCATGTTGGCAGAGCTGGTGTCCCAATAAATAATCAGCAGAGTGAAGATGCATTTCTGACAAATCAATCTCAAGCATCTCTTAATAGGGTTACTTCAATGGAATTGACTTCTGCTGAAATGGATGGATCAAAGTGCTATGAGGACTCGGCAGTCTATTCTTTGACAGCCAGCATGCAAGCTTCAAATGCTGGTTCTGTTGTTGGAAACATGGATAGTCATAGCAATCTTTTGTTTCAACCAAGACATTCTGGCAGTGTTGAGAGACCAGAAGTTATGGATGCTGTCCAACCTCCAGTAGCTATTAGAATTCCATTTAGGCAAACCAGACCTGCTGTTGACAGCAATCCAGCCACAAGTTCTTTGAATTTCTATGGAAATGCTGAAATCCAAATGCTTCTGAGGAGCATGGAAGGGGGACAGGTTGATCAACTTATGCCTACCAGTGATTCAACAAGCTGGGAGGTTCCTTTCTTGCAAGGTTGGCTCATGGGCCAATCTCATGCTGGCTTGCAGTCATTGTTCCCAGCGAATGTGCTTCATGGTAATCTGTCAACTCATGAAAATGGACCCAACTTATTGGCTAATCAATTGTATAGAAACAACATGGAAGCTTTGTTGGCTTCTTCAACAACATCTACACCAAGTCATTCACGAGGAACTGGAAGACCTTGTTCTCGTAATCGGGCTCGCTGTCGTACAATAACTTCAGTGGGTGCTGGAGAGGGTTCCACCTTTCCCAATGCCCAAAATAATGATGCTGATGCTCATTCTGCTCCTGCTGGCATTGAAACCGAAATTTCTTCCTCACTTGCTGCTGCAGCAGCTGCAGAGCTTCCATGTACTGTAAAACTAAGAATATGGCCACATGATGTACAAGATCCATGCAATCCCCTATATCCAGAAAAATGCCGTTTGACCATACCGCATGCTGTCCTTTGCAGGTTAGTTCTTGGATTTGATACGGTCAATGTGTGAAGGATTTTTTTGCTATTGCCTTGAGATAATGGAACTCTTTATTTTACTTGGATGATTATCATAGGTCCCATTTGGCATAAAAGATTTTTGGGTTTGGAGGATTAGTTTTTTTTTATGATGGGAAATAAAATTAATTAGTTATGTTAACATTTGTATTGGATAAGAATTAAAGTTGACTAATGTATTGTGAATTGTATAGGATGTAAAATAAAGTTTCTTTTAATTGGAGTTTGTGTAAAATGAGATACAAAATAATTTTTATATAATTTTTAATCTAAAAATCAAATTGGCTATGGCTTCTGCCATTTTAGCTTTGAACTAAACGGGGTAAAGCTCTTAATTTTCAGATTTTATGGGGAAGTGCTTATTGATGATCACTGGATGTGTGTTTCTTCACTAATTAGCCATGTTTTTAGTAAATGATCATTGTGGTTTCAAATGAAAGTTTGGTAGAAAATTTAAGCCGATATTTATTTATTTGCTTTCTAGATGATCTCAATTTTGAAAGATGAGCTGTGTTTCAAAATAAATGCCTGTTGTGTCAGTGTGAATGTAGGAAGCTTGTAGCAAGGCATGTGTTATAGCTAAATCCAAGAACATTGTGATCTTACTAGTTTTTTGGTATGATTGGTCTCAATGTGTGCTTGAGGTTTTTTTTTTCAATGATGGCAGTGAAATGGGTGCTCACTTTTCTCCTTGTGGAAGATTTTTGGTAGCTTGTGTTGCATGCATGCTACCTCACTTAGAAGGTGACCTTGGTTTGCACTCACAGATGAACCTTGATACTGTTGATGCATCAACTTCCCCAACTCGCCATCCATTATCTGCCCATCAAATCATGTATGAACTTCGTGTATATTCACTTGAAGAAGCAACGTAAGCCTCTTGAATTTTCTGTCTTGTGTTTGGGTTCTTAAATTTTAGGATAAATTGCATATTAGTTCGATTTTTGCTTGCTAGTCCATAGCTTTGAATCATAGCACTTTGATGCCTGAGGCCTTAGGGTTTGCCATGTTGGTCCACAAAGGTTGATTTATAGCTATAAGTACTTCTCACCTACAATGTTACATTCAAATTAGACCAAACATGCAAAATTTTAGCGACCAAACAACAATAGATTGCTAACCACAGGGACCTAATTCAAATTTTGTGGATCAGCGTGCTAAAATCCTACGACTTCAAGCACCTAAGTGTTCTGATTAAAACTCTGTGGACTAGTATGTAAAACACTCAGGCCTTAGGGACCTGTATGCAATTTAACCAAAATTTAATTCAGAAATATACTTATATATTTACTCAAACAATTTTCCTGACAGATTTGGTGCGGTGCTTGCTTCTAGAGCAATAAGAGCTGCTCATTGTTTGACATCTATTCAGGTTAGCCATCCTTATGCCGTGTTTTCATATGCTTTTAATATTTATCATACTAGTCTGGAGACTTGGTGGTCAGTCGTGTTCAACACTTCATTTTATGGAAAAATCTATTGAAGGAAAAGTGGCATAATGACACTTTGTAGTAAATTATAAAGAAGCCAAAATAACTGCTAAGTGGGTGTTTAGTGAAGCCAATGATACAACTTTATGAGTTTTGTATTAGATTTTAATATTAACGAAGGTGAGAGAGATGTTCAAAACAACTAAGATAATAGATGAAGGATCAAGGGAATTTTATCAGATTAGATGTATTAAGAGTAAAGATAATTAAATTTGTTGCAAGAACAAATATGAGAGATATATTAATCTCATCAAGGATGGATTATTAACTAGCATAAGTAGTTGTGGAATGAGTAAAATATCGAGTTATCTGTGTGTATTAATTTTAGAGGTGCTCACACTAGATATTCAGAAAGAAGTATCTTGGTGCATGTTATTTACATATATGTTGTTTAATGCTTGCTACTCAACTAAAGATAAATGGTCAAGTAATGCAGAAGAGCATTAGAAGATAGAGGTCTTAGAAATCATAGAACAAAGTGAAAATGTTATTTATAAGTAGTGGAGTTGAAAAAAATAATATCAATTGATTATGACCAATGAAAATATATTCCTCAGTTGATAGGTTTAGTTATCTTGGTTTAAAAGTTGTGAATAATTAAAGAAAATCACAATGGTTATATGAAAAGATTTATAAAAAACAATTGGACCAACTTTGTTATATTGATTCCTATGTTTGGCAACTAAGAAATCGCTAGTAACAAAATTGTGTTACGTAACAAGGATTTTAAGATGATGTGTGGCAAGAATTGAAAGATAAAATAAAATGTTGTTGGATTAGGGAGCATGTTGAAGTAGCATCTTTCAAAAATAAGAGTATAGAGAATAAATTTAGGTGGCATGAATATGTATAGCTTTGACTAGAAGGAGCGTCATTAATGCAAGTAGATAACTTTTTGGTTAAAGAAATAGAAAGATAAAGCTGGCAAAGTTTGTAAAGCTGACCTAATTGGTTTTTAGAGAGGTGGTGGCGGTGGTTGCTTCTAATGAGTTAGGTTTGATTTGAATGATAATAGGTTTTGCCTTGTATTAATTAGCTTAACGATATATCCAATTCACATACTTGATGCCACTTTATTAAAATTCTCCATCACAACAAGGTGGTATTGCCATCTTTTCTTCTAGTTTTTGTTGTTTTAGTAAGTTTTGTAAAATTTAGAAGTTGTTTAACAAATGATTGTTGACATTGGAGCTTCAAGGAATTAAGGGACTGGATTGTTGACATAGGGAGTGTATAATAGTGTTTAATATACAGTGTAATTGCTTTCTTATCATAGGATAACTTTTTGCTAAAACTTCCAATAGTAAACATATACAAGGTGGTTAACTGGATCGATTAGAATGATTTGCAATGCACTTCCATGTCATTATTTCTGTTCTAATTGCTTTATTTGCAGTGAGTAAGCCAATCATGTAGAACTTTTGTGTGATTTGTTGTATTCAATTTCATAAAGTTCATATTAATTAAAGCCAATGATTTGTTGTTTATTCCCTAATGATTTACGCATGTTTATTTTAATTGTTGGATTCGTTAAGGTTGAGCTGCATTTTCATTGTTGATCTCCAGTATTTTCTTCTTTTGATTGGCTAAATGCTATTTAGTTGTTTGTCCTTTATATATAATTCCATATCTTAGCTACACTATAAGAAAAGTATTTTGGTTTAAAGCATTTTAGATGTTACAAAGCTACTACCAACATTCTTGTTTAATAGTGTTTTATGTCACGTTATAAGTTCTTAGAATCTTAATGCTATTCTTCTAAACTTTTTTCTTCAGTTCTCTCCTACTTCGGAGCACATATTACTGGCTTATGGACGTCGACATAGTTCACTTCTTAGAAGTATCCTTATAGATGGAGAGACTGCAATTCCTATCTACACAATCTTGGAGGTTTTTGTCAAAATTCTTGCATATTAATAATACCTATTTCAATTGAGCTATAGCAATGTTAGTCAATAGTAATTATATATATGACAGCGTTTTGTTCGGTATTATCTTGATGTTATATTGTGTTATCTAGATGTCGTGACATCTAAATGTCATTGTTTTAGTGACAATTTTATAATTTTTTTAGAAAGTTATTTACACATATTATCAAACTAAATAATTATTTTTTTGGGTGAATTACACCCAGGTTCCTGAGTTTAAGGCTTAATAACACACAGATCCAAGTTTTTAAAATTATAACATCGGGGTCCCTAAGTTTTAATAAATTATTAAATGAGTTCTTTTTTATATTTTTATTATTAAAATTTTTTAAAAATTACCATTATACTCCTCCTCCTCTCTTAAAACTTGAGAGAGAGGAAGGGGTATAATGGTAATTTAAAAAAAAATTAATAATAAAAAAATAAAAAGGACCCATTTGATGTTTATTAAAACTCAGGGATCCCGATGTTAACTTGGACCTGCGTTATTAAGCCTTAAACTCAGGGACCTGGGTGTAATTTACCTAATTTTTTTTAATATGACATGACATAACATCATGATAACGCTGAACCAAATGCCCCTATATTTATATACACATATATGTGTGTGTGTGTGTATTGCTCTTCAATTCCAGAATGCCTTTTCAGTTTTTTGTACGAAGAAAAAATAGATTGTGAATCTTCTGGAGCTGATATATATAATGGTCGACTTCACAGTTCAATCATATGCCCTGGAATAATGAGTGACAGTTTCATGACTTGATTTACAGTAGGTGACAGCAATTTTCTACTTCATGGTTGTTTAAAGTACAAAATTGTTTAAGTTGAAAATTGAGGTTTTGTAACCATAGAATTTAAATTTAGGGATAAATATGACAACCATAAAAGTCTAAGAAGCATATTTTGAATTACCGAAAATCTGCCTGAGGGTTCAATACTTGGTGCTAAGCCTCTGTTTGCACAATTGCAAGTCAATGCGTTATTTGAATTGGATAGTCTAATGAATCACTACCTGCATAAAATTGCTGGAGCATTCCATTGAGAGAGTACAAAATTATCTTATATTTGTTCCATGAATCCTTTTATTTAATTGCTTCCTTCATGTTTCTCTAAGGGGAAGTGGACTAGTTTTTTTTCTCCTTTGACATAACTGACTTTATTCCAGGTTTATAGAGTTTCTGATATGGAACTTGTTAGAGTGCTTCCAAGTGCAGAAGATGAAGTTAATGTTGCATGTTTTCATCCTCTTCCTGGGGGTGGTCTTGTCTATGGAACGAAGGTAACATGATTGGACCAATTATTACTTTTCAGAAGTTTTATTTCCTTTCATGTTTATGAGAGCGTTTGTGATGATGCTGCAGGAAGGGAAGCTTAGAATTCTCCATTATGATAGCCGACAGGAGATAAATTCTGCAGGGTCAAACATTTTGGTTGATGAAAATATGTTGGAGATGGTAACTTTTTTTTGTTTCATTTTTAGCCATTTTGTTACAAATATGTTTTAAAGCAGTCCTATTAAGTTGTGCTCTAGTCACTGCATATTTCAACTTCTCATTTATTTACCTGTTTTATTCTCTATTATAGCCATGTTTTACTACTTTTTGTCGTGTGCAGATGTGGGGAAACTGTTTATATGTCATTGATCTTCTTAACTTAATATTTCTGACATTTTAGAGTTAAAACTATACTTCAATTTTTGAAGAGAAGTTGTTTCGGCATCCCATGTCATGTTTTTATTCTTCTATTGCAATATTTCTCTTACTTCTGCATTCTAACGTTTTCTGAATATGTTTTATTGCTTGCACTATATAAAAAATATCAAAGGCTGCATGTTCATATCCATCTATAATATATGTATACTGAAAGCACTGTAGACTGGTGGCAAGAGGTGTTATCTATCCTTTTAAATCCATTTGACCAGTCTTTGTAAGTTCAGAAGTATGCCTTAGAATTCTTTTGTAACTAGCAAGTTCTAATGATGCATAGATTGATCATTTTACCTGGTACCACTGTTGGTTTTATGCTTCTGGTAATTTGCTTGCCCATATTCTTGCATTACATGGCAATTTGAATTATATGAAAGTGTTTTGATTCTCCTATATTTTTGTTGCCTAAATCGAAATATTAAAATATTTGTTATATGTTGAACTTTTTATGATAGAAATTTGGCAGACAGAAGAAACTTTTTCTGCTTGAATTTAGGATTTTTGCATATCAAGAAACAAGTAGGATTCTTTTTTTTTTTGGAAAAACGAAACAAGTAGAATTTCTGATGCATCTATAAGTTATTGATTTTTTCATTAACTGCACCTTATTCTATTATTAGATTTGTGGCAATCCACTTCTATCGAGTATCGGATGCAAGGCTCAATTTAGTAGCTTGCGGTTGAGAATCATATTGTTTATTTTGTACTGTGGCCAGCTGTCATGTGATACATAAACTGCTTTTTGTCTTTAATCTTTCCTCTTTGATCTACCCTAATTTTCTTATATTTGTGACCCCTTTTAAACTTTTTTATAACACAACGACAACAATCAAGCTTTAATTTTGCTTGGTGGGGTCAGTTATATGAATCTTTTGTTTACATTGCACTCTATCAAATAACAATGCCTTAAGTATGCAGGTCATTCTTTATAATTTCTTGCGATATCTTTCTTTCTTCCTTTTTTACAAATTCTATTATTCATGAGAATGGTTGGTCATTTCAAGAGATTAATATGTTGATGCACTGAACTTTAAGTGCAGGAAGTTCCTGCTGTCTTCATTGATAATTGATAGATATTATCTATGTGATCCTTCAGATAGTTGGCATCATTAAAATATCGATACTTTCTTTATGTCAGGAGTTCATCTTGTGCTTTAGGAAGGCACAAAGAATATCTTTCTTGTTATTTGCTTTGCTTCCATAATTTTAATTTCAAATTGATGTGGGACAATATGCAAGATGCATTCCAAAATAGATATCAGTAGATAATTCTAGCTGATGAGCATAAGTTAATTCAGGATTTTCCCTAATGATAATTATATAATAATCAAGAAACTATAAATCCATGAAGCGAGTCAATTTTAAATATCTAGAAATAAGTTAAAATGATATCTGGTAAATTTACCAAATGATTTTAAACTACTTCATCTCAATAAATCAGAGCCAGGTACACAGTAAAGGGTACTCTCACAATATAATATTACCCAACAACAATTTATTCACACAATAATGTTTTGGTCACACAAGCGAGCAAATCAAGCAGTCTCAATAACAAATACCATCGCAAGATCTCATAGGATTTTTGAAATATTCAGTTGATGATCAAGCTTACCTTCGAAAAGAGAATCCGAGCCTCAAGGATGAATTGCAGCAATCCGGAGATCGTGTGTCATGTCGATGATACAGTGAAATTTTGCAGAGGCAAGCTGGGCATGGGCGCGGCAGGTCGTCGGTGCACGGGCTGTCGGAAAGGACGGCAGCGTGATTGCCTGCACATGCCGGCGGTGGTGGGCGAGCGGAGCGAACGCGGGTCTCTGTACGACGTGAGAGGCGAGACCACGTTCGGACGAAGAGTGCTACCGATGGTGGAGCGGAGCGATTAAAGCGACGCGTCGAGGTCGCCGGCGTCGCTAGATGGCTGGCAGGGCGACTGGGGCGGAGGCAGAGTCTGGCGAGCACCCGTAGGCGGCGCTCGGTTCGGCCAGGGGCTGCTGCGGCTGGTGGAGCTANCTGTGGTAGCGTTGACAGTCCCGAGTCGCAGAGGAAAAAAAAGGCGGATTAATTGGAAATTAGGGCAGAAATTACACAGAGGGGCCTGGATTTTGTTGAGTTGAAATCGTGGTTTAAAATGCGAGAAAAGTTGGGGAAATACCTTAAATTTTTTTAAGGTATTTAGGGATTTTCACCCAAGGCCCCAACCTTTCCCTTTACCGGGATATAACACAATATTCAAACTCAATGATTTCATTCCAGGATTCAAACAAACAGTACTAGTTCTTGCCCTTATATAGGCGATTACAATCGAAATTCAAATTGCAGAAATAAATGCGGAAATAAAAACTGATTACAACATGTCAAATTCGAATATCTAAAAATAGAAGGAAATAAATGAGATTAGCCTAAAATTTAGAATATTCTTATTTAAATCAATAAATTGATTTAAATGGGGATTTCCAATCCACTGATCAGCCACCAATCGTGCCTGCTGCCAAATCTACAGATATCAATCCTCCATCCAGATCGATGCCATGTGATGAGATCTCGGACGTCGAGTGTAGACCGGAATAAATCGGCGGTCCGATGTCGTCGTGTCCCCACCACAAATTATGGCACCTATTCCATGATTGCTAAATGTTGTTTGATTTGCTGATAAATCGTTAGGGCTTTATATGTATTCCGTGATATGATGTTTGCTATTTTCTGAAGGACCACTTTATCCGTGTGCAAGCTTGATGACGATGTATAATAGCACATTGTGGAATCTAGTGTTGGGAGTTGCTGGCTGTAGTTCTTCTCCAACTTAGAGAAATATTACTTCAGCAGTTTGTTGGGGTGCAAATAAATTCGGTAAGTTCATTTTCTTCTTTTTACAAATAATGTTGTCTTTTACAACACATGCTTAGATGCCTGGGATTGTGTGATAATGTACAGATGTTGTACACCTGCTTAGATGGATGTAGGTATTGTTGCTTATTCCAAGAAGTATTTTTAAAGCTTCAAAAGAGTTGAGACTTGCAAGATTACTTGATCTTTCTAAGACTTTAGGTATAATTATAGCCTAATTAGTATGATTAGCTAGCCATAATATAGAACCAAGGTATGTTATATTTTTTTCTTTTTCAATGTCAGATCATAAGTCTAGCCATGGTGTCCCCTTTTATGCAATGGAGTATTGCTTTTTGTAAAACTTAAAACATTGTGGCAACTGGCAACTATTTTAAATTTGGTATAGTTACGGGGATTACTAGTTTAAAGGATGAAACTAGCTGCATACCAGCGTCTTTTAAGGATAGTTTATGATTATAGGGAATTGTTTGCATAGTTTATTTTATCTTATAATTGTACTTTTAAAAGAAATTAAATTGCCTGACATTTATTGCAATTGTGGTCTTGTTAGCAGGTTCACTAGATCATGATTGTGAAACATATGAAACTAGCTGCGTACCACTTCCTTTTAACGATGGTTTAAAAAGGAAAGATGAGTTGTTAATTACCTATAAAACTAATAGTAACTTATATTATTTTCTTGCTTAATTTTTTATGCTGGATAATAGTAGTCCCAAGGACTTTCTAAATTGAACTCCAGTAAACATTAATTGCTGCATTTCTGTAAGAAATTATCCGTTGTCTTGTGGCATATTGCAAAGTTGTCTGCCATGTATATCTGGAAGCGTGCCTTTGTTGTATAATTAGTCTTACCTGATTATGAAGCACATTGTAAATTTTTGTATCTTCACATTATTAAATGAGTCTTAAATCTTGGTATCATGTCTCTGAAATAGTTTATTATATATTTCATCTGATTTGCTACAGTTGTCCTATCCTATTTTTTCTAAAACCCTAGACTGAGCATTAAGTAATTATCCCTAGGTTGTGAGGTAGGAAAGAATTTTGGTATGATTAAGAGAGCAAGGAGTGGTATTTTGTTGAGCTATTAACATCTGATTTAGGAGACTGAGTAGTGCATTATAGTTGTAAAGCTGTGTATTCTTTATATTAGTGTGATGCACAAAATTTAAATTTATTGTTCTAGGGGAAACTTCTTGCATTACGCAAACCAGGATCTTATTTATATATATGATTTTCTATTTTAAATAATGGCTTGATATTGTTTTAAAATGTATTAGTGGCAATTATTTTCTCCTATTAACTTTTGGGAACTTCAATCAAATATCTAAACAGATTCTTACTGGTATTTTATGTTTCATCTTTTCTATACTTGTCATTCTAATTTTGGTGTCAGAATGCCAGGTTATACGCAACACTAGCAATGCTGACTGAGAATACTCCAGTTCTTTGTTTGTAGTTCTAATTCTGATCTCTGGTTGAAGTGTATCCAACTGGAAATTGGTATGTTGTTACCATCTTCGTGCTGGTTTTTATTTCCTGCATCTGGAATTGTTACTAGCATGAATGATCTTGTCTTATGTACATTATTGTCTGTATTATTATGTTTTATTGTTTTCTTTTTCTGATGTTTTGTTGTTCAATTTGTTCATTTTTTTCCCTCGTTTTATCAGTTAGAGAGAGCAATAAACCAAACATGAAACAAGTCCTTACATGGCAATGTCAAAAGCATTCAATCTGCACTGATATGAAAAACTCTTCTTTTTTTTCCCCTTAAAGACAGTCTTCCAGTAGATTTACTCGGGAACTCGAAGGGCACTGAGAGATTATTCTAATTGGTTTCGTAACCTAGTTGGTAATCAAAGATTTGTAAGTATCAAAGCTAGGGATCTCGAGTCCAATACTTGACGTGATGAACTGAATCCAGACCGTAAAACAAACGAGTTTACACGCGACTCTGTAAGAACATAAAACCATTCTTGGCCATAGCATAGCAGTTTGTTAGGTCAATTGATAACTAAAATTTAATAAAACAAGTAATGTACAGGTTTGTAGTGATGCCTTGTGTTAATGGATAATTGCATTTGTTTAATGTTTTTCAGTGGTAAGTTCATTTTGTAAGGTGATCTAGAGAGTGGGTGTTGGGCAGTTAATTGATAAAATTCTATTTGAGGTGTGGATGTCGAAATGGGTTAGTGTTCACAATAGAGTGAATCGTATTAGAAACGAGGTTGGTAGGATGTTTTAGATTCTTTGGTTATGTTTATTGTTGATGTATATATTGCTCTTTATGTAATCAAGAGGTAATCCAAGATAGATTTACAGATAGGGGAAGATTGATTATGAATTGAGAAGTCAATGCGCACTCGTACTCTCACATGTTTGTCACGAAATTTGAGTTTTGATAAAACAATTCTCTTGTTCCAAGGAATTCTTTTTGAGAACTTGCAAGTTGTGTCTGTCAAAACCATTGAAACTCGTGGAGTTTTGATCGATACTGATGAATGTTTTATATTCGAATGGGTGTTTGTGAAAACTGTTCTGAAACTATCAAAACTATAAGTTTTTAGCTGAAGTTATGTTTCTATGAAAACTTGTTAGTAGGGGGAGTCGAAAGGTCGACTTGACCTACCAATCCAACTCAAATCTGACTTGGTTGAACAGGGATTTGGCTTACTATAGAATAAGAAAAATGCTTTGTAGCTCCTATAAATGATCTCAAATTTTGAATTTTGTTAGGATTCCTATATTACATTGGTGTTATATGGACAAAAAAAGTTATTTTACCTTATTCGACATGGTGTCATATAGAAAATTCTAATTAGTTTCAATGTTTGAGGTCATTTATTATGAATATATAATATAACTCTACGGAAAACATAACTAGGTGTCTTTCTTATATGTAATGACTTATGGCTGAAGAAGTCTGGGAATGATTAGTTGATTGTCGGGTTATGTCCGGGGGAAAGAGAATTATTAGTGCAAGGTGCAACTCCTGTCATGCTTTTAAGTCTGATGAGAGGAGCACATGGATAAATTGTTCTACATATATGAGACTGTGATCTTAAGATATCGAAATTCCTGTGAGGAACAAAAACGTAAGACTTTGTTTGGGTTGGGCTAAAACGGATGATACCTTGATATTTGCGGGCTAGTTCATAACTAAGAGATGTACGAGTTCTCTTTCTTCTAAATTATTGGAATACTCTTTTATTCGCATCAAAAATTTAATTTTCTCCATTATTTGTGCCCATTACATTCCTTTGAAGAACGAAAAATCTGAACGTAAATAGAAAGGGGGGATCCACTTGTAGTGAGATTGTGAATATAAGGACCTAGATGTAATTTACTCTGAAACAGTTCTTAGCACAAGCTGTACTCCCAAGATAATATTTGTGTATTATTGTTCTTATGCAAACAATCATATGGCATAGTGGGTGAGTTGTGTTATGCATATGAAATGAATCGAATTTAATTGACATGGTTCCCGTTATCTCGTAGAACTAAATTTTGAGCTTGATGAAAATCGGCTCAATCCGATGAGTCAACTTGAATATAAACACTTTTGTTTGGGGTTTAGAATTTAGGTTTTAATATTGAACTCCAAGTACAACCCAAACTCGCTTGAACTCGAGTTATTGCCAGCCCCAAATTATAAGATATTGTTGCACAATAATTACATTTTTTAGTTAGCTAGAGCAAGTGAAAATAAATATTTGCCCTGTTTGGCGCGAGGACCAAAACAGGATCAAAATGATACTAATTTAAAAAACAATTATAATAATAATAAATAAATATTTTAAATTATTTTACACAAATTCAAATATAAAAAATATTATTTTACTTTATATACTCAATAATTTAAAATAAAAATATCAATTTTATTTCACATTTTAGATTAAAATATTCAAATCGAGTATTTTGATCTAAGATGTGAAATAAAGTTTATATTTTTATTAAAAATTATTGAGTATGTGAAATAAAATATTATTTTTTATATTAAAATTTATGTAGTATTATTATTATTGTTATTTTTTAAACTAGTACTATTTTGATCCTGTTTTGGTCCTTGCGCCAAACAGAGCCATAAGAAAAATCGCATTGATATGATTTTAAAGTCTATTTCATTTCATATTTTGTGTTGACTACATAGAACATAATGTTCCATTCTCACCCAAATTTGTGTCGTCTCGAATTAAGTATTAATTTGTGCTGAGCTGAGCTTCGAGCTGCAATCTCAGCCCTAGTGTTATTTAGAGCCAGGCTTAAGTTATGGTTGACTTGTCTGGTATAAATTTAAACTGATTTAAATTTTGTAATCTATATTTTAAATATTTATTCATATTTGTGTGTATTTTATATTCAAGTATAAGTCGAGTTAGAGTTGAGATGAGCTTGACAATTTCGAGTTTGAGCTGATATCGATTTGTTCGAGGAAATACGTGCTACACATCTCCACTATAGAAATAACAAGCTACAAAGGGAACGCCAAATAAATTTTTGGCATTAGTTTTTGAGTCACTCTTTAAAAATAAAATCATGTGATATAGTTTGTGAAATTTTTGGCTTGTCAATAAATCTGATCATGACTCGATCTAATCCTAGTTTTGATCTGGTTAGATCCCAATTGCATCAACTCCTACCCTGTTTATTAACTCAATCCGTTTATAAATAAATGAATCGAATATGGATCATTATTGATCTAACTCATTTATATAATATAATTCGTAATTTATATATTGTGTGTAATAATCTTTTTGTAGTAAAGTTAAATAGAGAGCGTATTATGATTAATTGATAAATGATTCTTACAAATTATATCGATATATTTTAGTGTATAGTGTATTTATTTTTATGATTTACGCTTATAATTTTATATTTATATGTGTATAAATATATTGAAGATATTGATTTTTATAGTAAAACATTCAAATAATTCATAAAAATATAATATTTTTTTATTTTATTTTCAATAAATTTAATATTATTTTAAATTTGACTATGAAAAATACTTAAAATAATTACTTTTATTGTAAATAAATCAAACTCGAAAACTCGAGCTCCGATTCGATCCAATTTTTGACTCACGACTCAATTCGATGTATATTGATTTCGATCCGAGTTAGGGTCAACTCGATCAAATTTGATCCGTTGGCGAGCCTACTTTGAGCTAGAGCCGAAACAAACTGGGCAACGTCGTCGATCGTCTCTACTTACCCCCACATTTGCCATTTCACCAACTTCAGTACATTTTTGACAGACTTCTTCATGCCAATCATCAGAATTTCAGAGTCTGTCATTTCTGACCACAAGATGCATTCTGTGTGCTAGAAAATAACATCAGCTGATTAAAATTCACCAGACATGAGATGACCAGTTTGAAGGAATAAAAAATAATTTTTCTTTTTGTTTCAACTTTTTTTTTCTTTTTTTCCAACATAAATTACTGCAAAACTTTCATTATTTGCCAAAATACACATAATATGACAAAGTTTTGTGCATAAAAAATGCAATTTCCTTCGGACTTCAAACGTAGGCGGTAAATAAATCGAGCGTTTGATTCGATAAAAGTTAATTCATATTTGATTCATTAATATTAACAAACAAGTTTTGAACATAATTTTAAATGCTCGATTGATAAATAAAGCATGCTAGTATTCAGCTTGTTAATATCCACAAACAGTTCATATGAAGCTTATGAACATACTCAATTATCTTTAGTATATTACTGCATGTTTATAGTTTTTATGTTCGCGAATTTTAGATATATGTGAGCTCGTTTGTTCGTGAACAATATGAATCAAGCCCGGACATGCCTTTATATTCGCAAACAAGCTCGAGCTCAAGTGCGGTCTTAGTAAATAAATATGAACTTGAACAGATCACTACTCGGTTGATTTACAGACCTATTTAGAGGCCGAGGGCTCTCCTGGTGCTCCTCTTACCTCTATTTTTCTGGCGGCTGCTGAGGATCCGGAGGCTCTGCCTGAGTATGTCGACCTCCCTCTCTCTTCTTGCAGCCTCTTTCTCCAAGGCTGCAAGCTTTGCTTCGAGTCCTTCCACGGCTTCCTCCTTTGCTCTCAACTCTCTCTGTAGGCTCTCAACCGCAAGCCCATGTTCTGATGCCCACAAGAATTTCTCCCCTGCAAGTTTCATTAGTTTACATCCAATGTTGTAACCTCCTCGAGCCCGCCCTTAACCGGACGGGTATGTGATCAAATTCATAATAGGAGGCAAACAGAGGTTTGGGTGAGCGATATCGTATTCTACTTATCGAATCAAATTACTCGAATGACTGTTAGTTGTGGTTAAGATATCTGTTAAGTGATCATATGAGTATAATTTACTCAATTTTAAATCCCAACAGAGACACTCTCTTTTAAAAAATCAATTTTTAGTGCAACTTGAGCTAACTTGACATTGAAATGAGCTAACTCATACTCGAATTAAATTAAAACGAGTTGAGTATGAGCCATACCTGGCTCAACTCGAACTCAGATGATTCTCCCCTATGAGTTTTATGTGTTAAAATCCGACTAAATCTCTGATAATCAAGTAATCTTATAGATAACATTCATTTATTTTCATAAAAAATAAATAAATAAATAAAGATAGACAGTCAAAACTTGTGACTAGAAAATATATGTATTTATTTACATCTCCTACATTTTCATGAACTTTGTATGTCGTATTAAATGATTGTAAGTATTTATTTTCGCACAAAAATTGCTTTACTTGGGCTTTTTTTATCACAAATTTTCTCAATTTAGGCCATATATATTTCTTTAAAAATGTACAATTTAACGATATAAATAAATTTTTAACGAAATTATTTCCGATGTAATGTATTTAATTTTACGAGAATTTCGATAAGTGTTAAAAATTTTTAGATACCAACTGACCTCCGGTCCTCTGGAGGAGCTCATCGAGCTCCTTCTTGATGGCGAGATAGAGCTGCTTCCACTTCTCGACGGCGGCTCCCCTCAAATGCTCTTCCTTCATCTCCTTCTCCTTGCGGGCGGCGGCGGCGGCGAGCTCCCTCTCCAGGCTCCTCACCCTCTGCTCCTCCGCCGCCTCCATCCTCCTGAGCCGAGCAACTTCCTCCTGCTGCTTTCTCCTCTCCGAGGCGAAGATCTTCTCCTCCTCTTCCTTCTCCCTCCTTATCTCCTTCAGCTCCTCTTCGATTATGCGAAGTCTCAGCCTCAGCTCTGCCGGCTCGAGGAAGTGCTTGGCGCAGCAGTTGCTTACCGCAGCTCCCATGATCTCTTCTTCTCTCTCTCTGCTGCTTCTCTTTCTTCTCGAGGAGAGAGGGCTTTTGATGAAAGTAGGGGGCGTTAAAATATCCGAAACTCGAAATTCGCTCGAATTTCGTTCGATTTTTGATTCAACTCAAAATCTGTTCGAAAATTTTGAATTAAATCATGAGCTAAGGACTTTGGCTCGAAGTTCATTTCGAGCTAATTTCGAGTTGGCCCTAACATGCTCGAAATATGATTCGATTTAGCTCAAATCATGATTCGAGCGAACTCGAAATCGTGTCATTTAGAGCCAAGTTGGCTCGAATCATATCCTATTTCGATTTTAGACCAATTTTGAGCCGAGTCGAACTAGAGAGAGAGTATGTAGCTTAAATTGGAGCAGTGGGTTGCAATTTTATACGAAAATCAAAGTACGTGAATAATTCGTTCTCATTTTATTCAATTTGAAATCAGCCTCGATTTTCTTTTAATTCGAAAATAGCTAGCGCGAAAAATGACATAATCAATTCATAATCGACTCGATAAGTATACAGATATATATATTTAGAATTTTTTAAAAATATATTTAAGAAATTTTAATTATAAATATATCTTAATATCTCATATTAAAGCGATGAAATTAAAAATTCAGATTTAATATATAACGTGCTATTATAGGATATTTTGTGTATGATGGAATTTTTATAAAAGAAAAAAATATGATAGATAATTAAGATCAATTTAATTCAAAATTTGACTCAAAATAAAAAAAAAAAACTCAAAATAAAAAAAAGCTCAAATTAAATTTGACTTAAAATTAAAAATTTTAATTTTAAATTGAGCCTGAATTGCTCGAAAATATCTCCCCTTCTCTAAATTGGAGTTTCTTTTTCTACCTACAAAGAAAAATATCATAAAAATAAATTATTAATAATTTTTTTTTAATTTATTCATAATTATTATTTAGTCCATATTTTTTGAAATCTTCCACTCAAGTCCTAAGTGAATGCTTTCAAAAATAAAAATGTAATTATAGCTAAAATGTAGGGCCAAGATTATCATTATTTTGCTCAATCTTAAATACAAATTGCATTTGGATCCCTCTTCTTTTCCCTTAAGTGCATATAGGTCCTTCTAAATTTAAAATTTACCAAATTAATCCAACAGTTTGAGCAAAATTACAAATATATCATTTTTTTTATACCGGTCATTATCAAAAAAATAATGAAAGCAGTTATTTTACCAAAAAAATAATTTATCCACGTATACTGTAGTTTTGACTCAACAGTTGATTAACCTGGTTAAATCGAACACTAACCAGATGAATATATATACACTGTTACATTTGGATCCACACACCATCATCTAGACCGTCAACGTGGGAGCTTACGTGGCGTCAACGTCACAAGTCCTCCGCACCGAACAAGAGATGTACCACCCCGAACAGCAGACGCCGAAGAGATGGAGACGAAAAGCAGCGTCCAGAACTGACCTGCGCCTGACAGCAATTAAGGATCATCCTGCTTTCAAGAGGCATGGGCTCTCCCGCCGTCAGGCCATACCATCCGTACGTCGTACAACGACTAGCAGGGAGTGACCTCCCTCCTTCCTCTACGGGCATTAATGGGCCGTCACTACAACTGTAGACCGTTTGGCTGAAATGAGTGAACAGAGTAGACCAGGATATATATCTCATTGTAACAGCCTTCAAAGAGGTTGGACCCAAGAAACCCTTGGAACACACTGTAACCCAAGAGAAAAAAAAAGTGATTCTAGTGATTCTTAAAGCCTCCCCGAAAGGAGCCGTGGTTTTTCCGCTAGCCGGCTTCTCACGTAAAAAATCTTTATTGTTTCTCGTCTTAACATACACGTAAGAGTAAATAAGAAGGACCCAAAAGATACGTACGCACGCTGTATATTTATGTTGAGTCGATAATAAATTAAATCGATTTTAAGTGGATCAGGAATCTCATGGAGGAGGAAATGCCAAGGAGAGAGTTTGCCACAGTTTTCTATTTAAAGCCTGTGAGATAAATGTGGGCGACAGAAGGCCGTGATGCGTCACGCTCTGCGCTCAGAGAGAATGAAAACGTAAAATCTGAATTCACCACAGTTTTAACCTGCACGCCCCCTGCACTTCGAAAAAAATTATCGAGTTCGCGTTAGTTTTTTCGGAGGCAAATAGACGCGCGTGTGGGCTCAGCACGAGCGACGAGCCCGAAACCGACCAGGAACGGTGTGAGAAGCATCGGTAATGTTAGGGGTGGCATCGAGTCGAGTTCGAGCGAGTTTTAGTATACTCGAACTCGGAAATTTTGATTTTAACGAGACTCGAAATCGACTCGAACTCGAATCATTTCGAGTCGAGTCAGCTCGACTCGATTTAACTCGAGTTCGAGTCGATTTCGAATCGATTTCAGTTTTTGGATAAATTTAAGTTACATAATAAAAAAAACATATTTAAAATGATTACACTTTAACTCAAAACAAATATTTTCATTTTCAATTTTCAATGTGTCACTCTTTCATAATATAATAAAAATATTTAATAAATAATTTTATTTCGAGTCAGCTCGATTTTTTTCGAGCGAGTCAAGCCAAACTCGAAATCGACTCGAAATAATTTCGAGTACATTGAATAGCTCGAAACTCGACTCGAAATGACTCGAATCGATTTTGAGTCGAGCGAGTTTCGAGCGATTTTCGATTTTCGAATAAAATTGCCAAGCCCTAAATGTCACTTATTCTACTGAGCTCGGTATATATATTTTTTGCTTAGAATCTAAAGTGAAAAATCGAATAAAATCATTAAATTTCAACGGTTTGATTGGGTTTAGAATGTCATGGTTTGACGAATGATTTAAAATTGGGATAATTACCTGCATGTCACACCATTTCACTTTATTTATGCGTTACTCATCCATTCTTAGTTAATTACGTTATGCACACTCAAAATATTATAAAATCTTACATACACACACTTAAGTTAAAATTTAGTCAAAATCTATTTGAAAAAAAAATATTTCGTTAGTAAATCATTAAAATTACATTTTTATCCTTAATAGTACATATTTTTTTTCTTCCTCGATGTCACACTAAAGCGCTGATCTGTCCTAAAATCAATTCACGTCGCGGATGTTTCCTTCCCTTACCACAACCTAAACATCAAAGTTTTAAGATTTTCACTTAAAATATATTTAAATATCTTTAAAATAATATGATAAACGGTTCAGATTTTTTGTAATCTAACTATAGTTAGGTTATTGAAAAATTATAATTGCTCATTATAATAGAAATAAGTAAAAGTGCGTGTATGTAAGATTTTATAATGTTTTGAGTGTGCATAGCGTAATTAACTAAGAATGGATGGATAACGCATAAATAAAGCGAAATGGTGTGGCATGGAGGTAATTATTCCTTTAAAATTTCAATTATTTCAATTTCATGGATTTAGAAATTTTATATTGTCAATTTTGATTATGTATATTTATGTTAAATATTATAATATATGTTTATTGTATATATTTTATACCATGATATTATGTATTGTTATTTTTTGTGACTGCAATGCTGTTACTTTTGCATTTTTTTTTTTTTTAAATATATTTTATTTTTCATGCTTTATATTATATAGATCCCAAGTAGGTTGCAAAAATCACAAAAAAATAGAGAGCAACATGGGAAGAAACATTTAGAAATGAAGCATGGGGAGTATATTTTAAAATTGTTCGAATTTTAAGCCTCGAGTAGCGGTATTAAAAATATCCAAAACTCGCTCGAAACTCATTTTTATTTTTGAATCGACTCGAAATCGGTTCGAAATTTTGAATTGAATTATTGACTAGGGACTTTAGCTCAATGTTTATTTCGTGCCGATTTCGAGTTGGTTCTAGTTCGCTCGAAATATAATTAAATTTGGCTCGAAATTACATGTGTAATATAAATATATATATAATTTAGTTAGTTGTTTAGTGGTAAAGTAGAGGAGGTTTAAAGTATATTCTTCTCAAGATTTAGGGATTAAATATTTTTGGACGCATAATATTTCTACATTTTTTTGTAATTGCAAGCTGATTCGAGCTGACTTAAATCATGTCTCATTTGAATTTCGGGCTGATTTTGAGCTGAGCCAAACTCGAAATTTTTAATTTCGAGTTGCTTTCGGCTCGCTCGAAATCGGTCCAAGAACATCTAAAAAAACTCATCTCTCAACAGAATCCTTAGCTCAACAGTTCTTTCCAAATTACATAAACACGTATGTTCTCTTTTATTTGCTCTCCTTATTAATTTTTTGCTGTCATTCTTTTGTCACACAAGTCTGTTGCGATTGAACTGATCTTACTCGCGCACGCAAGATCTGATTGTCGATTACCTTCAAACAAAATTTTTAGTCAACTACAATGATAAGGAAGAGACAGCCACACATAGGATTCTCTCCTATTGGGACTCATTGTCTCTCTGCCATTATTAATAAAAGGATAAATTACACCCAGGTTCTTGAGTTTAAAGCTTAATAACATACAAGTTCAGGTTTTTAAAATTATAACATCGAGGTCCCTGAATTTTAATAAATTATCAAATGGGTCTTTTTTTATTATTAAATTTTTTTAAAATTACTATTATACCCCTCCTCCTCTCTTAAAACTTGAGAGAGAGGGGGATTGGTATAGTGATAATTTTTAAAAAAATTTAATAATATAAAAATAAAAAAAGACTCATTTGATAATTTATTAAAATTCAGGGACCCGATGTTATAATGTGGACCTGTACGTTATTAGGCTTTAAATTTAAGGACCTTGTAGTAATTAACCCTTAATAAAATGGTAGGCAATGGGGATGAGCCAATAGCATTAATTGGTTTTGACTTGCAGTTGCTTCAAATAAAATGATAATAAAATCTTTTTATCATTTTGATGAAATTAATTCTTATGAACAATATTTCAAACTAAATTCAAAACAAGGAAAATCAAACCATGGCCTCAAAATATAAATGAGAAATAAAAAACTTAAAATAATGGATTGGAACCAACATTAAGACCTCATTTGGTTCGAGGGTTAAATTTTAGATAAAAAAAAAAAAAATTTATCTTATAAATTTAATATAAAAAAATTTAGTTTAATATTGAAAAATTTGTAAAATGTGAAATAAAGTTAATTCTAATATTCATTTTTATGTTAGATATGAAATAAATTTAATTTTTATAGTTAAAATTTGTATTGAGCCGAAAAAAAACCCCAAACTAAGTGAGGCCTAATTGTATATTAAATTCACAATTTGTGATTATTAAAACAAATTATAGGATAAATTATGTAGTTGGGTGTTGTAAATTTATTTTAATTTTTGAAAAATCTTATTTATTTACTAATAAAAAGCATGAATTTTAATTATTTTTTAACTAATTAAAATAATTTATATATTTTAAAGTAACATTAAACTCATTTATCCTCACTTTTTTTTTAATTTAATAAAAATTTAAAATTTAATTGTTAATAATTTTTTTTTACTCTAAAAATTTAAAGCTAAGAAATATTAATAGTAGTACTCTAAAATTATATTCTAAATAACTAAGAAGTTAATAATTTAAAATCAAATGATAATACTTTTACAATTTTAGGACTCAAAGTAATAATTTAAACTAATTGGGGACCAATTTGAAATGCCCTTCCGACCTCAGGACTCGGATGCAATTTACCCAAAATCATGTGATAGGCGATTTCAATTCTTCCGTGTACACACCCGTAGCCGCGCTTGGCTCGCCGTCTCTCTCTCTCTCTCTCTCTCTCTCTCTCTCTCTCTGGGCTGCCGTGTCTTACTGCTGGAATCAGTCTTCGGATAAACTTGTCGATCATCTCCAACTCGAACCGCCTTTTCCTGCTGATTCCGGCAGTGCGAGGAACAACAGGGTAAGCTTTGATTCATTTCTACTTAGGTCAACTTATAGAGATTCATCTTCATAGATGTTTCTTGGTATTTGGGGCGTGCCTCCGGTCGTCGTCGCCTAGGGATTTTTGGATTGTGGTCGATTGTGAAGGGATGCACGTCAGAAGAGTTTGGTGGTGTGGCCAAGCCTTGATCAGTTAAATTAGGGCATCATCAATGTCACACCCTCCCTAACCATTATCCAGATTTCAATGGTATAATGATTAGACAGGTTGACGAAAACATCCAGCTACTGTAATTATTCTTAATAAAACAATCAAATCTTTAATCATTAAAATATATCTAATCAAATAAAAGATCTAACTACAATTTATATTATACTTTACAAAACTCACATTAATAACTAACATCTCAAAGAACTAACTTCAAAATAAAACAATTACTCAATATCTTACATAAACTAGAAAACATGAAAAGAAAACTAAATCTTGACTTTAACTCTATAACTCAATTGATTTTCTGAACATTTCTGAACTCCATTTAATTTGCAAAATCTAACGAAGAATGAATCCTCAATTCAGCACGAATAAGATCGACTTACTACTAGTAGGCAACATATTCAGAAATATATATATGAAATAATATATGACATATGAGTATAAGCACATAAACATAAAAAATGCAACATAAAATAATTGTTTTCTATTATTTTCTTTTGCTCTTTGCAAAGATGGTCACCATGCCTTGTATCTTGTCTTTATTTTTGTAGGGAAGCTTGTTTTCTTTAATATTTTTTTCTATTAGGAAAATCTCTTTTCTTGTTAGTTCTGTAGGGAGGAGTTCCTCTTTCTAATTCTGCAGAAAGTTTTACTTGCCTCAAACATGTCTAACATATCAGAAAAAATTTTATCTTCTTTCTAATTTATCTATTTAAGACTATAAGTTAAATCACAAGCATTACAACATGAATTGTATAACGTAGGATATAGTTGCATCATAATACATATAACATAAATTATGATTCATATCATAAGTACATAACATTAAATCTCATATATAAGTGAATGTTCTTATCTCAAATAAACTGCAAATTTGTCGTGCATAAAATCGTCCAGCACCTTAAGGTGGAGTTTCTTCTTCTCCTAGATAAAAACTTAACATTAATTCTTTTCTCACACTTTAAATAAATATTAATGATAATTAAATGCTTAATTATCCAAAGATCTAATTCTAAATTCGAAATCTCAATTATATATATATAACATATAATTTCATCTCTAACATAAATTTAATTATTTAATAATTTTTAAAATAAACAAAGTATTAATGTTTACATAATTTATACAATTTACAAATAAAAATCTATAATAAGAATCGATGACCTGGAATAAAATAAATGATAATATTTAGGTGAAAAGATGAAAAACTCACTATGAAACTCAAATTGAATTTCTCCGAATCAACTTTGCTAAGAACAACGATGATCCACATTTCTTTCAGCAAAATTTGGGTTTCAATATTTCATTGTTGCCTTTTTGTGTGCATTCGAAAGAGAAAAGTTGAAAAAAAATAGAGATAGAGAGAGAGGATGAGATAGATAGGGGACTGCGGTGTGAGATATAGGGTAAAGAGAGCTCTTAAATCACATATATATATGTATATGTAATAATAATTATGATTATTATATTAAGATAAAATTTTATTATTTAATTATAATCACTTATTCCTCTAAAATAGGCCATTCAATCCATATCTAGTTCTAAAAATAAATCATAAATCTATAATTTAAACTAAATATTCTTCATATTAGCTATAATTCTCTGTGACTAAAGACCAATTCAAAATTTATCTTAATTAATAAATTGTTCTTTGATATAAAAAAATCTATAAATTTAAAATTGAGTTTCCATCATATTAGCCATACTCCATGATAGCCTAAAGATTAATTCAAAATCTAAATTATTTCCTGTATAATTATATTATTTTAAGATATTACGTACTCCCCAACTAAAAGGAATTTGATCCCCAAATTCGTACCTTGATCTTGAAATAGATGCGAATACTTTGTTTGTATCTCTTTTTCGATTTCCCATGTGGCTTCTCAAAGCCGTCTGATTTCTTCAAAGCACTTGTATGAAAAGAATCGACCGTTTGCGCAGTTGTCAAACCTGATGAACAAGTATGCGCTTGGTAATTCATCATAACTTAAATCCTGCCTGATAATCAATGGTTCATATTGAATCACATATGATTCATCATATACAAATCTCTTAAGGATCCTTGGCACTTACCAATTCGACTGAAAGCAATTGTTAATAGAAAGGGCACTATCTAATCTCTTATTACTATAACACCCAGATGCGCTCACTAGTTGTCCTGGCGGTCTTTCGACAATGCACATTAGTGTTGGGCAGAGTGCTGGATGTGAACGTATGACTTGGCCTACTTGGACTCCGCCATACCGTGACTTGGCCCACTTGGCCTCTGCCACTGTAACTTGGCCGCCTGGCCATGCTCACTCAACATTCCCTCCCCAGCACACTTTCGGGGATCGAAACTGCGCTCTCCCTAATACCAAGTCTTAAGGATCCTTGGTAACTTGCCTAAAAGTAATTGCTAATAGGAAGGGCACTACCAAATCTATTATTACTATAACATCTAGGCGTGCCCACAGGTTGCCCTGTCGGTCTTTCGACAACGCATATTCTCGAGAAGGGCACTAGATGTGAACGTGCGACTTGGCCAACTTGGCTTTCACTACATTGTAACTTGGCACACCTAGCCTCTGCCATTGTGACTCGGCCACCTGGCCTCTGCCACGCTTACCCAACACTTAGATCATCGACTCGCTACTAGCAGGCAACATATTTAGAAATATAGTGAAATAATATATGACATGAGTATAGGCATATGAACATAATGCATGCAACGTAAAATAATCATTCTTTATTATTTTCTCATGTTCTTTGTGAGGAAGGTTAGTATTCCTTGTATCTTCTCTTTGTTTCTGTAGGGAAACTTGCTTTTTCTCATATTCTTTTTCTACTAGAAAGATCTCTTTCTTAGTTAACTCTGCAAAAAGTTTCTTTCCTTAACTCTGCAATGAAGCATTACTCACCTCAAACATGTCTGATGTGTCAAAAAAAAATTATCATGTTTTTAATTTATCTATTTTATAACTATAAATAAAAATCATAAGTATTATAACATAAATCACATAGCATAGGATATAGTCATATTATAATACATACAACATAAATCATGATCTATATCATAAGGACATGACATCAAATCTCATATGTAAATGGATATGTTCCTATCTCAAATAAATTGTAAACTTGTCATGCGTAGAACCATTCAGGACCTTAAAGCGGAATTTCTCCTTCTAGATAAAAACTTAACATTAATTCTATTCTCACACTCTAGAGAAAATATTAAAGATAATTAAACGCCTAATTATCCAAAGATCTAATTCTACACTTAAAACCTCAATTATATATATTACATATAATTTTATCTCTAATATAACTTTAATTATTCAATAATCTCTCATTAGATTGAATTTAAAGTGAATTACATAAACCAAATCAACAATAACTAAAACTTTAGCGCTTAGAATTTATCTTTTAATGTTTTAGGGTTTAAGGTTTAGTGTTAAAGTAATTTAGGGGTTAGTGTCTTGAATTTTGGTTTTGAGGTGTAAAGTTTAGGATTTTGAGTTTAGTGAGATTTTCACCAATTGTTTTAAAAATTGATGTGAAACTTGTAATTCTTCATGAATTTCATGTCCTATAAATAAATGCCCAAAAGAAAATATATGTCCATTTGCACAAACTTTCTTATCATTCACCTTTTAATCAGGATCGATGTTGTTGTTTGAATCCACAGAGATGACGAGCAGGATGTATAGGATGTATGCAGATTATCTCTATAATAAGTGGGAGAAGACTGTACTGTGGGACATGATCGAGCCCTACAGGCGTCCCAAGTCCTTCACCCCTCTTGTGACCATTTATGTGGCCGCATTCTATACTGGTGTTATAGGATCAGCAATAACTGAACAGCTGTATAAGGTTTGCGGGCCTAATTCATTTCTTATGTGATTTTCTTTAAAACATTGCCATGATTATCTCAAACAAGAATTGACCTAATTTTTCATTTTTGGATTTCTTTAATTTTCAAGTGCAGTATTGTTTTTTAGGATAATGTATTAGTATTGTTTATTATGCAAGTTTTGTTTCATGAAAGGATTTCACAAGTTTCTTTTCATCAGTCTTTTCATCAAACTCTAGTCCACAAGAACAGGCCTGTGGATATAAATCAGTAAATATTCTTATTATGGCTGTAATTTGTTTGCTCAACTTCATAAACTATTTCAAAATAGGTTGAATGATTAAGCAAATTTATATCAATATACTATGATCAAGACATTGTATAACTTATTAAACTTATTAGTTATCTGAAAACCCATTTTGTAAATATAGCAGCTGAGTATAGATCAAACAGTTCGTGCATTCAACTGTCCTCTAGTTACCCGATTAAAATCTAATATACTAAATAATATTTGATTATGTGTTTCATGAACCTATTATCAAGTCCTTATTGAGCATGCATAATTATAAGGCATTAAATCTAGCTAACAACAACAACAACAAGCCTTATCCCAATTGGTTGACTTATAGCTCTTCATTTAGCTTCGTTAATGCATAAAATGTAGCATACTATTGAGCGTTAATCATCATGCCAGTTAACGTGTTTCAGTGAACATACTGAGTTCAGTTTTCAATCTTCTTTGTTATGCTAGCAAACAAATGTAATGTGCTTTTATTGAGTCATGCTGTGAGCTATTTGTTGAGCATATTGCTCCAATTTGATATATAGATTTGTTGAATGAACATGCAAATGGGTGGGTGAGGTCATGGATAAATATGAGCTCACTTATAATGACTGAACTTGAATTGACGTACTTGTGGTCAAGCAAAAAATTGACTTCAACCTTATTCATATTTGAGTATTCACAACTTAGATGTGAATAATACTGTGAAATAGTTGTTTTGAGGTTTCTCAATACAAATTCTTGTGGTTTCTCCTTTCTCTGGTGTGAATGTTCAGTTTCTTTTAGTACAATTCTGTGTCATTTTCTATTCTATTGTTTGGAAATGAATTGACAATCATGTTTCACAATTTGCAAGATTGCCTTCTGTGTATGTCAATAAATCTGCAATTTAATTGCCTAGAGGTGAGTTGATACGGTCTTTATCATTTTTCAGTACGACCCTTAATTCTTGTTCATTTGGTTTTGCTGTATGGCTGTTGCAAAAAGGCGTGAAAGTTTAAGCGATATAAGCTAGCATTTATGTAGTGTTTGTTTGTTCCTAGAGCTTCCATTGTTTTCTCTTTTGTTTTACTTGTTAGATACTGTGATATATAACCTATTCATGTAATTAGAGTGAGATTCATTATGAATTTATAAGACAGAGATTATGATACTTTCGAAAGTATCAACTAAGATTTAAATGTTAAATCCCATAACAGAAAATCAAAAATGAATGCTACAGGATTATTGTAAGTGCCCTCGGGTCGATCATTCACTAAATCTTCAATCTCGTTCAAAGATAAACTGCACATTATTATATTAATAGATGTGAGATAACCATTAAACTCAGAGATTAAACTTATCAAAATCATTAGAATCATGATAATGTGTTGCCTGAAAGTTAGAACTCAAGTAATTTCAATATATATGATATTTTGCTCAGCAATCAAACTATTAAAATCATATGTATATTTCTGTAAATTGTGATAATCATTGTCCTTTGAAATTAAACTATCAAACTATAAGCTATTGCCCTCAGAATTAAAAATTTTAAGAGTTTTAAAAAGAAAAGATTTGATAATTTTAGCATCACTATCATCACTTAAACGAAACAGCAAAGATAAGTAAAATACAGAAACTAAACAAAACGGATGCTAATTAAAGCAGGTCAAACAATCAAAAATAAAACTAAGCAGAACAACCAAAATTCCAAAATTTCAGTAGCAGGCCAGCAGCAAAATTAATTCAACTTCAACATCATCAAAATAATATGCTGCCTTAAAGTTAGAACCCACGTAGTCTTAATATGTATGCTATTGCTTTAAAAAACCAAACTATCAAAATCATATGTATGTTTCTGTTATCCTGTGATAATCTTTTCCCTCAGTATTTGCTTTCATGTGCAAATACAAATCATTAAGTGGATCACCTTTAGGTTCTCTACTTTGCAATAATGTAGAGCTAGTGCTTGGTGCAACAGATTTCTCATGAGTTTTAACATTCTTATCAACAACAACAACAACAACAACAACAACCAAGCCTTAATCCCACTAGGTGGGGTCGGCTACATGAATCCTTTGTTTCCTTTAACATTCTTATCAACAACATAAAAAAAATGAAACTCATTAGGAGAGATTTTCACATCTTCAGTTTTTTCATTTACTTTTGTTGGGCCATAAATCTCTCCATAGAAATATGTCAAAGCAAACATTTTGACACGCGGATTTAATATGCTAGCAATTGTCAACAAAGTATGACAATTGGACACATCACACTCTTTAAAAAAAAATCATAGTAGCATTTCTTTATATCAAAATGTATGCATGCTAAAAATAATCTATTCATATCAGTATGTGTATAACATAAAATGCACTTGTAATATTTATTTTTAGTAAGGGCCTAGTTGCCCCATGTCCTGCTACTCAAAGTCAGAGATCCAAAATATTATTATCATAGAGCACCAACAAAAGCAATCAAAGCTTTACATTTCAATAACTTATCATATACAATCATAGAACCTAGAAGCACAAAATATATTTATAAAATCACAAATAACTAACATGCAAATCTAATTGATTTACATAATAGAGCAAATCATGCTTCTCAGTTTTTATCATCACGGCATACCAATAAAAAAAAACATGCTTCTAACTTTAAAAAGTCATCAAAAATTTTTCTAAATAACAAAGAAACACTGAAAGAATCTTCAAAAATAAACTATAAAAAATTAATATGCAAAAAAAGACCTTAATGATCTACATTATAGAGCAAAAGATGCTTCTCAGAAATCTGAATTTCAACAAATAAAGAAATAAAAACCGTAAGGCACTGCACCAAGAAATGTAAAAGGATAAGTTCAAGTTCCATTACAATGAGATTAAAAAGTTCTATGCTCATATTTATCATTAATTGACGTTTGAAAAAGGAGTTAGCGATCAGTGTTGTGTTGCAACACTAAGAGTCAGAGACAACGTTAATGTGATTCAAACAACAGAGGTCAAAGAAGAAAAAATAAGCACAAATCCAAGGTAAGTGTTCAAGACGCAAGATTTAAGACCGTTGAAGAACAATTCCACGACATGAATCGGCAAATTGCAAACTTGCAAACAGTAGCCTTCGCAGAATCATAGTAGAGATGAAATGAATCATGGTCCAGCTAGCAGCTGACCAGTGGCTACTACTTTCGCAACCTCGCCTCTCGCTGATGTTGCTGTCTCACGAACGAGAAATTAGGGCAACAGGCTGAACTGAAGGAGCAAGCCGACGAAAGCGAATGCGTCACTCGCAAACTCACGTTGGAAAAATAAATCTCAGCCATTGATTTTGAATTTTAAATTGAACCGTTCAAATAAGAATGTCGGGAGGATTCGAACGCGGGTTCCGAATTTTCGCACAGCACAAAATTTTAAACCACTGAGCTATAGTAGTGGTTGTGAAATAATGTGCTAAAATATATATTAATATAATATTTTTATTATCACTATAATAAATTTTTTATCTTGAGCCGGATCGATTCGATCCGGTGATGGCTCGAGATCGGATCGAAAAACATTACTCAGCCGAGATTATGGCTCATTAGCCGGATCGATTATGTTAAGTTGATTTTGATTCGATCCAAAATTTGATTTAACTATCGAGCGATTTTCGATCTTCGAGCAAAGTTAACAACCTAAGAGTAAGATTGTTGAAATTCTATGCGTTAATGCTCATTCACACAACAATCGTCCTGGAGGAGTTTTACCATATTATGTGATGGTGAAGTGGTGTATCGAACGCTAGCATTATGTTGTATTTCATTTGGTTTGGTATAATGCTAAAACTGTGTATGGCACGTGACTTCTATATGCATGGTGCATAGGTCCAAATTTTATATCTATCAACTAGTTTCTTTTCAACGGCTTAAGAGGAATGTTTGAGACGGATTATCGACAACAAATTTAGTTTTTCTTTCATAGGGAGGTCACATCTTCATGTCTCCTGATTTCAGATGTCACCTTAAGATTAGCAAACAAAATATATGTTTCTTCCAATTAACCTGACATTACATAATAATAATATTAAACCAAACATGTCTTAAATTTATTTTTTTTATTATGACATCTTTTCGTAGCTTGTAATGTTGACTGCCCATCATCATCTTTTGTTGAACCAAACAGGAAAAATACTGGGAAGATCATCCCGGAGAAGCAGTGCCTATTATGAGGCCAAAGTTCTACTGGGGACCATGGAAGGTCAACAAGGGAGAAGTTCTCCCTCCCAATCAGTAATGCTCTTAAAACCCGTGTCTATTTAATCTTCAGTTTTGGAATTTGGAGATTACGAAAGCTGTGGCAAGTTGAAGGGGTGAGCCTTCTTCTTGTTGTGTTTTCAGTTAATGGAATTCCTTGAAAAATAATTATACTTAGACAAACATAAAGCTCCCTGTTTAAGTGTAGTTCACTTTTTTATCAAATTAAATAAAAGAAAGGGTAAATTGCATTTTGGCTCCTGAGGTTAGAAGGGCATTGTAAATTTGTTTTAACTTTTAAAATCTTCGATTTGAATCCCTGGAGTTGTGAAAGAGTTGTCATTTTGTCCCAATTAAAACAAAATTGTTAATTTTTAGCATTAGACTTTTTTTTTTAGCTTTTAAAATATAATTTTGAAATATTTGTATTTTTTAGTTTTAAAAATTTAGACTAGACAAAGCATGAGACGGGAGAAATTAAAGTTTAAATTTTTATTAAAGTTTTAAAGAATAGTGAGGATAGATGGATATAATGGTTTTTTAAAAATTATAAACAGTTTAAACTATTAGTAAAAAACCAGTGAAAAAAGCTAGATTTTAAAAGAGGGATCAAAAATGTAGTATTTTTACAAAATCAAGGACCAAAATCATAATTTTTTAAAATTTTGGGACTAATTTGAAATGCCCTCCTAACTTCCAAGATTCGGATTCAATTTACCCTAAAAGAAAATAGAATTTTTGTTGTTAAAAATAAATTGTTGAGAAGTAAAATAACCATGACAACTTAAAAAAAAAAACTTGCCAATATATACATTTCTGTTGTTTCTATAGTTTTAACACCAAAAATTATGCAACATTTGTTTGATATCTTTACACAGAATTTTAGTAATTATGTGGTATGTATTTTTGTATTTAGAATTTAAACACCCGAAATTTACTTATCTCAAGATATCTGCATTTATCTTTTACTATGAAATGGTAGTGAAATTATTTTTTAACCTCAGAATTAGCTTGACTTTTACTCTATTTGAAATCAACCTATTGTAAATTAAAGTAATTCAACTTGATATTCATGACATGCATATATGTTTATATTTGTATTAATATATATATGTAAGTTATTGCAAATATATATAATATTATACATAATATATATAAGATATTTAATATATATATATAGATATATATGAAATGACAAATTATAGTATACATATTATATATACTGTGCATTCTTAATATGAGATATAAGGCTGAGTGGTGCTTCTCCGAATCTAATAGGGAAGTAACTTGTTTGAGTACCAGAAGTCTCAGAGTGTATTTGGTTTAGGGTTATATTGATGTCGTGTAATATTATTGATGAAAAATAATTGTTTGGTTTGATGACTTGTGCAAATAATCTTAAAAAAAATTATAGAATTATCATTTAGAAATGACGTTTAGATGTCACTTGGGGGGAGGATTTAGTTCAATGTTTTCTTGATACTGTGTCATACCATTCAGAGAAAATACTTACGTGGTTGGATGACATGCGTAGATAATTCTATAAAAAATATAAATTTATTGCTCAAAAAATGACTTTTAAATGTTAGGATATCTAAATAACATGATATAACATCAAGATAATATTAAATCAAATGTTTCATTAAAAAAAAAATTGAATTCCAGTTGTCACATCTGTGGTTGATACAGTCGACAATTTGATCGATTAGCAAAAATTACAAGTGGCCATTAGATTTGATCTCAAGATGAAATGATGAATTGATGGAACTTAGGGGGCGTTTGGTTCAGTATTATTTCAATGTCAATGTTATTTAAATGTCATGTTATCTAAATGTCATTGTTATTCATCAATGAACATTTGTTTGGTTCAATGTTATGATATTAGAAAATATCAATGTTATCCAAATAATTTTTATTTAGTTGAAAGTTAAAATGACAAATTGACGGTTTTATCTTGAGATGTCGCCCGATTTGGGGTGACATCTAGATGTCAGCATGTAATGGCATTTTTTTAATTAATTATAATATTATTTAAAGATGTCATTAAACTAAACAATTACTTTTTAAAGATAACATAATATAACATTGAGATAACACTAAATCAAACGCCCCCTTAAGCAAATGTGAACCATGAAAGATTTGATAAACTTTGAATCTTTTGTGCACTTTCTTGGTAAATGACATATGTTATGGGATACATGTCAAGTTAATATTATTTCTTCGTTTTTTCTTATCATTCGTTTTTCTCGAAAAGTTATTGATTATTCTATGTTTTTTTCTCGATCACTTTTGTCTTAAATTTTACCACCAATAAGTTAATTTCATCGAGATTTTATAATTATATGCATGCATGGATGAAATTTTTTTGTACTTGTTATCTACGTATAATGGTATCTTATAATTAAAATTTTGTAAAAAACTTAGCACGTGTGTAATATTTAAAATTTTTTTATGATATATATATATATATATGCCTAGGGCTGTTATCGGGCCGATTTCGAGCGAGTCAAACTCAACTCGAAATCGAAAATTTTGAGCTCGGCTCGGCTCGAAATCGGTCCGAAATCGAAATGGGATATGATTCGAGCTGGCTCGGCTCGAAATGACTCGATTTCGAGCCGGCTCGAATCATGATTCGAATCAGCTCGGAATTGTAAAAAAAATGTTGAAATGTTATGTATTTAAGAGGATTTGATCCCTAGACTTTGAGGAAAATAAGTCTTAAATCTCCTCTATTCTACCACTAAACCACTAACTAAATTATATAAAGTAACAATTTATTTATATATATATTTATATAATATATACATATTATTTATGCTATATATATAATTTCGAGCCAAATCGAATCATGTTTCGAGCGAGCTAGGGCCAACTCAAAATTGATTCGAAATGAACTTCGAGCCAAAATCCTTAGCTCATGATTCGATTCAAAATTTTCGAACCGATTTCGAGTCGATTCAAAAATCGAACGAGTTTCGAGCGAGTTTCGAGTTTCGGATATTTTTAACACCCCTATATATGCCCCTTAATCTTGTTCAGCTATAAAATTCATGGATAAAATTATTCACTGATTTCAAGGTTGAATAATTTTTAATACCAAATAGTACCTTTGAAATGAGAATGCTTGTGGATCAGTGCTCGATTAAATTGTGGCACTTGTCCGCCACATATTCATAATCTATTGTGGCAAATTATTCCCTTCGAGGGCACATGCCCTGTCATCTCTGCGGCGCCTAATCAAAGCGCGGCGTGCACGCGTGACTCAACATGCAACAGTGAGAAAATGACATTTCGTATTATTTTTTCATCTTCTTATATGAAAAATCTTAAAGATAAGTGTTGGTAGCGTAAAGATTCACCAGGATTGATCAATAAGTTCGAGATGATCAGAAGCAAGAAAGCTTTCAAATTTGATACGTCGAGTTCAATAAGAATTTTATTTATTGTAATTATAGTTATTGAATGGGCACTAGAACGGTACATACCGAGGTTCGCTTAATCTTCGTGAAGACCAATCATGAGGGAGTTGAAGAGTCGATCTTAGTCTTCAATAATATATACTTGTGAAAAATTCTTGTTGTAAAGGTTGTTTTCAAGGACTTTGATTAAGATTATAGAGTGGATTTTTGGATTAATGCTTGGACTTAAGATTTATTTTTTCATATGTCAATTGTGATTATTGGAATATAATCTATGAATTTTGCTAAAAGATATTTGGTTCAATGTAGTCTATATATTTGTGTGATTTAAATGTCTATATTATTATGTTGATGTATATTGTTAACAATTAATTGTATTATTTGGTTTAATGTAATTATTATTATTATTTTTGTTATTAATGGATGGCAATATTAGATTATTTTTGTTACCTTTAATCTTCATTACCTCCAAATCCTTCCTCTCCCTACTAGAAAATCATGTTCACCACACTTGGCTCCATCACCATTATAAGCTTTGATGTACTCCCCCAAGGTTCATTAACTCCAACCTCTCCCCCTCTCATTAGAAAATCACTCTCACATAAGGTATTTAAATATATTATTAAATAAAATAATTAATTTTTCAAATAATATAATATAATATTATAATAATATTAAATTAAATGCACCTAAGCTTAATATCTCAAGCTCAAATATAGTAAATTTATATCTTTCAAAGAAAAAAATTTCATCAAAATAGATTGTTGGATCTTAATAAAGGAGACATGATTTGCATTGTAGGTTAGCAAGAAAATGAAAAAAAAAATCTCAAAAAGTAATTAAAAAACAAGGGATTTCACTAGTTTTAAAAGGGCTTTGTCGAAGATGATCACACTCGTGGAGTTATATGAAAGTGGGAATCTCTTAAGAGTATAATGAATGACATAGTAAGACTTACGAGTTCTTTGGTTGTTGGATCTTAATTAAAATCCAATTCCTCTAGTCCCTTCTCCTAGGAAGAAAACTAGAATTTATCGCTATAGTTGACAATAATGGTAGCGAGTAGTCACTGATCACCTACAAAATTGCTAGTTAAAATTGTGGTAGTGATTCGTTAGAGGTAGATTGCTAATATGTCGATTACAATTATCAATAAGTGTACTAAGGGGGAAGCCACATTTGTCGGTATGCTAAGCTTGTAGAAGTATGCATAAAATATTAATATAAACTACACAGTCTGCTAAATTCAAGTAGTAGGCAGCTTTCTTTTCAGCCATATTCATTCAGTAAATAGGAATCGACGGATAATACTATAGAGAAAAAGTGTTAAAAGATAGCCATATAAATAACTAGAATGATTATAGAAATTAGATTTACATCGGATCGATTAAAAAAATAAAAAATATTATATATATTTATATATGTAACTAGATTTAGTATGTAGTTTTTTTTAGTAGTCTATTGGAATGCTTTATTAGACTTTCATTGGAATTTTCTTTATAATCATTTAAATTATATTTATTGTAAATTATTTTTTTTATTTTTATCTTTAAACAATAGATCAAAGCGAATGAACATAGTTTAAGCTGATTGAATGAACAAATATATTTATACATAATATTTGGATAAAAGATCGAAAATTAATCGAAAGTCGAATCGATTTTGGCTCAGATCGAGCTTGAATCGATAATAAATGAGCCAGACCCAGCTCGAATCGAAATCGGAACGAACTCTCCTCGTTCATTCTCTGGATTGAATCGAAAATTTTAATATTGAGCCGAGATCAAATCGTTAACGGCCCTACTTTTTGGTCTTTAGCATTTGGGAGTACTTGACTTTTTCAAAATCATTCATTCCCATCCATTTTAATCTCCATCTACCTAGCGCTGTGTTTGTCTGTGAATTTAAAATTGATCTAGTTTAATTTTAATCAGTCATATCACATCATACATAAAATTTAATATTAAAAATTAACTTTATTTTATATCTTACACATATTACTAAAATAATAATTAATTTATATCATATCTCTCACATATCTCAATATAATAATTAATTTTATATCACATTTCTCACATATCTCAATATAATAATTAACTTTATTTCACATCATTCACAATTTTTAATAAAAAAATATCTCTATCTAAATTTAATTTTAATTTTTTTAAATTTAACCTTACAAACGAACAGACCCTAGTTCTAATTTAATATTAACTAAAACGCTCTCTTTTTATCATCTCTTTTATTTCTCGTTCCAAAGCTCGATAAACGAAGGTGAAGAAGATAAGAAGAGTCAAAGTGAAATGTGGGTAAAATAAATATTTCATACTAAATTGATGAAAAAATCTAAATGAAATAAATTGCAAATCTTTTGCATATCTTGTCAACAATAATCTTGATTTGTGAATGCAAACATCAAAAAAAAAATGAAGATTACAACTCAATTGCAAATCTAAAAACAAATATGAAATACTAAGAAAATCTCACTGCATTTTTTTATGTAGTTTCATGCAATGGATTCGAACATGACCATGTCGAGCAATTATTGTAAAACATCTGCAAACTAGGAATTGGATCGAGTTTGGATTCAACGCTTGGTGGTCGTGGTCGTAGTCTTTGTGGTAGTAGTTCCGCTTTCGGTTCCAACTCCGATGGCATTCTTCACGGCATCGGCCGCACCCTGAGCCATGTCCTTCATCTGTTCTCCAGCCTATCACGTATTCGAGTATTCACGTATTTGAGTATTCGAATACGACAAAATTAATGTATAATCTCACAAGTGTTGCTTATTTACATCTTTATGTTTTTTTATTTAAAAGCCATTTATTTCATATTTAGGATGCTTCCCACAAAAATTAGAAATTAAATTAATAGGGAAAATTACTTACATGTCCGTATACTTTGTAAAATTCTTTCATTCAGATCTTTATATTTTAGGACAACTTTCAATTAGGTCTCTTCTTTAATTTTTCCTTTAATCAAGTACAAAATGAATATTTCACACTCCAAAAATAATTGCAATATTAGCTTAAACATTAAATCAATGAGGAAAATTAAAAATATTTCTTTTATTTAAGAAAGCAAATTTAGATGATTTTTAAAGAAGTTTTATTTATTAAAAAATGATAAAGATGATTCATGCATAATACTACACACAAAGGTTGCGTTTGATTATAATTTTATTTTTTTTAATGACTTTAACTATGATTTTATAACTTAAAATGTTCAAATGAATAAATTTAAATACTAATCAATTGAAATATAAAATAATAATCATTATTATAGGAATCTATTCGAATGAGTTACATAACATATAAATTATTTTAAAAGTACCTTAAAATATAGGGATCCATGTGTAATTTGTCTAATAATAAATAGACATAATTAAATATACCACCCTGAAGTTGCTCTTATTAATAATTTTTATACCACGTTTTTATATCATTTTTATATGCCCAAAGTTTATTTTTTAAAATTAAATAAATAATAAAAAGGAAATTTAAATATATATATATATATATATATATTTGTAATAAATAAAATTGTTAGAAAATTATGTGGTGAGATTTCTGTATGTTCTTACGTGCTGCATGAAACCTCCGGCCTGCTCGGCGGACTCTCGGGCGGACTGCGCCGCGTCGCCGGCCGTCTCACGGGCGGACTTCATCCACTGGTCCGCCGTGGCCTGCACGAATCAAGATGCGATCCAACAGTCAGATGGCGGAAGATCTCGATAAGCAAAGTTACCGCCGCGGCACACGGGAACAGGTAAAATGGTTGCACGATATTTAACAAGATCCGACGGTCGGCAGAGGGCCGGTTATCTTACCTCGCCTTCGCCGCGGGACATTCCGGCCTTGAACTGCTGTCTGGTCGACATCCTGTTTCTTACTGCTTCGCTGCTGGATGGAAGAAGAGAGAGCGGGGGGTGGGGTCAATATATAGGAGTCCGGTGTGGAATAAGAGAATGACACGTGGCAGAGACTGCCACGTGTAGCGAATTGGTAGCTTTGAGCGAGTATTCATGCTCTTGACCAGGGGGAGGTATTGACCGAGATCGATGAGGGGAAAATTATTTTCACATTTAATTAATAGATTTATTAGCAAATTAGTTAATTAGATTAAATTACACTTAGGCCCCATATTACAAATTAATCTCAATTTTTAAAAAATTATAATTTTAATACATGAGATTGTAAAAGTGCTATTAATTTTTTACCATTAAGCTATAAAATTATTTCAAATTTATCAATTTTTAAAAATTAATATTTATATTTTAAAGTGAAAAAAATAAAAAAATGAATAAAATTAAATTTTAAAAAAAATGTTAGAATAGAAATTAAGAGATAATGGTTATCTAAAATATGTAAATTGTTCAAAATAGTAGAAATAAATTAAAATTTTATATTTTTTATCAAAAAAAGTAAATAAAAAATTTAAGATGCTAAAAAAATGATAAAAATTACTGTATTTTTATAATCTCAAAGATAAAATTAAGATTTTTTAAAAATTATGATTAATTTGTAATGATCTCTCAATCTCAAGTCCCAAATGCAATTTACCCTTAATTATATTTATATTTGTAATTTAAAAAATAAATCAATTTGAGGAGTACTTCTTCCTCATGTGTTATAAAATTCAAGGATACCATTTAGCACTTATTATTATTATTATTATTACTATTATTATTATTATTACATAAAATATTTTAATATATATATATATATATATATATATATATCAATATAAAGATATTGAGTCAATTATGAGTTGAATCAAATTTATTTTGAGGGAGTTTATTTGAGCCATGAGAAAATCGAGTCAAATTTGAATCGAATAAAACACGAGTTAGTTTTAAGAATTTTGTATGTTTGTAAGCAGGAGTGCATGGGGGACTCATCTCTGTTAATTACTGTGCCCCTTGAGATTGAGTCGTGCGAAGATTTGGTATCATTTAAGGGTGGCCTTAAGTCGATTTCTAGAAAATCAGGCGCTACTCAAAATTGAAATTTTTAATTTCAAGTTAAGTTCAATTCTAAATTTGATATTTTAAATTTGTTTTAAAATAATTAGCTGTTATTTGCATATAATTTCAATTTTAGTGGTCTTATTTGTTGAATATCAGTTATTTGCATTTTATAATTTTGTCATGATCGGAACAGATTGATTCGATTTGAAGTCGGCTCGACTTTAAGCTCGAGTTGAGCCAGCATGAGCTCGAAAAATTCATTACATGATTTGCACTCGAATTGATCTATAAAGAAACGAGCCAATCTTGAGAGCATTGTTCGTAGGTAAAATCGATAATAACAATGATAAATGATACAAGTGACGATGATAGTGGTATTAAATAAGTTAAATATATTAATATTATATAATATAATGATGAAAATGAAATTTATATTAAAAAAATTAAATTCTTTAATATAAATTAGTGGGCTAATTGCATCATTGCATGGATTAAATAGGAGAAGGGCCAGAATATCAATTAATTAATAAAAATCAAATAAATTACGTTTAAATAATTCAAACTTATCATACGGAGAGATTCCACTTGACAACGAAACGACACTCACCATCATCAAAAAAAAAAAAATTATTAATTAGTTCTACTGAATATCTATTCATGCAAAAAATATGTCAAGATAGAATGAAATAAAATAATAATTTTTATGTGAAAACTCGAATGTCTGAAAAAAAATTATGACGCTATCTAGGCGATTTAAATCCAGTAATTTAATATCTTCTCTTACAAAATTTGAGGGTCTCTAAATGGAGACTGAATGAGTACAAGAGAGAGAGATAGAGAAAGAGAGTTTTCCACATATGATACTTATTACTGCAAAAGACGATTAGGGAGTGGGCCCCTATGCTGTCTTAAATGCTGAGTTGACATAGTAGTATGGAGAGTACAATTTGGTGATATCTCTTTGAAGAGTTGTTCGACTTCAGCTGCTGTTTGACTTGAGCTGCTGTTCGATAAGGGGTGTTAGAGAAGATTCTAATAATATCTGATGATTACATCTTATTTTATAATTTTTTAAATTTTTATTTAAATTTTTATTTTGAAATTATGGAGATTTTATACAATAAATATATCACGCATCATTAATTTTTTTTTATAATCATGTATTATTAATTAGTGATAAATAAAATATTTTTTTTATTAAAATACTTCGAAGTAAAATAAATGATTTTTTTTATAAAAATTATCTTCTTAAATTTACATAAATATTATGAAAAAATAAGAAAAATTTATATCTGTCAGTTTTAAATTTTTTTATATATAAATAGTATTTTATAAATTAAATATTTATAAATAATACTTTTTAAGTTTAGTATTTACGGACAGCAACTTAAATAAAATTAAAGTATTTTTTATTTATAAATATTAAATTTAGGAAGTCTAATTATAAATATTTTGTTTAGAAAATGCTCTATATAAAAAAAATATTTTAATTTACAAATGTAAATTTTAAATAAATAAATAAATAAATAATTGTGCAGTGTGTGCTTGGGGCCCTACAAGCTCCTACTACCTTTTTCTAAGCTTAGTCATACTCAACTGACAGTACTTTTTTTTTTAAATTTTTATTTTTATTTCATATTTAATTTGCGTCACGTTTATTTGTGATCATAATAACTTCAATTTATTATCATTATCATTGCATGCACCAATACAATTAGTAAATTTCTAAAAAAAAAAATAAAAGAAAATTACATTCAAATTCCTAAACTTCTATCTCACTTTCAAATAGTCTTATTTTTTGAATTATTTTTTACAGATCCGAAAATCATTTAGCCGTAATAGAATGCGAAGGACACATGTGGGTTGGAAATTGCGGTGATAGAATAAGAAGAGCGTGTCTCTTTGAATCGATTTTTTCTTGAGCTAATTTAAAAAAATTTATTATTAACACTAAATTTATTTTTCCTAAAATCAAAGTGTATAATATCTCTATAATGAAATCACGAAATATTACATTTAATATTCTTAAATTTATCTTAAAATAATACATAAAATTGAATAAAATTACTTTATTATATTAATAAACTTAAGTATTTTTTAAATTATTATAATTCTTGTTCTTAACAATCAGTTAATTAATTGAGTTCAGACCCAATTTGAATCGAGTCAAATTTTGAACAAACTTGATTGGAACTACAAGTAAATTGATCAGTTACGTAAAATTTTAGTTCACTTTACGCTTTTTAATTAGCCAAATTTTCAAGTTATAATTTTAAATTTCAACAATTTTATTTTGATCACGACTCAATTGAAATTAGGCCTTTTTTTTTTAGTTTTAGCCAAAACTCGAACTCTCACATTTTTATGTAAAATTTTATGAAATTTTAATTATTATATTAAAAATTAAAAATTTGTGATAAATATAAAATAAAATTATTAAGATTAGATCTTAAAACTTGTGAGCTAAATTAAAATTAAAATCGAGTTTTAATTTTTTTTTTATTTGGTTATAAGTTATTTTGGTTATGATTATGATCGAATTGCCTTTGATTTAAAAAAAATAATTAAAAATTAGTAGATAAAAAAATTATGATTTTTTTTTGAAATATATATATTTATATATAGTGAAATAAAATTAATTAATTATATTAAAAAAAGTATGTTTTTTTTTTTTGAGTAAATAAGCAATTTTGCAGCAGAAACCCTAGGGGGTTTTAAAAATTTTATTTTTACCTGATTTGAGGCGAACATCGGCGCCACAGCCTTTCGCCATTAAAGAAAGCAGTCTGCCCTGCGCGGTGGCCACCTCATTACAGGCGTCGTTCTTCCACTCTCTGCAGAATCTCTACCTTCCCCGTTTAGTGCTTCGATAGAGACAGAGGTAGAGAGAGAGAGAAGAAGAGGGGAGGCGGAAGAAGACGAGGAGAGAACCAAATTTATCTTTTGCTTCTCATTCCTCCTAGTTTCTTTTTTTTTCGTCTCTCTCTACGAGAGCTAAAGAGAAGGGTGGGCGGAAGGTTACACAGTAGGTTGGTGGTGGGTTGGACATTTTATGGGCTGTCGGCCGATTTCGCCGTTGTCTTCTTCCTGCACGATTTCCATTATATTGAGGGGAGGAAGACAAGCCCTTTTGTTCCTTCCCCGTTCTAGAGTCTAGCCGCTGCCTGTCGCCGCCCTCTCTCTTTACTGCCCTGCATCAGGTGCTCCACAGAAGGGCAAAAACCCACACGCGGTGCAATGCCCGTGGTTGGAACCCGCGAACCCACTTCGAATTCTCCGATCTCTCTCCTGCAATTCCAATTCCTGAGATCCGCTCCCTGTACCCTCGCCGGTAAATGGGTTCCTTCTCCCTTGTTAGCTCCTTACAAGCCCTCCCCTTGCCGGAGAAGCTCTCCGTCTTCGTGGACTTCGCCCTTCTCCTCCTCTTTCTGGCCTCGGCCATTCGCGTCTTCTCCGATGCCATCTGCCGGTCACTGCCGTTCAAGGATGACGCCAGCAACCCTATCCCCCCATGCACCGATTCCGGCGGTGGCAGTGGAGATCGGGTAGTCTTCGTGGTGGGAAGCTGGTTCAAGGTTGCCACTTCTTGCTGCCTATACATCCTCTTCGTCCAGATTGTGGTTCTCGGATGCGAGGCTGTACGATTCATCAACTCCGGCTCGAGAGATGATTATTCCGTGTTTTACTTGCCCTGCGCGCATGCAATAGTTTGGGGGGTTATAAATTTGTCGGCATTGCAGTGTAGGCTTAAGTTTTGGAAGAAATTTCCCTTCTTGGTTCGGCTTTCGTGGGCTATGTTGTTCTTCCTTTGTCTTTATATTGCGTATGCCGATACCAAGGGTCTTATGGATAAGACGACTCATTTAAATTCTCATTTAGTTGCGAATTATGCTGCATCTCCGGCTCTAGCCTTCCTTTGCGTTGCTTCCATAAATGGGGTTTCTGGTATTCATGTATTTGGGGAAAATTCTGACGTAGGGGAGCCTCTTCTTACTGAAGAAGATGAAGCTGGTTGCCTGAGGATCACTCCGTACAGCGAAGCAGGACTGTTTAGCTTGGCAACGCTGTCTTGGCTCAGCCCTCTTCTTTCTTTGGGTGCAAGGAGACCCCTTGAGCTCAAGGATGTGCCATTGTTAGCACCTAAAGATAGGTCCAAGACTTCATATAAGATATTGAATTCAAACTGGGAGAGATTGAAAACTGAGAATCCGGCAAAGCAGCCTTCCTTGGCGCTGGCGATTCTGCGTTCATTTCGGAAAGAAGCTGCACTGAATGCTGTATTTGCTGGATTGAACACCTTGGTTTCTTATGTTGGACCATTTATGATAAGTTACTTTGTGGACTACTTGAGTGGAAATGTAGCATTCCCTCACGAAGGTTATATTTTGGCATCGGTATTTTTTGTTGCAAAGTTTATAGAGACAGTTACCACTAGGCAATGGTATTTAGGAGTAGATATAATAGGCATGCATGTTAGATCTGCTTTGACAGCAATGGTTTATAGGAAAGGACTTAGATTATCGAGTTCTGCTCGGCAAAGCCATAATATTGGGGAGATTGTGAATTATATGGCTGTGGACGTACAAAGAGTGGGGGATTACTCATGGTATCTTCATGACATATGGATGCTGCCTTTGCAAATTGTTCTTGCTCTGGCAATTTTGTACAAGAATGTTGGGATTGCATCTGTTGCAACATTTGTGGCAACCATTATTTCAATTGTTGTCACCATTCCTTTGGCGAAGATGCAAGAGGATTATCAGGATAACCTTATGGCTGCAAAGGATGATCGAATGAGGAAAACCTCTGAATGCTTGAGAAACATGAGGATCTTGAAGCTTCAAGCTTGGGAGGATCGGTACCAGTTGAAGCTAGAGGAGATGAGAGGCTTAGAATTCAGTTGGCTCCGCAAAGCCCTGTATTCTCAGGCTCTCATCACTTTCATCTTCTGGGGATCCCCTATCTTCGTGTCTGTTGTCACATTTGCTACTTCTATATTGCTAGGCGGGCAGCTTACAGCTGGTGGTGTACTTTCTGCTCTGGCTACCTTTCGAATTCTCCAGGAGCCTCTTAGAAATTTTCCGGATTTGATTTCCATGATCGCTCAGACAAAAGTTTCTGTTGATCGAATAGCATGTTTCTTGCAAGAGGAAGAATTGCAAGGTGATGCTACCATCCTTATTCCACGTGGACTTACAAAAACAGCTATTGAGATTACTGATGGAGAATTTTGTTGGGACCCTTCTTCCTCACAGCCTACACTTTCATCTATACAATTGAAAGTAGAGAAAGGGATGCGAGTAGCAGTTTGTGGTGTGGTTGGGTCGGGGAAGTCAAGTTTCCTTTCTTGTATTCTAGGGGAAATACCCAAAGTTTCTGGTGAAGTAAGTGCTTTTGTGTTCAGCTTTTTGTGCAAGTTTCAAAATTTGTTATATCGTGCTGATGGTATTTCAGGTAAAGATAAGTGGTTCAGCTGCTTATGTTTCTCAGTCAGCTTGGATACAGTCTGGAAACATTGAGGAAAACATCCTCTTTGGAAGCTCAATGGATAAGCAAAGGTATAGGAGTGTTATTCATGCTTGCTCACTGAGGAAGGATTTGGAGCTGCTATCCCATGGAGATCAAACAATAATTGGTGATAGAGGGATAAATCTAAGTGGTGGCCAAAAACAAAGGGTACAGCTTGCACGAGCACTCTATCAGGATGCTGACATTTATTTACTTGATGATCCTTTTAGTGCTGTTGATGCTCATACAGGGAGTGAATTGTTTAAGGTTAGTAAGTTGTTCTGTCCCTTTGTCCTACAGGCCCTCATCTCTCTATCTTAAAGAAACCTGAATTCGAAGGTATTTTCATGTAATTACAGGAATATATTTTGACTGCGTTAGCTGGCAAGGCAGTGGTGTTTGTAACACATCAAGTTGAATTTCTGCCGGCTGCTGATCTGATATTGGTATGTGGGCTTACTCCTCTGCTAAATCTTTGCCCTTTTGGTAACTATCTGTAATTTTGATTTCATTGGAGTTTAAAACTAGCCTGACAGTTGATTTATGATTTCTTTTGAGTTTTCCTTGAAGTTAGTCTGTTTTTTCTGTCATTATTATTTCTTATACTGGATATGTGGATTATTCTCTTCCTAACAATTTTGTTATTCTTGCTTTCAGTTCGTATATTATAGTTGTTGATAATTCATCTCTGTTTTTTTTTTTGTGCATTGAGTTATTCTCAGGAATGTGTACTTGATATGACAGTTCATCATGTTCTTATTTGTGCGTTACTTTTTTTTTCCCCCCCTGAATATTCATGGTATGGAAAGTTTCTTTAAACTATGTGACAACATGAGTTTTCTTTTATCAATTGTGGATGATGATCAAGTTATTTTTTGGGAGAATTACATACCACTAGGAAAGAAGAGCTTTTTACTCTTTTATCCCCTTAAAGTTAGATATTTACGTATGTCATATCATATTTTGAATGTATAATTATGAATTTCACCTTTTCATATTGATGAATGACTAGATTTTCCTCTTCTTAAACGAGATGAAGAGCTAAATCTTTTTTAATTTGATGGATATGGGGTGATATATAAATATCTAACTTTGGGGGTTAAACGAGTAAAAAGCCCTTTCCTGCCCTCCCCTCCCCCCTTTTTTTTCTTCTTTTGATTTATCCTTGAACGCCACAATTTTTTCCACTTTACTACACTTAGTTGTTTTTTCCACTCTAGTGTATTCATAATTCATTGTGTGGTTTGAACCTGTGATTATTGGTATTCAGGCAAGCTTCTTTTCCACTAGGTTATAAGAACACTATAGTGATCTAAGTTGTAGTAACTCTATATTTGGAAAAACTTGTTTCTTGAAATAAAAAATTGTTTTGATATTGGTTTAACACGAGACTTTGAGATGTTATAGGAATAAGTTCCGTGAATTTATTTTAATTTATTATTTTCTTCTTTTTTGGGTTCTGAAACTTTCAAAATTGTTTTGTATCTAGGTCTCCACTCACTATCATTTCATATTTTGCAGGTGCTTAAAGAGGGCCGTATAATACAGTCTGGGAAGTATGATGATCTCTTAAAGGCTGGAACTGACTTCAATGCTTTGGTTTCAGCACATCATGAAGCAATTGAAGCAATGGATATCCCTGAATGCATGTCGGATGATGCGTCTTTATTTGATAGAAGACCAATATCAAGCATAAGCAACACTGATGGCATGGGAAATGAAATTCCTGGAAATGAATCTCTTTCTGAAAGAAGTTTGATAAAAGAAAAAAAGAAATCTAAACGCAGCAGAAAAAAGCAACTGGTCCAAGAAGAGGAAAGGGAAAAGGGGAAAATTAGCTTGAAGGTGTACTTCTCATATATGGCCGCAGCATACAAAGGAACTCTGATACCTTTGATTGTCTTAGCCCAGACATCATTTCAGGTTCTACAGATAGCTAGCAATTGGTGGATGGCTTGGGCAAATCCTCAAACACATGGGGACAATCCTAAAACAAGCAGTATGGTTCTTCTTATTGTATACATGGCACTTGCTTTTGGAAGCTCCTTCTTTGTTTTTGTTCGAGCTATTCTAGTTGCTACTTTTGGATTAGCAGCTGCGCAGAAGTTGTTCCTTAAGATGCTAAGGACCATTTTCAGGGCTCCTATGTCATTCTTTGACTCCACCCCAACTGGGAGGATCTTGAATCGTGTAAGTATTCATCTATTTTCATTATTTTGTTATCAATATTTCCAACCTTTTGGGATATTTCCAACCTTTCGGGAAGAAACAGCCTTTTGTTATTCCAAATAGTTTATCAATTTAACTTTATTGAATATCAGGTTTCTATAGATCAGAGTGTTGTTGATCTTGATATTCCATTTAGACTTGGTGGATTTGCGTCGACCACAATACAACTTCTTGGGATAGTTGGTGTGATGTCAAAAGTCACATGGCAAGTTTTGCTCCTGTTTATTCCAATGACCATCTCTTGCTTATGGATGCAGGTATTCCTTTTTATTGCATTTTCTTGATTTCAGTGGCATTATGATATGGAATCATCAGTAGTGAGGATGTTGGGCTAAAATTTTTTGGATTGTCTCGGTATGCCTTACCCGCGGTTAATTATTTCTGCAACATTAAAATCTTCTTATCTTAAAATTTCATTTGTATTGTAATTATCATTTAAACATTGGATAGGAGAGAACAAATGAATCTATCTATATCTCTATATTAAAGATGGTACTTGGAATGAAAAATATGCCTTTCCCATTTTAGCCTTGAAAATTTTAATAATATTCTATATCAAAAAATTATTTTCTCTTTCTCCTCTCTCTCTCTCTCATCTTTCTCCAGCTGCTTCTCCCTCTCTCTCTCTCTCTATCGAGCCTCCCCCTTTCCCTCCTCTCTCTCTCTCTTCACTTTCTCCAGCCGTCTCCAGCCGCCTCTCTCTCTCCACTTTCTCCAGCCGCCTCTCTCTCTCTCCACTTTCTCCAGCCGTCTCTCTCATCTTTCTCCGGCCGCTTCAAAATATTAAAAATATAATTGTACGATAAATTTGTTTTATTATATTACATATAATAATATATATTATATTTTAATTTATTAACATTAATTAATATAAAAAATAAATATAAATTTTAATTTAATTAAGATTAAATTAATTTTAAATAAAAAAATAAATTCACACTAAATCAAGTAAAATACTGCTAAGTTTAGGGTGAATTTTAAGTTTAGATGATAAGACGCAGTCTTCAATTTGATAAAATTTTAAAAATTTTTTTAAAGTCAATAAAAATAATAATTAAATTCTATAAATATTTCAAATATTAATATCAACAACAAAATAACATTTAAATCCTATATCATATAACAAATTTGTAGTATTATATTATTTTTTATAATTCAATAATATAAAGGCACATTTACATGCAAACCACAAAATCTTCTAATATTATGTCATACATACTTTTTTTATAAAATTTACACTATTGAGTAGTTAATTTTTGTAAAGAAAGTGTGTAATGTAATACATAAAGATTTGGCTAGAGAGAGATAGGGAGAGAGGAGAGAGAGGGGGCGGTTGGGGAAGGAGGAGAGAGAGGGGGCGGTTGGGGAAGGAGGAGAGAGATAAGACGGTGGAGAGAGAGAGAGGAGAGAGAGGGCGCGAATGGGCAAAGAGAAGAGAGAGAGAAATAAATTATAATTTTTATGATTAAAAATATTTTCAATAAAAAATTAGATATTAAATTATTATAATTTATATTAAATCATTACTTAAAATTTTAAAAATTATAAATAATTCTTACATCTTATGTCATATAATTTTAAAAAACTTAATNTTATATATTATACATATATTAAAATCCAAGAACGGTAATAAATAAATCTACTAATTCTAATATTAAAATTTTACATATAAACGATTAATATAATTTGCATTTTATTTAGTTTTTAATTTAATAATAATATTTTTTTAATAATAGGATTCTTAACGACAGTTAATTTTAAAAATTGAAAAAATAATGCTAAAATTTAAATTTTTAAATTTTATTTATTTTTAATTTAAACTTCAAAATTTAAAATCGAATATTAAGTTTAAATTTTTGAATTTTACATCAGTTTACTTGCATTTTGAATTAAAATATTTTCTCTAAAAAGCATATTAAATACTAAAAACTATTAAAAATATTGTATATTTAATATTTATTATTTTTAATGTAAAATATTTAATTTTTTTATTTAAGTTTTAGAAATTTTGTGAGAATAATTTCGTGCAGTTCCTGCACGAGTACAATGCTAGTTTGTTATTGAAAATGCTAAAAAAGAGGTGGTGTCGTCACTTGTGTAATGTTAATGAGAACTATAGGGCTCATAACAGGGGGAGTCGGGCATTTGAAACCTATGTATTATATTGAGTACTTTGAATTTATGATATACTCAGATTACTGTGATTTTGTTGAAGAATGGAAACATTAAACAATACCACTTTCTAATTTATGATTCTCTTGATGACCTAGTATATAGGACTTGAAGCATACAGGATCTAACGTATTGTCATCTTATTCTAATCTTGTTTGATCTGATATTATAATGCTCTTGAGGATGTCGAAGCATAGCCCACATAATTTTAGACACCTCTTCAAGCACAAGCTCATTTGGCTTTGTCATGCACTTTCAATGCAACTGAGATCTCTTTTGTTTAAACTTGTGATAGTTATAATTTGGAGGACGCCAAGTTTTGAACTCAAAATGTCTAGCTTTAACCGCTTACCAACTAACTTAATAGGTCAAGCTTAAAGTCAAATTGTTAATTAATGTATAAGAATGTTATTTGAGTAGGCAACTAGCTATTCTATATGAGAAGCAATGATGGACATTTAAAATATTTATAAGATACATATAAATAAGATCCAATTGCTTAAATAGATGAGTGATTACAACAAAGTGAATCACATTAGGAATGCTTATATCATGGGTTTGTGGGTGTGGATAGAGGATAAGATGAGGGATGGAGCTTTAAGGTAATTTGGACATATCTATTGGTGATCTATGATGTACACACATACGAGAGATGAAAGTTTCAACATTAGAGAGATGGAGGGGAAAGTTAAAAATTACTTGGGATATGGTCATTACACATGATCTTTAATCACTTGCAGGAGAATTTCTTTAGACAGAGTTGAATGGAGAAGAGAAATATATGTATTTGTCCCCAAATAGTTTTGGATTAAGGATTTGTTGTTTATTTTTCCCCCACCCCAATTAGGACTTGTGGTGGTATGAATTCGAACTTGGAACCCCATGATATCTAGTTCACTGGGATAAGAGAAGCTTCGCAAGAATTTGTAGTTTATGTTGTAAATTACTAAGTTTTACCTGAGGTTATAGTGGCTTCTTATTGCTTTATATTAGTTCAAATTTTAGACAAGTTGAATGTTTTCCAACATTTAGATATGTTAAAATGAAATTTTTATTATACATGTATGCTTTATGTTTAGGTAGGTGGGTGGTCACACTGAAATTGACCACATTAGAAATGTTTTTATTCATGAGAGAGTGGTCGTGTTAGCTATAGAAGATAGGACAATGGTCGGGCCCTTGAAGTGGTTTGGCTATATTTATCATCAAGTTCTAGAGCCTTTTTGGTCCAAGGTATGGGTTTGATTAAGATTTGTTTTTTGGGAGTATCAAAAGCTAGTATGTCGTTGTGAACATAAAGGCCCAAGGTATAGAACATCAGAAAAAGTTTTCCCAACTTAAATTGGATATGATAGCTTCTTTATAGTTTGACATTCTTGCTAATATGTTATCCTTATTTTATTTCGGATTATAATCTTTAAAAAAGAATATTGCCCGATGAGTAAAGGCTCCTGTAATGATGAACCCGGTGATATATTGGTGATGAGTAACGTAACACAACTTGAGTAGTAAAGTCTTATGCTATGAGTGCATAAGTAGGTAAAGAGTACATGTGTTGAGCTACTAATGAAGTAATAACCTCTAAAGAGACTAGAGCAAGACCCAATTGAAAATGAATTGAATTATTTGTTGTATCATATAGACTTATGTCCACGTCCTAAAAGATCTTTGATATCAAAAGCAAATATATGTTCGATCATGATTTGTTTTTCAGGGATATTAAAAGCAAGCATAACGTCATTATGAACATAAAGGCTCAAGATATGGAAACCTGGAAAGGCTTATTTAACTTAAATGAGATTGCAATATGGAACAGAATGAAGATAATGTAAATGTGATGGTGATGTAGGCATGATCTATGATGTTGGCATGCCTACTAGGAGGAACCTATCTTAACGTGGATGGATGCAAACATGCGAATTCTCCACACAAATACCCTTGAAAATATCTTTAACTACAATATCACGGAAAATCTCTAACTGTAAAAAATCCGAGGTTTGCGTCACAAAGTTATGATCATTGAGAATGAGAGAAACTTATCAATAACAAGTGCATGAACAAGATAGTAGAAATTAGAATAACGATGTCTTGAGTAGCATTAATCAAGTTAAGTGGTGATTTAATCTTAAATAAAATGCATCCACAGCACAATATGGAACTAATTTCAGCAAGAATGGCATGAAAACACAGTAATATGAAAGATAAGTTCATACGTAAATCCATGATGAGGTAAATGAGCCTTTACAAAAGTAAACACGAAAGAGTAAGGTGAAACAAGACAAATATAGTGGATAACAATAAGAGAGCTTGAAGAAACAAAATTAGAGAAACAAAATACTCAAATCTGGTGAAAGATCCCCTCAGTCGAGCCTCAAACCTGTGGGAATTGGCATTACTGATGCTCACAACTTTTCTCTAGATCTGATGCGCTCCTCCCTAGAAGTCTTCTTCAAGCTTTCAATCTGTTTCAAAATTGTCAGAAACGTCCTCACTGCTGATCCCCTTATAAATGTTTTCAGCAACGACCATGTTCATCTATTTCAAAACTCTGAAACTTCCCCACTGCTGATTTCCTTATAAATGTTTCCAGCAACAACCCTGTTTAGCCTTTGAATGGCGGCTGGAACATTTGCGAGAGAGACTGACCCAACCAGGAAGTATTGATGACTATCATGATGCACAATGTATATTCCATGCTATGACTATATTCAGATTAATTCCATGAAATATTGTTGATTGTGTGGAACTTCAGGAAGGTATTATAGAAATAAGAACATTTCCTAAAGGCCCATGGAGTGAGATTTGATTGCATGTATCCTCAAATGCACTAAATGAATTAGATGAAATGTTGACCATTGGTGCTTATGACTGGCTGGCATTAAATTGATGTTGTCCCGCTAAGTATGAAAGAAATTGAAAGTCCATTGATGGCTATGGCTGGCTGGCATTGATGGCTATGGCTGGCTGGCATTGATGGCTTCTTATGAAATCTTTGTGATTGGTTGGAAAGCCGTCTTATCAACTGGCTCATAGGAAAACTTTGGAAGGATCCGTAGAATGCTCTTGGCCCAATAACATTAATGCATATGGGCTGGATTTCTGACCATGCTACTCCCCAGTACGCATGCAAGCCTTGATTACATGTAATGAATGCTGGCTGATGGCATGGTTTAGCTGTGGGGTCCAAGCTGGTTTGACTCATTCGCACTGGGCCTGATCAACTATCTGTCACCTGTTTATACATAGTACTCTCATCTTCTCATGTGGATTACATATAACCCTAATACGCTCATAGAAATAAATATGAAATATTCAGAAGTCACTCAGTCATTCTAATTAAAAAGAAATAAAATAGCAAATGTATACAGCAGGAGCTTAAGTCAAGCTTAACTAGTGAGAATGATGTTCTCTTTGGTGGAAGGTATCATGGATGTCCTTGCATTAGACTGGTTCCATGGCCATGCGGTACAGGGATGGAGGGGAATACCATGATAACTTCAGATATGGTGACTAAACATAGTCTTGACTCACTTGTACTTGTTAAACAATTGTTTAACTAGATCTGAATAGGTAAGAGATTCACGTAGCTACATCGGACAAGTTTGGTATTAAGGCTTTGTTGTTTATATATATTTTTTGATAACCTTTTTTAGTGTAGTAGTGCTTTCTAGCTGTAATCAACAGTATCATTAAAGGTCAACAGTATAATTTTTTAACCATTTCATGTACTATGTATTGCTTGCTTGCTCATTTGACTGTCATTACTTGTTAGAGCTTATCAATTGTAGCTCATTTGATGCATAAACTGTTTGTGAGGGAAAAATAACATTAGCCAGTGAAACTGGTATATGAAGTAGAAATTTCTATTATATTCCATATAAGTAGATGACATGGATTGAAACTGGGAACCGGAAGAAGTGTTGAGACGGACATGTTCATAATGTGGTGTTATAGCATTTACATCAGGAATAAGTATTACTTCTTTCGACATATATCTAAAAAAAAATGATGACGTGTTTTTACTCTAATTGGTTCTCATGTGTGATACTTTTAAGACATATGGCTCCACGAGTAAAGCAATTTTTAGAGAACAATAATGGAAAACGCTCTTTTCCAGCATTGTACATACTTGTTTTAAGTTTCAGTTGCTATAATCTAGTCAGCTTCTATGAAGCACCGATACTTCGTGAAGCCTAATGTATCCATATCGGATATCGATACTCTCTTATACTCCACCAATACGTATTCGATACGTCATGTGGCGTATCAAGTTTTATTTTTAATTTTTAAAATTTGATACTTGCCCGATACTTGTCCGATACTTTCCGATACTTCTAATTAGAGAGAAAACATTGAATCAGTTAGTTCGGCCTACACGATAAAAAGTAAAAAATATCTTATACATAAAACACAATTATTGCATAAACTCAAATGTTAAAATTGAGAGATATATTGAACTTACGCAGTTGGGATTGCAGAAAGCTTCACTCATGCTAGTGTTTCGATAATAGAAAAACGATTTGGTATCTGCAAGTTGCGTCATCTAGTTTTCTACTTCAATCGTACTATCTTTACTTCTGTTAGATACCAACTATTTTTTTTAATTTTAATCAAGCTTATATTATGAAAAAGATAAAACTTTGGCCTTTTTTATTTTGTTTATTTATTTAGTTAGAGATTCAGAGAGAAGATAACATGTATCTACTTTGATTAGATCAGTGTATCTGAGTTTATGTCACATTATGTATATTATTTTAAATTATATATCGTTTGCATCGAGCTAATTGATTTATGTTAGATTTAAATTGAAATTGAAACTTATTTACTGATGTATATTAAACTCTCATCTCATTCAAATAATTTGTGACAGGTTGAAAATAATTAAATAAATTTTAAAATATTATTTTAATTTAAGATTTTTTAAATTTAATAGTTGTTGAAAGATATTTTTATTTTTTATAGTTCAATTGTCTATAATATTTTTTTTAATGATATCAATATATTTTAAAAAAATAATTAATTTGAAAAAAATTTAAACGATATTTTTGAAAATTATAATAAGATGTATAAATTATTATAATCTACCATAGATTTATGTCTTAAATATGAGAATATGACATATTATACATTTACATAATAGTCGTATTCTGACGTATCCGAATTTTACTTTTTTTAAATTTGGCGTATCGTTGTATCCATATCGTATCATATCCATATCGCCGTGTCATACTCGTGGTTCATAAGTTAGTTTGCTTTATGATTCACATCATCACTAGCCTGTATTAAGATATGTTCTTTTGATTTCTTGATGCAGTTTCATTTATTGTTATTATGATCTTTATCCATTTTTTTATTTAAATCACAACCTGCTATTTTTTTACATCCAAAAAATGATGCGGTGCATATATTTAGCATGTTCTAATTAGCCGGCTAAATATTTGGTTATTCTCTTGTCACATTTGAATCCTTGTCATTAATGGTTATATTTGTGCTAATTTTGTTGTTTGTAATTTCATGCTATTTTTAGTAATGTAAGAAATGGTGAGCTGCATAAATTTAGCATGTTCTCCATCCAAACTGCCTCATTCATTTCCTATAAACATTTTGAAAGTTGTAAATGCATTTTGCTTTTGAGTCTCGGCTTTTATATTGAACTTTTATGCCATTTTAACTTAGCTTTCACATATATTTAAATGTATATACAGTCTAAAGGTTGTCAGATTAGGGTTTATCTTACTCCTCAGATAACCTTAATTGTGTTAATCTAAACCTCATGTCAAACTCCCTCAAAATTTTCTTTTATGTGCAGTTACAGACATAAACAAGAAAAGTTAACATTGCATGGGTAATGTACATACATCCCCAAATTATGTATCTTGACTACATTTAAAGGCCCCAAAGTTTTTATTTACAACACGACCCAAATGTAGTTTTTGTTGACAAAGTGGCCCAAAACCATGCATTTAGGTGGTCATTTTGTAAAGAAAATCTGTATTTGGGTGGTCATATGGTAAATAAAATCTTTGAACAACCAAATGTTTATATAATATATATATATATATATATATATATATATAATTAAATGAAATACCACAAGGTAACTCCTGTTTAAGTTCCATCAAAGAACTTAAGAATATTCCATCAAAAGGTTTTAGCTTATTCCATATTATTTTGGTTAGTTCAATCTCATTCTCATCCAGATATTGGTAAATATGCAAATGTCTTACTTAATCACTATATGTGTACTTTAATTTGCTTATAGAATGAGTTTAATAAGTTTTAATGAAATGTTTTTTAGCATCTTGGTGGAAGTTAAATGTGGTGCTATTTCTATTTTTCCTAAATTTCTTCATGTTATATACAATAACAATAATAGCAACTAAGCCTTTATTCCACTTGGTGGGCCGGGTACATGAATCTTTTGTTTCCATTGTATTTTGTTGAATAATAACTCCTTATTTAGCTTCAAATATATGAGATTATTTTTTATAGTTTCTTGTCATGTATTTTTTAGTCTTTCTTTTCCTCTTTTTACATGAGCAAGATATAATAACCTAACTTTTCTTATTGAAGCTTTTATCGGCCTATAATTTATGTCTAAATCATTTAAGTTGACTCTGTCTGAGCTTATTCTTAAAAATTTCTTTATGTTATATATGTGTAAAATAATATTTAGATGCTTAATATGTAATATTACCTTTACTTTGTGTTATATATTATTATCCTTTTCTTTTATCCAACTACAATTATATCCTAGAAGTATGTTACAGATACGTTGAAGGCAAGCCTAACCATAGTAGAAACACCCCTTTGAATTTAACCCTTTATACAAATTGATATGCAGATTCTGGATGCCCTCAAGAAGATTTTTTTTTTTTTTGGGTTTTTGGCCAGAATTCTTGTGTCTTATTACTTGGTTAGCCAAAGGCAAATTTACCCATGTATTTGCTTGCCTAGGTAGAACGAATAGTAGATGCTGTCAAGTTTTTCTATTGTCATGATGCATCTAACAGTTTGGCTTGCACCTTTTTGAATTGAAGTCTAATATTTTGCAGAAGTATTATATGGCTTCATCACGAGAGCTAGTTCGTATTGTCAGTATCCAGAAGTCTCCAATTATCAATTTATTTGGGGAGTCTATTGCGGGGGCTTCGACTATTCGAGGATTTGGACAAGAGAAACGGTTCATCAAGAGGAACCTGTACCTTCTTGATTGCTTTTCTCGCCCTTTCTTCTGCAGTCTAGCTGCAATCGAATGGCTCTGTTTGCGTATGGAACTGCTTTCAACTTTTGTGTTTTCATTCTGCATGGCACTCCTAGTTAGTTTCTCACATGGGAGTATTGACCCAAGTATGTATTGCTTAATACTGCCTTATAATTTCCTTTCCCACATTTGCTATCGATTGTATGAGCTCTGAGCAGCTTGACTTTGGGTAAAAACTATATTGATGATGCATGTTTAACACCATTGTTGATACAAATTAGTTGAGCAATTGAACTCAACTTGTTTTTGTAAGGTTAGATATAGACCTTTATTTTAATTAATGGGCTTTCTTCATTTGATAGGTATGGCAGGCCTTGCTGTAACATACGGTCTTAATTTAAATGCTCGTTTATCTCGGTGGATATTAAGCTTTTGCAAGCTTGAAAACAAGATTATTTCTATTGAACGTATTCATCAGTACTGCGAAATTCCCAGCGAAGCGCCTGCCATCAATGAAAACTGTAGGCCTCCATCTTCTTGGCCATGGGATGGAAATATTGAACTCCTAGACCTCCAGGTGTCAAGTTTTGTTTTCCTTATTTGCTGTTGCCACAATTATTTTCTGGTAGTTAATATGTCTGAATTACTTGTACTTTAATTCCTTTTTAATTGAATCAGTTCATTGTTAAGACCTGTTTATTACATCTTCTATTTGATTGTTTTGAACTAATACATTACTTGTTTCATGTCTTGATAATTACAAAAGTATTTAACATATTAACTATTAGTTGTACCTTAACTAACATGATTAACTTCCCAATCATTGCTGAAATGTTGACCCCCCAGTCATTGTCTTAAAGCTATAATCATGTTACCATATTCTATCTATAGGTTAATTTACAGGAATTTCTCCTAATTAAATTAATATTTCAATAGTAAGTTGTGTTTTTTTTGAAGCTTCAATAGTAAGGTATGTTATAATATATAATATAGGAGGTTAATACAAGTAGAATATGGGACCCTCCTATCTTGTATATCTTATACTATATTAACATTGGTACCATAAGCTGGTTAAATTTAGCCTTTTCATTTTTTCCCTTATGGTACTTATCCCAATAAGCAGATTAAATTTAACATATCCCCTTTTGCCCCTTGAGTTAATTATTTCAATTAGCTTCTATAACATCTGGCAAAATAGAATAAATTAGTTAAATTTTACATTTTCACTTTTACCCTTGATAATTTTACATTCCCAATTTGACCTTTCATTACTTATCTTAATTATCGTAGCAAAACAAAGCAAATGAGAATGACAACCATCATTTATTTGGATCAGTGAATTATTTTAGGTTTTAGCTTTTGCATCTAATTTTATGTTATTATTTATTTTATTATTTACTTTCAATGGTATAAAATGGGTTGTTGAAATTTGACATTTATTATTGAAATTCAATATTTTTCATTTTTCTCTTTCACTGTATAAAATCTTTTTCCTTAATAAATCTAACCAATTATGTTGTAGGAAGTTAAAATGAGCCACACAGGCAGTTGAAATTTGATGTTTTCATTTTACGCTTAATCATACTATTAATATTGGATATAAATTTAAAAATATATAAAATAAATATTATATTTATAAATTAATTATTTATTGAAATATATAAATAAAATCTAAATATTATAAGATAAATAGTTCTATTATCTTATATATATAAATTTATGTCTATTTTATATTTTAATTTCATGCATTACACTGTATGAGCATCTGCTAGTATGCAATATCGGAGTTGAATACAATACTAAACTAATAAATAGAAAATTAGCACGTATGGAAACTAATAAACAACAACAATAACAACCAAGCCTTAATCCCATTAGGTGGGGTTGGCTACATGAATTTTTTGTTTCCATTGCGCTCTATCAGTTACCAAATTCTTATTTAAGTCTAAATAATTAAGATTACTCTATTCTTATTTTTATTCTTACCAGAGTATCAAAGTTTAAAATCTAAGCCATCAATTTTCTTAGCTTTCTCTCCAGCCCATTTTGTTTCCTGCAGTCACAAAATATTAATCTTTCTATAAATCATAATATCCATTAACTCCATTAGCTTGCCTGTCAGGCTGTCTATATTCCAAGTTCCTAATCTAATCCTACTGACTTGAGTTCTAGTATAATGGACTAGCTTCTTTACCTGCATCCGTCCATGATGTGGGAACCCTTGCTCACTTTTCACTACACCCGGGCGCCGATGCAGCGGCCCTTGCCCATTTTTCACTGTATTCAGGCAATACAGCGCGTCGCTTTCAGGGAACGCTCTAGCTTTAGCTCAATTTTTTAAAGGATTCATGTCATGATTGATTCGACAAGTTTTACTCTGGCTGTTGACTGCCTAAAGCAACCCTCCGCGTTTCTCATCCTGGACTTGGGACCCGGCAACGACGCGTTACGTATGGAAACTAATATATATAAAATTTGCTAAATTCAGAAAGTCATTTGGAGATATATCTTCTAATAGGCTAAAGTTGATTGGTTAAATCAAACCATGGATATGAGATACGAACCTAACCGACAATCACTAGTATGCAATATAGGAGATGAATACAATATTAAATTGATAAGTAGAAAATTAGTACATATGGAAACTAATATATATAAAATTTGCTAAATTTAGAAGGTCATTTGAAGATAATATCTTCTAATAGGCTAAACTTGATTGGTTAAATCAAACTATGGATATGAGATATGAACCTGTCCAACAATCGCTAGTATGCAATATAGGAGGTGAATATAATTTTAAACTAATAAGTAGAAAATTAGCACATATGGAAACTAATATATATAAAATTTTCTAAATTCAGATGGTCATTTGGAGATAATATCTTCTAATGGGCTAAACTTGATTGGTTAAATCAAACCATAGATATGAGACATGAACCTATCCAACAATCACTATAGTTATTGACTACTTGCATTTTGTGGCCCCATTTGGGGTCTATGAGGAGCAGCCATGGGCATTTTATGCTACGACAATAACAAACTTGACTGGTAGTTTCAACTGCTCCTTTTAGGTGAAAATTCAGTTGAATATAGTCAATTATTCATTGGATATGGTTTTGAAGGCAAGTGATAAGCACTTTGTTTGTAATTTTGTTATTTGTAGTTATTTTATTCGTTTCTAGGATTCTATGATGCAATTATTCTACTCAATTGAACATTAACAGTCAAGTTTACCCATTTGTTTCACTCCTATGAAGGTTCGCTACAAGGATAACCTTCCTATTGTCCTCCATGATGTAACTTGCAAGTTTCCTGGTGGTAAAAAAATTGGCATTGTTGGCCGTACTGGAAGCGGTAAATCCACTCTCATGCAGGCTCTATTCCGCTTGATTGAACCAGCAAGTGGGAAGATAATTATTGACAACATAGATATTTCTACTATTGGTCTTCATGATCTTCGTAGCCGACTTAGTATCATCCCACAGGATCCAACTTTATTTGAAGGTACGATAAGAGGCAATCTTGATCCGCTTGAAGAGCACACCGATTATGAAGTTTGGCAGGTAAAAATGTACCTTTGCTTACTATTGTCTGATATGTACACAACGAGGCTACATATCTAATTTTGGTATTTTCCTAGGCACTGGATAAGTGTCAGCTTGGTGATGTTATCCGACAAAAAACACAGAATTTGGATGCTCCAGGTATAAATCTTGCTGTTGTTTGTGTGAGAGCTGGATATATAGTTTTATAAAAGCATTTGTTATTAGTGAAAAAAGAATGGGTATCAGCATTATATGTATACAACAACATAGTCTTAATTCCAAGCTATTTAGGTTGGTCTCATAGATTTGTCTTTGCTATCCAGCTCTATGTAAAGCAATGCTCTCTTAGGATGCTAGTGATTGAGGGTCATGTGTAATGATCCACTAGCATGAAATCTAGCAGCGGAGCATTAGGATGACGACAAATCAAGGTTTTATGGCTTGCCAGGCCTTTCTTTGACGGATCATTGAAGGTGGGTTCTCTTGCCAGAAGAATCTATAGCAAGGGTGCTCCTCCCTTCTTACCTCCCCACTCTGTTGTTGGGAGTAGTAGAGGATGAAGCAGAGCTGGGTGGAGAAGGCAAGAGCTTCTTGATTTTCACTTGGATTTTACTTTGGGTACAACCTGTTTACAAATACATGTTCTTATGGAGGTCTTTGTGACGATGTAACTGTGTATAGGCAACAATGAGGTGTATTACGTGGAGTTGATGCTAAGAAACTTTGGAGTTTTGTACGTTTGCTTCAGTTAGGTCAATCCAACTTAGCATTGGGGTCATCACCGGAAGATCGAAACAACTTGGCATTAGGGTTGTTACTTGAAATCCCAAAAGTTGTTTGAAGGCCCAACACAATTGTGGTCAATGGATGTTATGGCTGTAAGATTTTTCGGAAATCATTTCCCAAGCATCTGTTTGATCATTGTAGTTACGCCTTTAGATTGTCCTTGTCCCTCATCCTAATTATGGTTTACCTTGCAATATCCATTGTGTTTAGATATCTGAGTCTCTATTTATGTTACTTCCATACGTTGCATGTGATTGTCTTTGCGGTCCAACAAGTGCGACTTTGCATGATTTCTAGGGGATTGTAGTTTCTATTTATGGGTATTTTAGGAATCTTTTAGAATTTTGTCATTTCTCTGTGAACTAGAATTTGTAAGTGCAAATTAGCTGACTTTTGATGAATGAAATTGTACGACCCATAAGGGTCATTCGATTTCTTTTTTCTGTTTTGGTTTTAGATCTCCCTGCGTGGAGAGGAGTTTTTCTTACTCCATATGTGGTATAGGCCTGCAAGTAGGACCTTGATTAGTTTATTGTTTAGATCCTGAAGTGCTTTTATCTTGACTTGCATAAGGAAAAAGATAAAAAAGGTTAGTGGTAGCTGCCCTGCTACTCCTTGCAGAAGTAACTGCCATCTCCTCCCATCAAGAAATCTGCCATAACGCTTCTCCTTGGGAAACTGGCTGCTTCTGTTAGCAATTTGGGGATCTGTTCTTGAATTGAATCAGCTTCTACTCCCTATCATGTTACTGAAAAGCTGAACTGAAATTGCTCCAGAGTACTTTACCGAAAGCCTCCTAGTTTAATCTACTTCAAATCTGCTATGACCAAACCCAATTGTCATTCACTATTTTTGTTGATATTTTCAGGGTCTGAATTGTGTTTAGTTCTGTATATTTCTCCCTTAAATGTTGCCACAAACCAGTTTCAAGCTGTCCCCTTGCAATTGTACCTGAGAACTCCCTTCTGCAATCTGCTTCAGTTTCAGGTTCAGCACTTTCTTGGCCCCCTTCTAGCAAATAAATCTACTGAATGACTTGTCTCTATAGTGAGTCTTTCCGTCGCTGCATCTGACTACTTGTGTAGCCCCATAGCTTCAGCTTCTTTATATTACAAATATTTCTCTAAATTCTCTTTACTTCTGCGTTTATATTAATTTTTGTAATAAACTTTCTTTTCTTTTAATCTTTTCTTGTGCATTTTCATAGTATATCCTTTGCAATTTTACAAATGCAGTTAACAACTCTCAATTATATAAGATTAGCTTCTTTTTCAATGTCCAACTACCTTAGTTCTGGAATCCTTTTTTTAAAGATATTTTTATTCATTTTTTAGATTTTACTATCGAATTTGAGGTCCCTGTTTCGGTTTATTATTCCTTCTCCATTTTTTTTATCTTAATATTTAAGATCATTAATCGATATATGATAATCAAATATTCAGTTGAAATGATCTTATAATCTTTAGAGTTTAAAAGTAATTTCATTTTCTTATAAAGAAATAATCAATCTATGTTTTTGAAGACCTATTCTTATACCCATCTATTTTCTTGAATAAAATATTAGTAATAAAAAAATCATAAATTAAGGAAAACTCAAAAATAGTTGTCCTCCTCAGTAGTCTCCCCTAAATTATACCCATCATGAATGTTGTTAAATTTCCTAGCAACATTTCCCACATGTTCGTTTAGATCCCTTCCGATAAATATTTCTCTTCCTTAAGTATTTCTTGTATCTACTCGTCTAAATCATTTCAAAATTATTTATTTATACTCATATTCAAATATTCTTGGGTGGCATACACACTTACAATATTAATAGTCATTAAATTGATGATAATTTTTAAGGCTATAATTCTATCTCTACTCGTATTGACTTTCACTACATAATTCTTTAAACTCTTATCGAAAATTATACTTACTTCATTTGTAGTCTTATTTTTACTTGAGTACTAAAGTTTAAAGTTTAAGCTATCAATTTTTTAAGCTATCTCCTCGACCCATTTTGTTTCTTGAAGGCTCAAATTATTAATTCTTTTATGAATCATAATATTCACCAATTTCATTAACTTGCATGTCAGAGTGCCTATATTTCAATTCTCCAATCTAATCTTAATATCTTAGATTAGATTTTTTACCAGTATCTGTCCATGATGTGGGAATTTTGCTCACTTATTACTACATATGAGTGCTGATGTAGCAGCTCTTTTGCACACTTTTTACTGTAGTCATGCAATACAACGCGTCGTTTTTAGGGAACATCCTAGCCTTAGCGCAATTGTTTAAAGAATTCATGTTATGTTGTTCGATAAGTTTTATGCTGGCTGTCAACTACTTAATACAATCCTTCGCTCTTTTCATCTGGGACTTTGGACGTGACAATGATATGTTATTATTCTCAATACACCTATTCCATAAAAATTAGGCGGCACAATAGCCCTTTGTCATTGTGCTTGCTTCACTCTATTGCTTGGGAACTTATCATGCTTTTTTACTCGTGTGGTGCAATTGTTCATGGAATGGCATTGAAGTCTTGTTCTTTCGCAAGTTTTGAGACTTGGGTTCGCGGGGTTCTTCTTCGAGGATGGTTCTTTGTTTTCTTTCTAGTCAAAATGTCATCAACATCGAGCCTTGTTTTTTTGATTTGAGTTCTCGAGGTCGAGGCCTTCTTCTCTCTCGACATGTCGTCAAGGTCTTCGTTTATCCTTAACTTGGTGACAATGTCAAGTTTGATTTGCTGGAGTTGTCATCGGGTCTTCTTTCTCGAGGTTCCTTGGGTGGAGTGAGCGTCCTTATGGTTTCCTCTCAAGGGTAGAATTTTGGGGATTTTCGCATTTGGAGGAAGTTTCTCGTTGGAGGTCTTTCAAGTGTCCTTGAGGAATATGTCATCGATGCATCGTGTATTGGGATTGCTTCAAGTGCCTGGAGGCGTTCCTCAAGAATCTCATTGAATGCCCTAGTTTTGATCCCTAGATCACATAATGATTATGACTCGAGTCATTTTATCTTTTCCCTTCCTCATTGTTGTGACTTGGCTTCCCTCTTATTTGTGTGGATGGGCCTCCATGCTTCAACATGGGTATGGCCAAACCAATTTAAAAGTTTCACTTCTTTTTCTTTAGGTGCCACACCTACTCCTTCCCAGAAAAAATCACTTATAATGGGATTCCACTTTTGATAGTCACTCTTCCATCCTAACAATTGGATCCAAGCTCTCATGTTATGGTTGTTTTTCCATTTAAGTTTCTGATATTCACTCCTATATAGTATAGCTGGTCGGATAACTTCATCACACTTTCTCTTTGGATGGCTGCACATAACCCAGATAATTGAAATTGAGAAAATTGTGGACATTACCTACATATCTTTATTGAATATTATAGACATTGTCCAATTTGTGATCAAGGCGCTAATTAATTCATGAAGTCCGAGTTTCTCTTTGCATTATTTGCGTCTCAGGTGGAAAGTTTTGTATTGTTTGTCATGTCCAATAGTGAATATTAAATTATAGCTTTCAAAATGACAGACTAATGAAGTTTCCTTTGATGCTTAAATAACATTGTTGATTAATCTTATTGCAGTATTGGAGAATGGGGATAACTGGAGTGTTGGGCAGCGTCAACTGGTTTCATTAGGCAGGGCCTTATTGAAGCAGGCGCGAATACTGGTTCTCGATGAAGCAACAGCTTCTGTTGACACAGCAACAGATAATTTCATCCAGAAGATCATTCGAAGTGAATTTAGGGACTGCACAGTCTGCACAATAGCACACCGGATCCCAACTGTTATTGATAGTGATCTTGTTCTGGTCCTTAGTGATGGTAAGTTTTACCCTTCAAAAGAAATAAATTTTATGCTGTTTTTCTTAAAATATCATAAAAGCTGTGGCCTTACATTTAGTCGTTGTCTATTCATATTTTGACATTAAAAAGTATCTCAATTTATGTTCATTATGCATACTGTAAATTGTGGGTTATAATACTGTTAATCATTCCAGTAGAATTTTACCAAACTTTGGCCATTTTTCACAAAAATGATAATTTAAGATCAATTGATCATCTTCAGCAATGTCTCTGTTGAGCTGCTACTTTTTCCCTTGAGAACGTACTGCTAGGATGTGATTGAACAGGTAACAGATCATATGGTGCATTCTCATGAAAACTAGCACGCTTATTTGTCTGAATAAGAGATCAAATTCTACTATTTTTGGTCCTTTTATAACTATATGTAGTTTAATTATTGTTTTAGAGGCTTCATTTTGTTTTGCTTTCTCCCGTTTACATTTATATGCAAAATAATGGTGATAATTTTTTTTTTGATGAGCATGTTATGTGTATGTCTTTCTTTTTCTTTTTTTTCTAGTTGTTATGTGTGTCTTTAGTGTTAGGGCTAAGGTGACTTTCTTTTGGTGCATCATAAATTATGAAATTCAAGCTAGTGGTTTCTTTGATCATGACCACTTTGACAAATGAAAACATAAACAACATTATAGGAGAAATTTCGTCATAAGAATGATAAATTTTTGAATTGGCTGTCAACCTACACAACATTCCTTTTTCCTCTGAGCATGGAGAAATTATTGGGTTTTCTCAGGGTAATAGCTCCGTTCTTTACCCGCCTATCAACACGTGCCATGCAAGCATGTGGGGCTTGCAGCACACAGTAATGCTGTTTTTTTTTTTTGTTTAATATGATGCTTAGTACAGATGGTTTTGTGCTTAGTATGGATCGTTTTTTTGCTTAATATGAACATACTATGCAAAATGATAGTTATGTTAAATACAATACATCTATACCAAGCAAACATTGATCAATATTAAGCATCATACAACAACAATGAAGCCTTAATCCCACTAGGTGGTCGTTATATTAAGCATCATACTAAGCCAAAAAAAATAAACATCATTACTGTGTCGTTAGCTGTACTCTGCGTGCTGCGGGCCTCACATGCCTATGTGCAAGTATTGATAGGTGGATGAATAGTTGAGCGAGAATCTACTAATTTCTCTCAAGTGTGAGACCTACAATATAAAATAAACAAAAAGAACAAAAAGCTCCCCGTGCGTGAAGCTTGACAAGTAAAATTATAGCTTGTCTAAATGTATTAATGGGTCAGGTAAATGTTTTATCTTTTGAACCAAACTTATAAAATCCGAATTTGACACAAACTAATTAATTAATAAGTTGGACATGAACTACCTAAGTTCTATGTTTATTGATGAACTTTTCACTGTTTCATGGTCAACTGAGTACTGACAAGATCGAAGAAAACCAACAGGGAACATCCCATTTGATAAAGTGGGTTATAATTTTTGTTTGGATTAATTACTAATTGATCCCTTAACCCATACTTACACTTTGGTATACAATTTTTAAAAAATTGCTGATAAGTCTCTACAGTTAATCTAATATTACTCCGTGGACTTTTCATTATTATCTCCTCCAAAATTTTCTTAAGATGGTCATTCTCCTTTTTCTTATATTTATTCTCCTCTTCTCTCTCTCTCTCTCTCCCTCGCTCCCTCCCTTCCCCAGAAGGCCGTTGGTGGAGATAGAGAAAGAGAGGGGAACAGGGGCAATAAGTTAAGAGCAAAAAGGGAAAATCATTAAAGTCGACAACTATGAAATATTTTTTAGATGCTCATGTAATCCGTCTGCTTGGACCTATTTTTAGGCACCATGAATGTTATAATGTTTGATTGAGAGGGATCTATCAAGGAGGATCTAATCAATCAGTGATTAATCCCTTTCTGTTTTCTTTTTGGGCTGATTCATTTGATCTTGTTTTCGACAGGCCGTTAATGGGTTATATTTCATCTTTTTGCTTGCAGGGAAGGTTGCGGAGTTTGACAGCCCGCAAAAACTGTTGGAGGACAAGTCGTCAATGTTCATGAAGCTTGTCTCCGAATATTCTACGAGGTCGAACAGCATTTCAGATGCTTGAAGCCGAGTTTAATGCAAAACTAGGAAGCCAATGCAGCGATCGACTCGAGTACTCCTGGAACCTAAACTTATCTCTGTGTGTGTGTGTGTGTGAGAGAGAGAGAGAGAGAGAGAGAGAGAGAGAGAGAGAGAGAGAGA
>JAEMOT010002185.1:311164-378595 GCA_019297695.1 Apostasia ramifera
ACAACCGTATCTTGATGTATCAATATTCTATTTTTTTAAGTTTGGTGTATCGTTGTATTTATATCGTATTGTATTTGTATTGCCGTATCGTACTCGTGCTTCATAACCAAGATGTAGTCATATTTAAAAAAATGTTTAGCATTGGGCAAGCATATGTTTGCACCCACAGATTAAAGACTAAACTTCATATGTTTTTTCATGGCTTTTCTTTTGACACGGGTTCTTCTTTGAGAAATGAGTTTTCATTTAATCTGATAGTCGTCATACAACCTTGATTAGTGGAAAAAAAGTGTATGTGTTTTCTCTTTCATGTGGAAGAGAAACATGCTAAGACATGCTGTTAATAGTCACATGGTTTTTTTTTTTGAAAGGTTTGTAACATAGCTTTTGATTGTGCTAAACTTCATCATTTTGGGTCAGTTGGCATTGTTTTAGTTCTTTGTGCGTAAGTTTTTAGATGCCATTTAATGTTTACCGTTTATGGTAGGTAAAGTTTATTGCCTTTTCCATATTCCAATGGATCAGATCCCATGCCTTGGGTTTAGTTGTCATTTTTGTCTGGAGACATGAGAATATCACACCATGTAGAACGTGTTGTGTAAGATATGTTTCATGAATAAATTTTTTGGCATTCTTTCTTAAGTAATTTAATTTGGGCAGGAATGGGGTGTTGATCTTAGCAAAGATGTTCTTTGCAGCCCTGCAACAGTTAAATACATAACCTTTCTGTCTGCAATATCTGATGGGAAAATTGGAGGAAAGGACTTTGGTAAAATCGCAACTCAATTTGAGAAGACCATAATTGCTGCTTATATAGTAGGAGCGATGGTTCCCTGCATGAGGCTTTATGCCTTCTTGGGTAAGGAGCTTGAACCATTTCTAAAGATTGCAAGGGATCATCCATATTCAAGTTGGATCAAGAAGTATTCTTCCTCAGAATTTGAAGTATGCATCAATTTCAGGCAGTCTATCTTTTCTTCTGTTGTTGGGAAAAGCTTTTCTTGTCTACTTAACTTGACTTTCTAATACTTTCTCTATTATTTTTCCTTTTACAATATTCATAGGAAGCAGCCACACTAATAGAAGACCTGCTTGACAAATTGAGTGTTCCATTGACTGGAGAAGAGCTGGATGTAATAGGAAAGCTTTATCTCCAAGCAATGAAGCTTGAGATTGAGTTCTTTTTGGCACAGACAATTATGCAACCTACTGTAGTTCCATTGATAGGGTTGCATGATCCAAAAAAACGCTTTTGTATATTTTCTGATTTTGATTTGACATGTACAGTAGTTGATTCCACTGCCATTTTGGCAGAAATCGCTATAGTAAAGGCTCCAAAAACAACTGATCTTCCTGTGGCTGACAGATCAATTGATTGGTCACCCTCTTCAGAACTAAGAGAGACTTGGAAGGCTTTATCTGCAAAATATGCTGAGGACTATCAACAGTGTATAGATACCTTACTAAAAGGTCATGAAGGTAATTATGGATTATTTTGTGTAGTTTGTTACGCTTTTTTGTTTGACTATGTGCAGTAGATGTGCTATGTCTAGTAGGCGTGCCATGCATTGGTTGTTAGGCTACTACATATGTTAGACTATGTATAGCAGGTGTATTATGTTTGTCAGTGTACTATTATAGCCATATGTACACACAAATATACAATGCAAGGTAAGGGATGATTTCTCACTTCCCACAAAATCTTTCATGGTATCAAAACCAACATTAGCCATCTTGGGTTCCACGTCATTTTGTTGTTTGAGCTGCTGCCATCACTTCTTGTTGTGTCGTCACTGTTGCCCACCACTCCTTATCACTACTGCTGTCTTCTTGTGACGTACTACTGCCGCCGCCTCTTCCAAGTCACCATCACTGCCCTATCTTTCTAAGGCCATGCTAGCAGCCACCCTGCCTCGATGCTGCAGTTGCCCTTTAGTGTTGCTACCGGATTTTAGCACGCCACTAGTGCTTAGTGTCCCAATGCCGCTATTCAATGTAGTTGTTGCTGCCCACTTCCTTGGACCGCCACTGCCGCCTTCGCGTGATGCCGGCGTCATGCACAGTACACTAGGCTGCCGAGTTGCTATTGCCGTTGTCTCTTACAGTGATAGATCTTGTTCTACTCCTATTACTATAGTGATTCCTATCATTTATTTCAAGAGACTTGTCAATGTTGAATTGAATAAGACAACCTTTCTTGAAGGTTATTAGCATGGAGCCTTCTCCCTTCCTTAAGCATGATCAGTAGGACCGCTTCTCTGATTATGCCTTTGAGACTTGGCAGGAACAGAATTGTTTACGCTATGCAGATGTGGGTTGTAGTCATCATGTCCTTTGATATGCTACCACACATTCTTTCACACTGAAAACATTGCTCATGACCCATTGAGAAACATTTCATCTGCAAGCCTATAGCCATGGAGTTTTCAGCTTGAAAGTGATCTTTGTGTGGAAAAAGGGGACTCTGCCTATCTTTGAGTATATCCTAAAAATTAAGGACACTAGTTAGTCTTTGCTATGTTGATACTCACGGGATTGATAGTGATCCTGTCATAATTGCTCTCAATGGTCTACTTGAGGACAAAAGCTCTATTACCAGAGTCATCATGCGTGGTAATCTTGCTGATTTTGAAGAACTTCTACTTCTACTTTTACTTCTTTATTAATAGGTTGAAAACTTTTGTTCCAACAAGTCCAGCTCAGTTTTTGTACCCTTCCTCATGTTGCTAACTGAGGTGAATACGAATGACAAGCTAGGAAGTGCCGACATGGTAGAGAGACACTAGGACATGATAAACACATTAACTTTCTAAAATACAGAATGTGCACACGACTTGATATGTTAATCCATATGTTGGATATTTTTATGCTCACACAATCACTAATTTACAACTTTATATAGTTTACTTTAGAAAAATTAGTTGATAACTCTAATTCATCACTTCTAAACAAGGTTTTGAGAATGTTCTTTTCAAGAACACTTCTCCTGAGCCCAGATTGATGACACTTCATTCAATTAGTTATGAAAGTTGGTCTCTGTATCACATAAGTTTGCCAAGGACTTAGAGGGTCGATATTTTTGGTCAATAAGATTTCATGACTAAGCCCCTCAGTCTAATTATTACTCTCCCTTGTTACAACCTACACCAACGGTCGTATATGCTCGAGCCCACACATATTTTGTCTCAGTTGTGTATGTCTAAGGAAGACCAACTTGTTCGGTCAATGGGTTTTCACGACTTAGTTTTCTTCTATTTACTTGATGTCAACTACTAAAGAGTGAGGACCAAAAGGATTAGCATAATTTGGTCAATCGGATTTCATGTCCGTGCCTCTCCTCGGTTTGATCAACAACATTTGGAACATTTTATGCCCAAAATATATTGACAAGGATCTTCATTTCTCACTTGCACATTATTTTGCATGTTAATGATCAAATAGCTCCACACAAATTGCTTTTGATTTCGATACCTCAGCAAGATAAAATGAGTATTCGTTGTTACAGTTTCTTTGATTGAGCAATTTGTATTGTGTCTCTTCTAAATTGGAATTTTGATTTCCCTAACCCACATAAATGGAACCTCCGAAGAATAGAGGGGCTTATGTTGATGCAAAATCGACATCTAAATATAGACCACATGCGTATTAGATGTTATATCACTTTTGTTGCTAATTTTGAGACTTCTCAATTGAGTACCATCTTTTTGAAACATTCATTGCTCATTTCTCTTCCGTAGCTTATTTTTAAATAATTATAATCTTTTATGTACCGTAAAACTTATGACAAATTTAGTCATATTCCCATCCAATTTCCCTCATTCGAAGGACATTCTAATCTCATTTGTTCACGTCAGTTATTATTGTGAGAGCAGTTACGATCTAGTAGCCCATGTATATCATAGTTGGAGAAAAAAGAAGCAATTATAACTGTAGAGGCTTCCATGTTAGCTATAAATAAGAGATGATTTTCTTTTCCATAAAGACTTCTAATCATGGCACTCCATGCCATGCTAGGTTAGGCTTGCTAATCACCTATGAAGTGCGGGTACACTATGATGATACTAATATGATATGATACGAATATAATAAAGGTGTAATTTATGTGGTAGATCAAAATAACTAATAAACTTTGTTGATATAAATTTTGAAAGCATTGTTTGAACTTTCTTGAAATTAATTACGCTTTCATTACCTCAAACATTTTTGATGTTACTAAAAGTAGCATTATGGACAACCCAACTTAAAAAATTAAACATTGTTTAAGAACTATTGAATTTTAAAAAATTTAAATTTAAAATAATGCTATAAAGTTTGTTCAGTTGTTTCTCAACCTATCATAAAATATCTTAGTGAGATGAGTATTTAAATATATACTAGTAGGTTAGGTTAATTTTAATTTAAATCTAACCCAATTCAGTTAGCTTTGTTTGAACGAGATACAATTGATAAATTATACAATTAGTGTGACTTGAATCTAGAAATACTAATCTAATCAAAATTGATGCATGCCATTTTTTTCTTAGTGTTTAAATCATTGAATAAATAAATAAAATAAAAAATACTAAAATATTATTTTTTCTGTAATACGGGCTCGATTAAGGTAGAGAAGAAGCATGATCAGGTGACCAACAAAAGCAGCAACAAATTGTCGAATGAGGTAGAAAAGAAGCAGTAGCGCTAGTATTTGTGAGGCTGTAGAAAGGGGTTAGTTAAAGTAGAGGATATTACAACTTGCAAATACTGGATCTTTTTATGCTAGCGAAACTCTCGCATACTTGAAGCTCTTTGTGATCCCACTTGCGTGAACCTGGTGTGTAGTTCTTCCATTATTAATCGTTGAGTTAAAGTGTTGCTTCTTTTTTATGTATGCGTAATTTTTATTTTTAATTATATGGGTGGATCTATTTTTTTCTAATTAAAAGTTTTGGTAAGTATCAGACAAGTATAGAATAAGTATCAATTTTTTTAAAAAAATTGATACGTAAATTGATACGTCACGTGGTATGTTAGATATGTATTAGTGGAGTATTAATGAGTATCATCAGTATTTGATACAATTACAATATGAATATGTTAAGTTTCATGAAATATTAATATTTCATAGCTAATCACTCTTTATACTAGCCATCTGCTTCTTTCTTGAAAGTGTGGCATTAGTCATAACATTAATTAAAGTATAAAAGAGTATGTCACATAATATATTTTTGTAGTAGATAGTAAGAATCACTGGAGAGGGGCATTCTCTTGGCTTTTGGCTTGAGTTGAGATGTGGTTGCTTCCAATTCTATGACTTCCAGAGAATCACCTTCTAGCCAGACTACTTGAGCTGTTCTTGCCCATTTTATAGCTGTTATCATTCTAATCTGGGCTACTACTTCTTTAGTTTAACAATTGCATAAGTGATCAGTCTCCTTTTAGCTCCTTCCAGAAAGCCACCCATATGATCTCTAATTATATAGCCAGCTCTTGGTGCTCGGCACATGTGGAGTGAGCCATCAATATTCACCTTAATCCATCCAGGGAGAGGTGTTCACTTACTTCTCACTTGGTTACAAGTCCCATAGGGCGTGTGGACTCCAATTGCTCCTTTGATGATTGTAGTGGCTCAACATTGTACTCTTTATGTTGGTTTAATAGTTTCAAGTGTAGAAATTGGTCTGCCATGCACTTTGGTATTTCTAGCCCTCTAGATATAATATATGGTTGTAACTTTCAGTCTTAATTTTTCATCAGTTTTGTTGTTTCTAGTTGCCTTAAACATGACCTCCTCTGAAATGTGGTGTAGATCTTCTTTTTCATTACATCCCTAAAGGCACTTCTTAAATTGGGCTAATCCTCTTTTGTGCAGCTAGGACATTGTAGGGATAGCATCCTTGATCATTTTTCATATAAATGCTTGGATTTTCGGCTGAGTTGGGATCCTCTTGGCCCATGCTCTAGACCACATGCTATTTCCTTCTTCAAACTTTTTGGTATAGAGTTTGGCTGTTGGGATTTTAATTGTCTTAGTTGCTGCCCACTCTTGTTGGTCCTTTGAACTGTCCATTCTTGTTATCAGGTCTTCTCCAAGCCAAGCTGTAATTTTTTTTGTCCTACTCTTGTCCTGCAAGGAGGTCTGCTATCTTTGCTGTTGGTTCCTTTTCTTGAGTATTGTTAAAGGTTGGCTATGTACTCAATGGTGTTTTGGATAGCTAGGGGACCTCCCACAATGAAATAGAGGCTCCATCCACAACTAGCCATATTGTGTTGTTCTAGATCACTTTACCCTCCAACATTGACGAGTTTCTATATCCAAGAATCTCCCATTTTAGTCACAAAAGTTTGAATCTCCCTCTCCCCTCGTATTTAGCTTTGAAGCTACTTCTCCATATACATTCTTCTTTGCTCAGATATTTTGCTGCGTGTTTAGTTACCAGAAATTCCCTCCAAATTTTGAAATTATGAATTCCTAGCCCTATTTTTCTCTTCAGTTTATAAACTTCATCGTAGGCGATGTATTACATAGTTTTCTTTGTAGCATCCCCACTCATACGAATGTTCTTATGAGACTGCTCCTTTCGAGCAGCTACATGACCCTTCACAGTAACCATTTGTGATATTATAGTTTCATTTTTTACTATTGGTTATAGTGAGAATCCCATGCATGCTCTACATGATGTATATATCTCCACATGTATCTCCTGCAAGGCACCTGTTGCCTTCTACATGCACCATGGTTTTCCTCCCCTTGGGTTTTTACATATAAAAATGTTGTTCTCTCATTTTTTTTTATAAAAATTTTACTTGCAATCCTCAAACGCAACGTTCAGGCGACAGGCGTATTCGTCCATCTCAGCTGTACCAATTATTGCATCAGCAATCTTGCTTAAATTCACACACACACACATATATATATATCCATGTTTACCAAATTCTGATGTTCACTTCAGCTGACTTAAAAATAATAATTATTGCTAATTTGCATGATTTCAGTTCGCCGACTCTTCATCATTAAGAACCTGAGTTTGACTTACTCGGTTCACTCCGACTTCTATTACGTCTTCATGCGCTTTGGCTATTGGCACTGCATTTGAATCATCTGTTACTAATAATAGTTGTCTTATTTCATGTGTGGATGCTAACACTACTGCAACATTATCTGTTGGCATTCCTATGGTCTCACCACCTATTTGTCTGACTAAACAACCAAAAGCTTCAGTCTCTTCATCAGAATTACCAACCCAACCAGTGATACTGGTATATTGCTCCCTTGCCAGCTAACTCCTCCAATGTTCTTTGTACTGCTGCTTCTTTGCCTAAATTACCCACCTTAGCTAGACTTCCTAAGCTCCAAATGGTTCTTAGGACTCAGTTATCTGCTCTTGATGACTTTGCTGTCTTACTCTGTTCTCAGAGTTCTGATCTTATGGAACTTTTATTTTTCTTGAAAGTCATCTGTAGCCTATAGCACTAAGAAGACAAAGTATAGACATATACCTAGACTCTGGTAGAGCCCAAAAACAAGGTGTGGGACATACCCTCATCCTCCATAAGCAAAAAAGCAAAATGAGAATACATAAAAGAACACAACTAAGGTATTCAATCATGAATGCATTAGACCTTGGCACCTTCTCATGGCAATTCCATTTGCTCCACATCGAATGAGAGATCCCTTGTAAAAAACAAATGTGTTACACATCCCCTAAAGAACATAGAAATCCCAGTGTTCGAGAGGTAGAGTAAAAATGGTCCATGAAGGTTTTAGCAATGGTTAGCACATTTGTTATTGGATGGTTCAGCTAAAAAAGATGCGATCATGTGAAAAGACACTTAAAAATGAACAAGCTACTGAGCTTGTAGTTAAAACTGATCTCAGGTAGCATGGACATCACTCCAGCTTCAAGCTACGGTCCCTAAAGACAAAATTGGTAGTCATCATTCATCCTGGGATTGCTTGAAGTACATTACGACATCACAATGTCTCTTCAGGGTGGTGGAGTCAACTAACTGTAGGCTCTGCAATTTGCGCTCCAATGGGCTTTGGAGATGTGGTCTTTTCCTCAACGGTCAATATATTTATTCCAAGGCTTCAAACATTTTTGGTGTCTTACAGCCTTCCCGCCTTTTGAATTTTCTTCTGAAAAAGGGACTCCAAACTGAATGTTTGTTAATTGTGGATGTCCAAATTGTGATGCTGAGACCTGCAGTGAATCAATCTGCATACTAGCTGAAATATTGTTACCGCCAGTTGGATCCTGCTTGCTGAATCCAATTTGCTGCAGTGGGGATGATTCAGGTGCTGAATTCATCTAAGGCTGCTGAATTTCTGAAGGAGACCAGCTGGAGTTGGATGTTCCGCAAACATGCTGAACTAGGTGCTTTAATCTCCTTCAGTGCAGGGACAAAATCTGGACTTGCTGCAGAATTCATGCTAGGAGTTGAACCAACTTGATTAGGCTCAGATCCAACAACAGAAAACTGCATGTTAGCTGAGTTTGAAGATTCAACCTGCTTAGTTTCATCAGTAAATTCTGCACAACATCCTGATGAATAGAATTTTCTTGACACCAAATATCAATATGGTCTGAGTTTCAGAATATGCTGGTTTCCAGCATTCAGAGTGTCAGAGTGCTGACTTTCAGCATTCTGAATTTTGGATTGCAGGAATTCAGCATCATTCTTGTGATGCTTTAGCGTTGCTTCACTGCAAACATAAGTTCCTGACTTCTGCACATCGGTGGAGCTTGTTTCCTGAGTTGCAGTTGAAACCATCAAGCTGTTAGGCTGAACAACATCTGCTGTATGTCCCTGCAGATCCGTATTCTGCACTTGTGCAGAGTGAAGCTGCACAACGCTAGCACCATCAATTGCACCACTGTTTTGAACATCTGCACTGGTTTGGGAACTGGCAGCATGCAAGACTTTATTATTGATCTGATTTAAGTTTACAGATTGCAGTAACACCTCATTCTGAGTTTCTGGTTGCGTGATTTCAGCATCCTTGATATTTAAACAGCTAGATTGAAATGAGGAGTTGCACTACCATTTTAAATTGCTGAACTGAATCTGCAGAATGTGAAAATTTCTGGGCAGCCTGATGGTGGCCAACGAATAGGGACTGCCCCCCTCATTCCTAGACATCACCAGTTCACCACTAACTTGCAAAGGAACCCTAGTCAACTATGGTTAACAGAGAACTCCCAATGATTTTTGGTTATGGAACATTTATTTTTCATAGAAACTTCACAGCACCCTGGTTTGATGAGTGCTGTGTGCGAGGAATATGATGCACTTCTTGCCAACTGCACATGAGATCTTGTCTCTTCCTCTAGGTGCTAACGCCAATAGGTTAAACATGGGTTTATAAAGTCAAAGATTGAGCTGATGGTTCTCTTAAATGATTAAAACATCTTTTGGTTGCATAGGGATTCAAACGACAACAATTGTTAGCTTTGGTAAGACATTTTCTTCTATCTTCAAGGCTTTTGTGGTTCACACAATTCTCTCTATTGCTCTTTCTTGCGACTGATCCTGCCGCTAGCATGATGACAAGTATGCCTTCCTCCATGGTTGATGCGGGACAATATGCAAGATGCAATCCAAATTAGAGATCAGTAAATAATTTTAACAGATGAGCATAAAATTGTCCAAGAACATTACGGATGGCATTATGTAATAACTAAGAAACTATAAGTCTGAGAAGTAGATCAATTTTAAATATATAGAAATAATTTCAAATAATATCTAGTAAATTTACCAATGGATTTTAGTTATCTTCATCTCAACAAGTCAGAGCCAGGGTACGCAGCAAGGGTTAATTTCACAATAGAATATTACCCGACAACAATCTAACCACTCAATGATGATCAAGGCACACAGGCGAGCAAATTAAGTATCCCCAATAATAGACATTATCACAAAATCTCACAGATTATTTGAGTTATTTGGCAGGTTTTAGGGTTACCTTGGTTGGAGGATCCCGAATCACAACAGTGAGCCACAGCAGTCGAAAGAACCAGTATATGGCTGCGATTGGGCGGCAGGTGCTACTGGCGAATGACACGGAGGTGCAGGCGGATGACACGAAGGTGCGGGCGCCCAATGGACAGAGGTAAAGGTGTGGGTGCTGCGTAGCGGGTCGTCGGAGCACGGATGGTGAGTTTGCCGGCGCTCGCTGGCGTGGTGAGTCGACCAGAGATGGAAGTGGACGGCAGCGCAGTCAAGGCAGAGGGAGGAGCGCAGTTGATGAGGAAGAGGGCGGCGTCCGTGTGTCGGAGTGGGGGTAGCGGCGTCGCCGGCACTTGCCGGTAGTCGGCAGATCGACTTAGGCAGCGGCGAGGCGGGCGGCAGAGCAGAAGCTCCGGGCGAGCAGAGCTGCAGGCCAGCGCAAGCGGAGCCAGCAGACCGGCGCGCATGGAGGCCACAGGCTAGTCGCTGCCGCTGGCTGGTGGCCGGTGAGCAGCTGGAGACGAGGGTGGCGCAGGCGGAGTAGCAGCTGGCGACGCGCGAGTGATTTCCCGAGTCGGCAGAGAGGAAGGAAAATTGAATATTAGGGCTGGGAAATTACATCTAGGGGCCTGGATTTTGGTTGAGCTGAAATCATGGTTTAAAAGGCGAGAAAAGTTAGGGAAATACCTTAAATTTCTTTAAGGTATTTAGGGATTTTCACCCAAGGTCCCAACCTTTCCCTTCACCGGGATATAATACACATTATATTCAAACTCAAAATGATTTCATTCCAGGATTAAAATAAACAGTACTAGTTCTTGCCCTTATATAGGCGATTACAATCGAAATTCAAATTGGAGAAATAAATGCGGAAATAAAAACTGATTACAACATGCCAAATTCGAATATCTAAAAATAGAAGAAAATAAACAAGATCAGCCCAAAATTTGGAATATTCTCATTCAAATCAATTTAAATGGGGATTTTCAATTCACTGATCAGCCACCAATCGTGCCTGTTGCCAAATCTGCAGATGTCAATCCTCCATCCAGATTGACGCCACGTGGTGAGATCTCGGACGTCTAGTGTAGACCCTGCCTGGAATAAATCGACGGTCTGATGTCGTCGTGTCCCCACCAATGGTGTTCTCTAGGAAGATGTTTACATGTGACGGCCTCCAGCTTCTGTTGATGCTGCTTATCCTCTTCATATTTGCAAATTGAAAGCAAGATATAGTCCCAAACACCATGAGCTTGGTTTCAGTGATTCACATCCTTTCTAGATGAACTTGGTTTTCATTCGAGTCTTTCGACTCTTCCTTGTTTGTCTACTCCACTGCTCAAGATGCTGCTTGTATATGTCAATGGCATTATTGTGACTGGTATTTCCTCTTAGCTCTTTTTTTTTATCATCAATCTTTGGTTTGAGTTTGCTATGGAGTTATGACCTCTTCACTGTTTTTGGGTCATTGAAGTTACCTATTGTTCCTTTGGTATACTTCATGCTTAGGGCAAGTAGGCCAAGGAGCTTCTGTTGATATACTGGACTATTAACCTGTTGGTACAAACCTAGCATATGGGACTCACTTATCCATCCATTGAGGTCAACCTTTACCTATGAAGCATAGATACTTCTAACAAGGTTCTGTAGCAGTGTCGGACACATGTCGAATGCTAACATGTCATGGACATTCTTGGACACGTGTCAGACATACAGAGATAGTTAGGACACTTCATGAGAATACTTTAATAGGTTTGTTTATGATGCAGTGTGGGAATCAGTTTAAGACGATCCTTTACGCTACCAATACTAAGTTAGCGCCTAAGTTCCTTTTTTTTAATACTAAATGCAAGTGGAGAGGAGATCAAACTAAGTTTCTTAAATTATATTAAATATAATTTTTTTATTCACATAAATGTCATGAAATAATTGCAATGATTAAAATTTTGTTTAGGCAAATTTAGGAAACTTATACAAATAAGATAATTAAACTATCGAACTCTAAAAAGATTTAACATATATACATTTCAACTTGAATCATACGAATCTGTTTAGAACATTTAAATAGTGAATTTGATTCTCAATAACAAGCACATGAACTTCAAATTCAATTATGGCTTACTGTGGAAACAATGACATGGGATCATAGCATAATAAATTCTATCTGAGAACATGGTAGGAATTAAAGAAAGAAAATTGATCAGGAGATAATATCCCCACAACATAGTGAAAAGGAAAATTAGGAAATGTGCACAACTTGATACAAGAAAATGAAGAAATACTATGAGCAATCCAAGGAACCTCCAGCCCCTAATCTTAAAGCCTCAGCCCCCTGCTGTAGCCTTCGATGAAGCTAAGTCGCCCCTGAATCGAAGCTGCAGCTCCCTGCCATGTCTTCGAAGTTACCGACGCGCAGCACCCTGCTGGTCCAGTGAAATAGTGAAGGAATTCCCTCTCCTCACAGCTCTATGGAAGTGAAAAATTACATGATCATCACCCTCCCTTTAGATCATCCTTCAGCGGCTTTTATAGAAGAGAGGAAGCTAGGGAAAAATCAACCTTATACACAGAATCGGCGGAGGAAGAGCGCAGATGTGGAAGACGTCGCCATCGACGTGTGCGAGAGTCACTGAGATGCCAGCGATGTGCGCGACGTCGGATGATGAGGGGCCGAGCCGAGGCAAACGCTGCACTCGGTCTGAGCCTGTTCACAAGAAGAAGGCACTGATAGATCTTGGCAGCCCAATGTGATACAGCTTTAATTAGTTGGAAAATTTTCAATTTGGCCTTCTGCTTTTAATTTCTTTGCATATGGATCCATTTCAGCTCAACTTGATTTACTTTGACTCCTAACTCGACCCAAATCAACTCCAGCAAGACCCAATTGATCTCTAATAAACTCGATTTGAAATAATTGAGTCCAATTGAATCAATCTCGACCTAATTTGCTTAATTTAGATCAATTTGACTCAAATTGAATGTAAATAATTCTATTTAAATCCAATCGACCCAAATTAACCAAAATAAAACTAAAGAAACTACAGGACGCCAAGGTTGGCATTCCCACCGACATAAAAATATAATGTTTGATTCAATAAACAATCCAAATAAAATGTGCAAAAAATAAAGATTAACTATATATAAGACTCAAAATAGATATAATTTAAGTCCGAGATCATAAATTATATCCATGATGTCGATGTGTCTAGTCAAGCGATGCATCAGTTCATTTTTAATCTTGTTTGTTTTATCAATGAATTACTTTGTGTACTTTCATATTCTTATTTTATTTGGATAATTTATTTATATACTTAAGCACACATGCTTCTATGCACCATTATCCTTATGAGAATAAAGATGTCTTAAATTTATCTTATTTGTTTTTTTACATTAAATTTATTATTAAATTAGTTACTATATTTATTTCTATCATAAAAGTTTTAATTAATTCATAACATAAATTTTGGAACTTATAAATTGGCTATTTATCTACAATTCTATATTTACATAATGTTAGTAAAAAATTTCAAAACAAATTGATAAATCTTTTTAAAAGAGAATTTGTAATTTGTTAATTGTTATGATTAAGTTAACAGTTCTGTCTTAATGCTTTTAAATTGACTTGTCAAATCTATCTTTTAAGTATTTATGGAATATCTATGAAGAAAGACTACTGAAAAGAGAAATGGATGCCTCATATTTTTGATCAATTTTATGATTTCTTTTATTTTTACTCAAATTTTAATAAATAGATAATTGTATTAATTTAACATATCTAAGATGTATCATATCCTATTTTTTGAAAGGTTGTGTCCTTGTGTTCATGTCGTATTATATCCGATATTCTGTATCGTGTCTGTGCTTCATAAGCTTTTACCCTACCTACATATTTATTGCCACATAGTTGGAGCTCTCCAGCATCCCGTTCACTCGCTTGGACCTTTCCCATGTTGGAAATCTCGCTTGGAGCTATTGGCCACCCACCACCAAGAGAACCTTTTTTCCATGCAGTCAAGCGTATGCTTGATTTGTAAAAAGGACCATTAATTATGGAGTTCATTTTCCTAGTTGTTGGCATCCTGCTCTTATTTCTTATGTTGATGCAGATTGGGATACATGCCTAGATACTGGTTGGTCCCCTGCTGAGTACTGCTTATTTTCTTGGAGCTAATATCATCATATGATCAACCAAGAAAGAGGTCACTATCTTTCTCATGTTTTGATGGGACTCTTTGGTCTGTAACTTATATGGGACTTGGGCTGTTAACTCTCCCTCCTGTCCAGTTCAGCTTTACGGTGATGGTCTTATTGTGGCTCAGTGGTACTGACCTGGTTGCTGATCTAGTTTTGCATGCTCGAACTAAGCATATCAAATTGGATCATCACTTTCATCGAAAGAAGTTGCAGCTAGAGAGCTAGTTGTGTCTTCACATTTGTTATGCCAAATAACTTGCAGATATCTTCATGAAACCACCCTCTACGTCTCGATTTCATCTACGTCGTACCAATTTTCACATCCATCAGATGTGCAGATTAAGGAGGAATTACGTGTAGTAGATTTGCTATGTATACTAGGTGTGCTGTGTATTATTGGTTGTCTGGCTACTGTATTCGTTGGACTGTATAGTAGGTTTATTATGTATTGGTTGTCTATATATATATATTGTTAGTGACTATTTTAAATCATTAATTGTTTATATATGAAAGAAAATTACTATGAGGAAAGTCGAACTAATTTACGTTCCTTTTCAACCTTTTTCCCTTAGCCAAGGCATTTGATATGGATGATCTTTACAAACATTTTGAGCATCTGTCAGAGTTTGAAAAACAGGCGAATTCTAGAGTGTTTGAGTCAGGAGTATTGAGAGACATGAATATAGATGACATAAAAGAATCTGGTGAGCATTTGAAACTTCAAGAAGGCTGTGCTTCCTTTCTACAGAAAATTGTTATGCAGAAAGAAAAGATGAATGCAGAACTTCACATACTGTCATATTGTTGGTGTGCAGATCTGATAAGGTCTGCCTTATCAGCAGGTATAACATTTATTCATTACTTATGTTATTGTTAATTCTTTGTAGCCCTGCAGTCCTTTGATTTCTTTGCATTACCTTTATTCTTTTGTACTTGTGCAATTAAAGTGTTCCATTTATAAATAAATTCTCTGCAAAAAATTTTCTCTGGCACAACGTGCTTATGTTAAATCTGCTCAGTCTGTAGACTGCTTAAATTTTGACAAACTTATTTAAGGAAGTTCCTTTGTGATGTAGGAAAAGAGTTGGGTAAGAATTTTTGAAGCTTAATTAATGCAAATTAACATGCTTTGTGTAGGTTTGAAACAAAATGACACAAAAACTACTAAGGGGGCGTTTGGTTCAATGTTATCTTGATGTTATGTTATGTTATCTAGAGAAAGTAATTATTTGGTTTAATGACATCTATAAATAATCTTTTATTAGATTATAAAATTATTAGTCAAAAGATAACATTTAGATGTCATGACATCTAGATTACATAATATAACACTAAGATAACAACGAATCAAACGCAAAAAAAAAAACATAACAACGAATCAAACGCCCCTAAAGGCATTTTATGAAACACTTGTGCAAGCTAAATATGCAAATCTAATTTGATGGAGGATTATTTTATGGACTTTACACTAAATGCAATACAAAATATAGCTCCATAGATCAATTAGAAGAAGAATTAACGATAAACTAAAACCTAAGCAAGTTGAAAGCATTAAATATAGAGTAGAATCAATTTTGAGAGTATATGAAATTAATAATATCTAACATTCATTCATCAAAGGGAGATCATCAAAATGGAATTCCAAAACATTTAGTGAGTAATAAAAAAGGTTATAGAACAAAACCTAGACTAATCCAATCCAAATATAGCTAATTTTAAAGTCTAAATCATAAGTAGAGAGGTGTAAAGAGCCATACAAGTTCAAATAATAAGGATTTTTGGATGAGGAAGAAAGAAACATGTAAGCTTAAAGAGAGATAACTAGGGTGATTAGCTTTACTCCATAGGGTAGAATCTAATTCAACAGCAACGGCGGCAATAGTGCGGCAGTGGCAGCGGTGGCCCGGGGGTGGGTGGCCGATAGCCCCAAGCTCCAAGGGAGAGGAGGGGGTGGCAACTCCAAAGCACTCCAAATTAGAGTTTTCTCCAAAATCTAATCCCCTCTAAATGAGCTCTCCATATCTATGTATAGGAAAACCCTAATCATTTGAGCAATTTGATTTAGATATTTTGATCTAATGGCTCAAATTAATTGATAGTATTAGGCCTAAGAGATGTTATTTGAGCTTGTCATGAAATGAGCTCAATAACTTCTCTAAAAGAAAAAAGCCCATCCTTTCACAATTATTTCCACAGTAAGGCCCACATAATCTCCCAAAATGAGGAAAATAAATGCAAAATTATATTTGTCACCTCATACTTTTTCCTTATATAAATGCACAAAAAATTCACTTTCTCCAAAAGAAACCTAACATATATGAATAAGGCCTTCATAAGAAGCATAATAAAATACTAAAAATAAAATAAAATGCGAGAATAAAAAGATTGTGATTGAATGTTTTTGAAATCAGCCCTCAAGCTGAGTTTGATGATGTTACTGAAGTTGATATCGAGGATGTGCTATATCACTTTGACTTCTTATACCGAGTAAATGAGCAAGCTTGCATTAACTCATTTATCCAATGGAAAACTTGTTTTCCGGAATTTTTTTTTTCAATTATTGGTTCAGCGCTTGACCATAAATTTGGCCACAAGGTAATTAGTAGTTCAACAATATAATCTCCATACCAAAAAGATCTTGTTATATTTTTTGATCTTGGAAGTTATATGACAAAATACCGACTGAAGTTGTTTAGTGGCCATTGGAAATGAAAATATATTGATATTATTAAGGATATGTATCATGGTGTACTTAAATAGTGTAAGGATTGTTGGTTCTTATTCCAAGGGGTTCCAATCTACATTTGTACTATTTAATGTTTTGCTTTGAAATATTATCTTTTTACTTTGGTGATAGTTGAGTTGACTAGCAATTTTAGAATAGATTATGCAAAGCATGCTTTTGCACAGATAATATGGTTTTAATAGATGAGGCTTTCAATGAGTTCATTGGCGGCTGGAACCTGGAGGATCATCATAGTGGCTAAGGGATTCAATTTTATCCCTCATTTGCTAAGGCCCTAAAACATGATTTTATATCACACCCTATACAAATTTCAATGTTAGAAGTCAATTTCAATGAAAAGTTTAACTTTGTCTCATCCAATAAAAATCTCAACATTAAATTTACTTCACATCATAGCATAAAATAAATTTTATTCTCACTTTAGCTCAAAAATAATTCAAACCAATCTAAAAACATACTTTTTTTATATAGAGGTTGAGTAGAAGACGAAGAACATACATTTTAATAAGTTTAGTGTCCCTGAAAAAAACAGTGACAATGTTGTAATATTAGATGGAATAATAATTTCATTACACAAGAACTTTGTGTTCCTTATATTTATTATCCACAATAAATTGGGAAAGTACAAGTTTTATGCATTAGGTAGATATGAGTGAAAATTACATCAGACTGCTTTCCTACAATCTGAATGATGTGAAAAGAGGGAAAAATTACATAAGTTTAGTGTTAGCTAAAATATGATGCTCAGAAGGATGAGCGATGACACTAACGTTTGCTAAATTAGGAATAGGATGGATTTTGGGCCTATAAATGATAAAAAGTTGAAGGGATGTTTAAGGTAGTTTGGCTATATGTATCGTCATATTATAGGGGCCCGTTTACTTAGATGTGTGACTTCCACGTCATGTTGTTAGGAAGGAGAGGAAGATCAAAAATAATTTGAAATATGGTCATTACACACGACCTTGACTCACTTGCATTTACATTACATAGACATGAAGGAGAAACAAGATTAGGGCTTAGTTGTTGTACATTGTTATTGTTCTTAACATATAAATAACCACACCTTCAATCATGTTCCTTCAATTACCTACCTAGTTGATCTGCCTGTTCTTAATAGAATAGCGTTCTAACTAAAATTTCTTGACCAAAAAAAAGGAGCAATTCTTATCTATTTATAAGCCTTTAACTGTTTCAACCCTTTTTCTATTGCTCCCGCTCACATATTTTGAAGCAGGCAACCCCAACTTTGCTTAGGGCCTACATATGTGCTAATTAGTTTATTGTTTCTGTTTTCTAGATTACTTTTTTCTTCTGAATACATTTTAGTCAACCATTATTTGTTTGAGTCGGTGTTGTATGTTTAGTTGTCCTAGTTTGGCATTTTTAAGCGCTCATTTGGCTGAAAGCCAAAAAAGCTAAAGCTATTGTCAAATATTTTCTCATCTTATACAAATTTTAATATTAAAATATCATTTTATTTCATATCCAATAATACATCAATCAACCTTATTTCTAACAAAAAAAAGTTTCATACCAAACAAGCTCTTAAGCGTCCTTGTAGATAGTTGTTATATGCCTATCTCACAAATTTTTTCCGAAGTCAAATAACGGATTACTGCTAATGGTAGAAAACTACAGTTGGCTGGCCCTTGAAGTACTAAGTTCACTTGTCTAGCATCTACGTTTTATATGAACTGACAGCCTATTCCTTTTCAGAATAGTCTCTTATGTTGAATACCATAATGATGCGTCTGCCTGCATTTTTCCATTCAGCTGGCTGTCTTGGCAGTGTCTCTGTACATTCGAATGAATTCATGTATGCAGAAGGATCTCTTTCTACGGGCGAGGTTCTCAGAAACATAGAGACTCCTTTTGACAAGATCCGGGTATTCAAGCACATCATAAACCGAAGCAGCAATGAAGAGTATTTGTCAGTTTACATCGGCGACTCGGTCGGCGACCTATTGTGCTTGCTGGAGGCCGACATCGGCATCGTACTCGGCTCAAGTGAGAGCTTGAGGAAAGTCGGGAAGCGGTTCGGTGTCTCCTTCATTCCCCTCTTCGTGGGCTCGGTGTATAAACAAAGAGAAGCTGGGTTGGATGCCTCTTCTGCCTGGAGAGCGAAATCAGGTGTTATCTATACTGCCTCTGGATGGCCAGAGATACAGGCATTCATCCTGGGTCATCATTGAGCCTTTTGAGTGGTGTTGTTGCCTCCGTTCATAAAAATCTTTAAGGATTGTGTGATTTCTGATGAGCTGAATTTTTTAAGGTAATTCTGGCTTGAAATCAGCCCAGAATCATCTTCTCGAGATCTTCAATTTTAAGTTTGCTCGATTTGAAAAGTCAGCTAACTTGGTTTGAGACAGGTGGTTTGAGCCGAACCGGAATTGACCTTCAATGGTGGAATCGAGCCGACTCACTGAGGCATGTGGTATTTGAAGTCTGTTTTTTCCTTGGAGGTATTTGGTCTAAATCTTGTACTACATTACTGAGCCATCGTTAAGTATTTAGGGAGCATTTGATTTGTTGTTATCTTGGTGTTATGTTATGTAATTTAGATGTCATCTTTTGACTAATAATTTTATAATCTTATATAAGATTATTTATAGATGTCATTAAATTAAACAATTGCTTTCTCTAGATAACATAACTAATGTCAAAATAACGTTGAACCAAATGCTCCCTCAGTTTCATGATATATTTAAATATTATTATAAACACTACAATATTGTTATTCTAAATTGCATCTAGTTATAGCTCTAAAATGGGTTGTGTTTTAATTATAATGGAATATTTTCTGTTGTCATCACTAGAAGGAATTAGAGATCTAGTAATAATAGATTTGATTAGTAACTTTGATAATAAAATTAAACTAAATAAATAATAATTTTAATAAATATACATAGTTAGATAATAATAATAATATCTAAATACCTTCTTGTCATGTTCTTTAATCTATATTTATAAAGGAATATATTTTACATTAACTTTTATCTTATTGGATAGCTCTTTTTTTATTATTAATTTTCTCCTCTTTCAACTTCAATAGTTCAATGTGATGATCTCTAGCTGGCAATTCAAAATGTGTAAAAATTTGGAGAATGTGGTGTGAAATGTGTAATCTTTAAATTTTATTTTAGAAATATCTAATTTTTTAAAATAAAAATGTCGATTTTGTAAATTTTTTTTAAAATGAATTTGAACAATTTTGAGAATGCTCCTATATATGTTATTACAACATAGTAGTAATGTATGCTATTAAGTGGGTCGAGTTTTGTGTCATTATATAAATGGGATCGGTTAGATACGGCTCAACCCAAAGATGATTCACTAACCTAAATTACTACTCCTAGATATTATCAATTTGTTTATATTATAATATGCTTAAAATAATATAATGTATTTCATAATATTACAAGATTATGGAGAATCTACCTAACCTGATTGTTTGTTTATGCTTTAAAAACGTGCTAGTAATATAAATGATTATTTGTATTTTTTATTTATTTCATGAATATGTAAATTTGTTTTAAAGAAAAGTACGTATATGCATATAGGTACTTAATTATGAATACATTCTTGCATAAAATTAATACTTTTTTTCAAATTAAAGTTATTAAATTTTAATCTATTTGAACTTGCTTTTTAAGTCTTGATTTAAATTTTTTATTTGTATTTTTTTATTTACTATATTTATAAAATCTGTTCTTTGTAATGATCTATTGTATTTTATAGACAATCTTTTTTTATTTATTTGAAATTATTTTATTGGAGGTTTCTATTATGTGATTTTTTCTGATTTTTTTTTAAATTAATATTTCATTCTATAGGAAGTTGTATATCTTTATTTATTAATTGTCTAGGATATATAATTTCAGAATATTGATTATGTAAATTATCTAATCTAATGTCAGAAGATATAAGTTTGATTTTTACACTATTAGTTTTTAAAAAATGTTCTAATAATCGTCAAGTAAAGGTTAAACGTTTGCTTTCTTTTAATATAGAAATATTTTTTAATTTATAGAATATCATTAAACTTTGATCTATATTTTTATCTGCTAAATTTATAGAGAAATTAAGAAAAAATTTAAAATTTATTACTTGATATAAAAAATTAGATTGTATTATTTTCATTAAAGATTATTCTGTTGTTATTAACCTATTATCAGAAATTATTAATGTTATAGGTGAATCAAGCCCTCCTCTAAAATTAGTTTTGATGGTAATCTGTATATATTCTAGATGTAAATATTTGATTTTATCAGAATGATTAACTCATTTTAATATTTTTTTATTTTTTATTTTGTAATAGTTTGTAATTTAGTTATGACTGTTGGTTCTTCAGAGCTATCAGTAGAACCTTCAAAATATTCAATAAAATACATTACTTGTTTTGTGAGTCGTAGACTAAATTTTTTTTTATAAATATTTTTTCTTTAGTATTATTTTTAAGTTTAATAATTTTTAAATATAGATTGTTATCAAATATGAATTATTCATTATAATCATGATTTGTGGTATTGATTATTTGTTCAATGGTGACTTCTTCATTTTCTTCTTCTTTTTACATAAAAATATAGTTTATTTCTTCGACTTGTTCATCTTCTGATGATGTTAAGGAGTTAGAGTTTGTAATATCAGATCCACTATCTGAATCTAACACTAATTTATCTATGTCTTCAATTGAGGAGACTTCATAGTTAATATCAGATAAACTTGAAAGATTCTGTCTTTGTATTATGTTATAATATTCGTCTATTAATTGAAATTATTGTTCTTCTAAAATTTTAATTTTTTTTTACAATTATTAGCGTAATGTTCTTCGCCACATTTAAAATATTTACATGCTTTTTTATTATAACCGGATTTGCGTCTAAAATATTATTTGTGATTATGAATATGTTTAGGTTTATATCATATATTAAAATAATATTTATTTTTATAGTTAAGCCACGATTTAACAAATTTAAACTTGCGACGATGATATTTAGATATTTATATTTATGTGTATGTCCACCATGCTTGTTGCGCGGAGAAAGAATACTTAATTTATATGTTTGTAGAACATTGATACAATAATGTTTATGATTAGCTTTAGAACGGTCTTTATAGAAAGATTTACGTAGTTTTTGATCGCGACAAAAGTCCATGAATAGATTCATGGCACATTTAACTCGTAAGGCCAAAGTATCAAATTTTAAATATTTGATATCTTCGGTTAATGCTTTATCTATAAATTTAGTATTTTTTTTTTATATTTTTCATCTCAAGGTGTAGGTAATTTATTAAAGTATATTTGAGCCTAATGATCATATTGTGAAAGAGGTAACTTCCAAACATATTCCATATATTTCTGTGAAAATTTTTCTAGAAAGCAAATATTATCGATCTGCATTCTGGAGAGGATTATTTTTATGCGTTCTATGTCTTCTGTATTATCAAGAGATCTGCCAGTAAAAAATTCTAATAGAAATTTTTCTAAGAGAATTATTGCATCATCTTTAACTTTTTTTTTTTAATTTTTTGAAATTGTGAATAATTTTTTAAGGATTTTAAAACTATTGAAGTTGAACCTTCAAATTTTGAGGTTATTAGTTTTAGTAATTATTATGTGGTCATATATGCATATATATTTTTTAGTCCTCGGACTAGTTATATCCATTGAGAAATATATTATTTTCTTTCTAGATTTGAAATTTTATCAATGCTAAAGATATATGGATCATGTCTTGAATGTTTTGTTTTAAATTTTTTTCTTTTCATTTGTATATATATCGTCAAATGGATCTTCTTCTTTTGGATCTTCTTTAAGGTGATAATATTTATCACTGAATTGATTAAAGTATTGATCTTCAGGTATTGAAAGTCTTTTTCTTGTACTAGGTTCACCGACTTTCATATATATGTCTACTGAGTTTTCAATTAGTTGAGTATTAATAGTTTCATTATTATCTGTATTACTATTAGTATCACTATTAGTTTCAGAATAAAGTTTATATTCTGGTTTATAATCATCTAATTGAAAAATATGTTTTTTTGATTGATATAATCCTTGAATAGCAATTAGTTTTTTTTGTTGTGGGATCAGACATATATTCCTTTATCTTTTCTTTTAAAATTTATTTAATTATAAAAAAAAAAATTGTAGATTTCTTCAAAGTCAGTGAAATCTTCTAATATATTTATCTAATGTAAGGTATTTATATACTTAATTTTATCCTAAATTTTTTTCATATATTTTTTATTTAGAGAAACATTCATCTAATGATAATATTTTTTTTGTGTTATTGTCTAGATTTTGTAGATTTGCTTGATATTTATTATTGCTAGGTCGATTTTTTTCATTAGATATATTTTTAATATCATTTTTATTATCAGTTTTTTTTTTAGTTTGATTATATAAGAATTCATAGACTTCATTTATTATTTTAATAATTAATTTAAAATTAGTTGCTAAATTTATTCCACTTATTTCATTAAGATATTTATTTTTTATATCAAAGATTATTTCTTCTTTAGGGTTTTTTAAAATAAATTTTTTCTGTTTTTTCTAATTTATAATCTAGCATGGTATTTGAAATCATTTTGAAATAGTTTTTGAAATAGTTTTAGATTTTTGTTAAATTTTTAAGTCTAAAGGTTATAAGCATCCGTATAGATTAATATGTTGATAATAGATTTGCTTGGTACTTAAAATCGATGTTCTTACCCAACCTTTACAGGATTGTCTTAAAAACACTCTATTAACGGCAACTTCTGGCCTAGAATGAGATTACAAACAAAATTACAGAAGAACGTATAAATTTTAGCACAACTATATCATATTAATCTTAAGGCATGAATTTAAAGTTTGTTGACTTAATAGTTTAATATATCTAAAACAAAAAGATTTAAGCAAACAACATCAAACAAAACATGATAAAGATAAGTTTATTACACAAAACAGAGTAAAATACGTACAAATAAACTTGGCTCTGATACCAACTGGACTAGACCTAATTGAGTGGACTAGATTGGACTGAAACGGAATTGAGTGATAGGAGGAAGCGAGAGGGGAGATTATGAGGATGGATGCTTTCGAATGAATGCCTAACCACAGCCCAGAGGTCATCTTTATATACACGATAAAGCTAGCTAATAATGTAGTGCTCCATTATTTGTACAGTACTTCATGGAGTGCTCTATTAGTGCTCCATTATTGTACAGTGCTGCCACAGTAGTACAGTGCTCCATTATTGTACGGTGTTACAGTGCTTCATTATTGTACGGTGCTGCCACAGTATTGTCACTTATTACTACAGTAATGCTGGTCACTATGTATTATTGCACTTTCTATTATCGCGGAATATGCGCCCGAGCTTGAGGTCTTTAATCAGATTGTAGAGAGAGATTATCGGGTGTTGAAGTGAACCCAATTTGGATTTCCTGGAGTAATTCTATTGTTTTTGGTCCCTACCAGAATTCAAAATTATTTTCGCCTTGATATACTTCAATTATATGATCTTGATCATATATCATAATTTGTCCGTTACAAATATACCGATACCGATGTCTTTCTTTGTGAACTGATAATAATTCGGATAAATTCGCCTTTTGTTCATAATCTCAAGAATAACGAAAAAAATTCTTTTGTGACTGGTCTTCTTCGGGTTTGTTGTCGAATTAATTTCCAGATCTAATAAGCTGAATATAGTAAATGTTCATCTGGTTCGACGAATGTTGATATAATTTCAAACTCCAATATTCTTTCATAGAACTCAGTAGTAGATATTATTGTCTTTACTATCTGCAAAAAAATTTTCTATTCATCGTAATGATGTGTATCGATTATAACTATTCGGACAATTCCTAATTCAATTTGTCGTTCCATATTGGGTTCAAATGCGACAAACATCCTTTGTCGCCCATCTGATAGAGTAATTAATTGTTCTTTCAGTAAGTATGACAGAGCTTTATCTTCATAGATAATATTCAAAATTCGTTTTTGAAGATCCTCTGGTAGTAGGGCCTGTTTGATTGACCGCTTCAAGCAGTTTCAAGCGGGACGAAAACGATTTAATAAAATTAATTAGCCAAACAATTCTGATTTATTCCATAAATCTGAATCCGTTTTAGAAGCATGAAACTGTTGGCCCAAAGGCTTCTCAAGAGGGGGGTGAATTGGGAATAATAGAATTTTCAAGTTAAATTAAAGTTATAAACTTAAAAAATAATTCAATTAATGCTGAGTGGTTGATTTAGCAAATAGGTCTGCGGAAGAGTTAGAACAGAGGGCATCGCTAAAATGCGAGATCAATTTGAGAAATAGAACTCAGTGCAGAAATAAAGTAATTTACAAAAGAGAAGTGCAAACAGCATAAATATATTACACAGAAAGCACATGAGATTTATAGTGGTTCGGCCTTCCGCCTAGTCCACTCCCCACGCACTTCGAATGAGAATTTCACTATAACTCCGGCTTTTTATGCGAATCAAAGCCGAACAAACCCAGTACAACCTTATAGCTTTTTCAAGAAACCAAAATCAAGCAAACCTTCAATCCTACAGTTTTTTGCAGGAACCAAAGCTGAGCAAACCTATTATCCTCCACTAGGGAGAAGGAGAAAAGAAGAAAAGATTTTGCTAGTCTAGCTAGGGTACAAGAATTAATATTACAATAAAATACTCTATGCACATGCAAATTTGCCAAGGGTATACTTGAATAATTCTGAAAAAGCTAATGTAAAAACAGTGAGTAAAAACAATTTGGAAGCTTGGAGAAGGACACAATATGAGCCTTCAACAAGAAGGATAAGAAGAAAATAAGAGTTTTAGTGAATCACAAAAAGTAACAACTTAAGAAACGAGATTCACGGGAAATCAAACACAGAACAGCAGCAGTATAATTTCTGAAGCAGGAAATAAAACAGAACCAGAGAAGATTTCAGCTTCTCTTCACTTGAGAAACACCCCAATCTCCTTCTTTGAAATCTCCTTCAAAAGATTTACAAATATGGCCTTAGGAGAGTGAAAACCGAGTAAGAGCTTGAGAGGAGAAGGTGAGTTTCTGCAATCCAGAAATCAGAGAGTGCAGAATAATTTTTAACAGTGTAAGTGCTACTGGTGTAGAAAATCACATAAGCTTAAGAGGAGCAATCAGAATTTTTTCGTTGGAAAAAAAGAGAAGCAAAACAGCCCTTTTTGTCCTTTTGTGTTTGAAAGCTTGTTGCACTTAGCCAACACAAAGAGACAAAGCTAAGTGGATGAAAATAATAAAAAAAATCAAAGAGCATGCCTCAATTTTTTATCATGATAGACATCACACACAAAACAAATCAGGCTTTTCAAGAAACGGTGCAAATGGTCAGAACACAAGCCAAAATGTTATGGGAGAAACAAAACCCAAGTTACAAGGGAATGGAATGATGGCTCTTGATTTGGATTGATGTGGCTTATGAGTCATTTTGGAAAATACATAAGTATTAACCAATAGGTTATGAGTTGTCATATACCAAAATAGAAGAGCAATCAATGACCATGTAGGCATCTATCATAGGCAAGAGATTGTGTTAAGCTAAACATCTTCTAACCTAATATATGATAAGTATTGAGTTTTGAGTTAACCTTTAAACTCAAAATAATAGATTGAGTGAGCTACACTCTCAATTCAAATTACTTGACATGAATAGATTGATGAGATTTTTGCTTAAGTAATCAAACACGATAACTACAAAAAAATAAGATTTTCTTAACTGAAAAACCAAAAGGAAAAACCTTGGCAAATATGCACATGCTCACATAATTGTCCTAGAAAAGAAAATAATAAAATTCCAGTGACATCCCGCTTTTCTCTGGACTTTAATTTCGACTTAATCCTCAAATGAGATAATGCAACCTGTTAACATTCTAAACAAGTGGATTAGTCCATAACGATTAAATTAATTGTGGTTATCAAAATCAAGGAGTTCAACAGAAACGGCTTCAAGGCCACAAAGCCGAAATCATCGAAAAGGTGGTTTCAGACTCGCGATCGCTTCTTTTTTTTTCTTCAGATTTTTAGAAAACATATCTGAGGATAAATTTGGTATTTTTCTTAAGGCTAAAATTAAGGGATAATTAAATCTGATAAATTGAAAATTTAAAGAATAATAACAAATCATCTTTTGACTCATAATCACATCTCTTAAATATCTCAAATTTTAATATATATCCTCGTGAGAATTTTAAATTAATAATATTCAAATAAATTATAAAATTTTGAATAAATATTTTTTATTTACTTTTATTATCAAATTTATGTATTTTTATTATTTTTGAGATTTTATTGTGAGATGAAGTGGTTTCTAAATTAATATTCATCCAAACAAAAATAAATTAAAGTAGATTCAAACCTAGTTTCAAGCCACTTTTTATCCAAATAAAATTTAAGTTTGAAACTGCTTCATTTATCTGAAACCGCTTCAAACTTTGAATCTGAATCCGCTGTCAAACAGGCCTATAGTATCTTCACCTGCTTCAGGCATTCCTTTCTTTTGGCCCTTTCCATATGAGGAGAGTTGATGTTTTTGTAGTCATACATTACTTCCAATATAGGATATAGTTCTTCATATTGTTGTGGATGAAAGTCTTCACATTTCTGAAGCAAATATTTAAAAAAAATTTCTTCGTGTTGGACTTTCTGCGTCATATTATTTAGAGAGATTTTCATATTGTAGATGTTGACGTAGGATGTAGGAGATCCCAAGAAACACCGAAAAACAGAGAGTCCTGAGAGACGGCGGCGCGCAGAGGAATAAGCCTATTAGTTGAGGCTTAAGAGAGAGGGAGTTCAGGGCATCTAGAACAGCACACAAAAATTTAAGGTGGTTCAGGGACGAAAATCCCTACGTCCACCGAGCGATCAGCAAAGAGACTTCACTAAAGGAAAAAGATAGCTGTTAAGGCTAATACAATGTTTAGAAAAGAAAAGAGGGGGAGAGAGGGAAGGAGCTCCTCAATTGAGGCTCTAATACAATGAGAATGGGAGAACCAGGGAAGCTGCTTGCACTCTGGCCGCTCTTGTTGATTCTTTCTTCTCTAATCTCCGATCTATCTGCATGAAGACTGTTCAGAGGTATTTGTAGGCGATGGATTGCATAGCCTTGTCCTGGTTTTTCGGAGGAAAGAAGGTGGACAAGCTCTAGATTCGTGCTGCTTGTCGACCGCCGGAGAGACCAAAAGCCGCAAAAGGTGGACGTTAACTTTTAATATTGGTACTGCTTCTGGGAATCCGTGACAGCTGGGGCATGCGGAATCTTGATTTGCGTGTCTTGGAAAGAAGGCCTTGTACGGGGAACGACGCGGTCAGGCCTAGCTGATTGTGACAGGCACCGCTTTGTAACATCGTCATCGACGTTATCAGGGATGGTCCTGGCTCGTCGTGTCCGAAGTTTGATTGAACCTTCGTGTCCGAGGTTTGACCGGGGTCAGAAACCTGAGAGAACAGATAGATGGATTAGTAAGTAAATAAAAGCTAAATGCCAGGTAGGCACCACGTGTACGGCAGGGATGCAACGCTGGAACCACGTGTTAATATCAGCCCCCCGCATTGTCAGGGCGCGAATATTGATATGGGTCCTAGAATGCGAACCGTCGTGATGGTGGACGCGCTGCCCGAGACATATTAGGATAAGACGAGGGCATTATCCGCTGATCCGTATTCTCTTCCTTTATCCCCTGAAAATTTCTGCAAGAGAGAGTAGATCGTTAGAGACATGGCAGAGAGGAAGAAGTGGGTGACCCTATCAAGCTTCTCAAAGAAGAGGGCCAGCGATCTTCCTGTTGATGCCCCTCCTCCTGAGAAGAGGAGGCTACTGGAACCATCTGAAGAGTTGCCAAAACCGGCGATGGCGGAGCCTGTTGAAGCACTCCAAGAGGAAGGAGTGGGAGCTGTGGTGCTGGCGCGGACACCGGAGTCTGTGCAGGAGCTATCAGGTGCAGAGGCCATAGAAGTGGTGAACGTTTCTAATTCTCCAGTCAAGCCGCCTCTGAAGGCTAGAGAGCTGAAGGAGGTGATCCTGGTGAGTGAGACGATTGCGGGAAAAATTAGCGCCTGGGAAGATCCTACTTAAGTATGAAGAGATTGAGTGGCTCCTTCCCATGTTCGGGGTTCCTTCTGCAGAGGGCGTGAAAAGGACGCCCCTCAAGATTTGCAATCCCGCCCCTCCTGGTATATCAATCCCTCCTTCTGAGAAGAAAAGGAAGCCCCTCTTCCCTTCTTTCCTTCCAGCGAATCTCCGAAATGACAAGGAAAAGGAAAAAAAGGAAGGAAGGAGGAGGGTAGTAAGATGGAGGAGGCGACTAAGGGGAAGAAGGAGGTGCCTTTGCAGGTTGATCCTGAAGCCGCCCTTGACATTGAAGGGTCAGGAGGCAAGATGGAGGAAGCGATTAAGGTGAAGGATAGAGTCCTGCCGGTTGCCTCCAATGTCGCCCTTGGCATTGAAGGGACATGGAGTGTATTGGGAGAAAGGTTGTTCGAGATAAGAAGAGAGGAGGAGAAGATCCTGGGGAGCACCTCCAAGGTTCTGGAGGTAGTAAAATCTCTGAAGGGTAAGGAGGAAGGGGAGGCTTGCCATCTTCGGAGGATAGAGGAGCTGGAGGACGCTTTGTTGCAAGTCACAAAGCGTTCTTAAGGTGATCACAGGGAGGATCTAGGGAAGTTGTATAAACTAGAAGACAAGTTGGTCCCTGGCTCTGAGCAATGCGGAATGGGCCAGTAAGAGTGAGGCTGTAAGGGGAGAGTTCCACCGCAGTCTATCGGATGTGAACTAGGCCCATTCTGCTCATGTCAAAGACCTCCAAAAAAAGAATAAAGGAGTTATATGATGAGAAGAAGGCTTTGAAAGAAGAAAGAAGCTGGCTAAGGGATGAGGTTGCAAAGGCCAGGGAGGTATTGTCGGGGGCGAAGGAGGCGGCCTCCGAAACTCGCTGCCGGGAGGAGTTGTTGAAGTCTGAAGTTCACTTCTTGCGGGCTTTGGTGGAGAATAGCTCTGGATGGCGGGGACGGCGTATGGAGGATCTGGAAGAAGCAGTGAGGAGGGCGGTGAATATCGTCAGCGCCTCGCCGGTGTGTCACCACGTGAAGAACCAGGCAGCTTTTGATGTTCTCCTGCATACATTGGTTGATGTAAGTATCTTAAATCAGGAGAATATCAGAAGTCCTGCAGTTCTTCCCTTTTGTGGTCCTAAGGGACCAGACAAGTTCTTCGACGCTGGGAGCCACTACCCAGAGGAGGTTCCTCCAGCAAGGTCCTATGTTGGCTGGGGATATCATCTGTCTCCCCTATGCAGGAATCCTGAAGAGTGCCAAGTTACTCCCCTTGAGGCCAGATGGCTAGGCCGGAGTGCTTCTCCCGAAGTCCAGCAGCAGGATCAGCCAGGGAGTCAGAAGTGACTTGCCTCTGTTCTCTCCTAACTCCTTAGCCTCACCATCAACATTATATTTGAAGGGACCATAGTTGAGGAGAGGAGTTCTGGTAGCTCCCGGGCGGTCTGCTTCCTGTTGTTAGTAGTGTAATAGATCGGTCTCAAGGAGGGGGGTTCCCCCATGCCTGAGTTCGACACTATTACACTAGGTGTTTAAGTTCTGAAGCCTTGTATTTTCTTTGTTTTTCCTGTACTCATGAGAGAAACATGTAAGAGAACAGAAAAAATGAATTTGTAACAAGTTTTGTCATTAATGAAATACATTTTTTCTTTCAAAAACTTATTTTGAATGAATTCTGTTTGTGTTTGTCTTTTCTTTCGTGTTTGAGACAAGTACCACGAGATTAGAAAAGAGAAAGAACAAGAATTCATAAGTGTGAAAGTATAAAACCAATAATAAATTTCAAGTTAAAAAGGAAAGTTACTATCCTCGTGCACGATTATAAAACATCGAACTATAATAGTAAAGAGGAGGAGGAATAGAACGTCGTTTCAAAACATTGCGCATGAAGGGTAACCATCGTGCATGACGTAAGACGAAATAAAGGGAAGCGAGGCTTCAATAACCATGCGCCGCTTCGAATTCTGAACTTGTCAGAAAATACGGACGGTCTGATTGCATTCGCACACTAAAATCGATAAAATCAGACGGCCAGAAGACGAAAGGTCACAGCTATTTCCCATAAAAGGCTTTTCCAAGGGAAAACTAGAGTACTTGTCTGTCTTCAAACCCTAAGAGAGAAAAAGAAATCTTTGCCCCATCCGTTGCAAAATCAAGCCATGGGAGGAGGAGGAGAGATCGAGTGGGTCGAGCTGGCCGACCAGTTCCATAAGGATACCAGCTATCAGGAGAGTCTCCTGATGGAGTACGAGGTGCTCAACACGACTAGAGGGTTTAGAGAAAACCCCAACCTGACATTTATCCCTCCTACCGCTGACTTCCGACCAAACAGTCACCTCTTCAGGAGAAAATCCACCAGGCGTAGGTGGAGTACGGTTTGATGTTGCCGCCGCAACTGGAGTTCAAGGAAATCCTGAACTCGTTTCAGATTGTTCCGGCGCAACTCTCCCCTAACGTCGTTGCCTACGTGTATTCCTTCCTGAAACTGCTGCAGGCTCAGGGAATACCATGGACCTTGACACTGTTCAGGAGCTTGTTCAGCTGGATGGCGGTGCCAGGGTACAGAGGATGTTTGGCCCTGCGGTCAAAGACGAGGAAGGCAATATTTTCAGGTGCAAGTAGTTCTCACTCGAATTGGAGGGACTACTACTTCTTCGTCGGGGGGGATTTAGGAATCCCCCTGACGCCCGGCACGTGCCTCCTTGAATTCGTCGGTGGCTCCAAGTGGATAGCTGGGCAAGACACCCTAAAAAATCTAGAGAGGCTGAAGGGGCAGAGCTGGCCCCTGAAGGACTTTCTTAGACATGTGAGGAATGATATATCCCTGCACGCCAAGGCGTTGGGGTATATCATTTTTAAGGAAGTCCTCCACCTCCTGGCACGGTTCTGATGAAGATGGCCAGGAGGGGGCAACCTCCTGCCACCCAGCTCAGTAAAGAGATTACTGAGGTGGGGGAGGAAGAGGAGATAGAGGTTCTGAAGCCGGTCTGCGGCGGAACTGTCGTCGATGTGGTATCCTCTCCTGAGGATGTCACAGACGACAGGAAAACTTTGGCTGAGCTGGAGTACACGGGAAAGGGGAAGGGATCCGTGTCAGTCGCTAAGCCCTAGACAATCCCTAAGGGTGCCAAAGAGATTGTTATAGGGCAAAGGAGGAAGGGAATAAGGCCGACAGAGGCCAAGAAAAGGAGAGAGCGAAGGGACCTTGCCTGGATTTGATTCTCAGCGAGGTTCCCAAGAAGAAAAGAGGTCCCTCCGAGAGCAGGAGCCCAGAGCCCCCATCTAAGAAGGCGAAAAGTGTGGAGGAGGAAGATTTTGTTGCCGAGGGAGAACATGACTGACAGCGAAGCGTAGAGCCCCCCTACAGCACCAACTTCGACGGGATCTTCGGGGACGAAGGCACAAGAATAGCAGTGAGAACGAGAGGGGACGAGAGAAGATTAACAGTCATCTCCCTACCGTCCGTAAACCAAGGCGGTGTCTACCGAGGGGAAGTAGGTCTGGCCCTGGGAAGCGGTCTGGTGTCAAAAGGTTTGGAGGAGAAGTTGGAGAGGACCTCGACGCCAGAGCTCTACTCAGGCTTCGCCAACAGGGTAGCTACGGTAAGGATTCTTTCTCAGACCTTCTCTCCCGTTTGTTCTTGTGAGCTAACTCTATATTTGTTGCAGATTCTTGCTCGCTTGCCGTTGGCTCTGAACAGGGCCTTGAGAACAGAGGTGCAAGTACTGGAACAAGGACGCCAGGCTCATCAAAGGGATGGAGAAATTGAGGCCTTGAGAGTGCAGCTTGCCGTGAAGTCTTCTCAACTTGACACCGTTAAGGAGGAGAAGGCTAAGCTGCAAGAGGAGTTTGCAGTCTATAAATCTGCAATGGGTGTGCTGAAGGTTGATAATAAGGCTTTGCGAGAGAAGATGGATAAGGTTGCCAGAGACCAGGAGATCGTTGCTGCGAAGAGGTCTGCGGCACCTGTGAAAGCCTACAAAACAAGCTTACCTTGTAGAAAGGAAAGGTTAGAAGGGATCAAGCGAGCATGGGAAGGATTGACCTCCACTTTGATCCAAGAGGGCAAAATTACTGCCTCTGACCTCAAGGAAGTGGATCCCTTTCCTTGCCTGGCTGCTGATCCTACTTACAGAGAGGAGGATTTTGACTTAACTGACGATCTCATCCATCAGGTGTTCGACCTTTTGGATGAGATCAGTGAAGGCTAACCCACTTTCCTTGTAAGAGGAGTGAATTGTAACCTCAATTCTTTGTAATTTCGAAAATGAATGAATAGAAAGCTTGTTTATTTTTGCATACCTATTTTATTCTGATATGTATGAAATGAACATGTACCTTTGTATGAGGTTTGTGATATTCTGATTGTGACTCTATAAGAAAACCCCTCATAACAAGTTAATAATAAAGGTCTTTGAGTCATATAGAATATTCCCAACTTGAACTTTGAACTTCACAAATCCGCATAGAAAGGAAGCAATGATAACAGGAGAAATCCCGCCTAAGAGGTATTATCTGACCCAATGCCAAAAGGACTTGGAGCGTCTAAAACATCGATTCCGATGTTTGTACTTAAAGCATGGGCTGACCTCGGGGGTTTCATAATTTCGGGCTTGGAATCATATCCTTTTATGTGCCTGCACTGGAAAGAAGTAATAATAATAGTGGAGATCCTGTCTAGGAGGAGTTATCTGATTCAATGCCAAAAGGACTTGTTCGTCTGAAACATCGTGGCTGATGTTTGTACTTGAGGCAAGGGCTGACCCCCGTTAGAGCGGCAGATCTTAGTGGGAAGCGAAGGCACTCTGCTTAGAGGGGACCTGTATCATGAGTAGATAACAGGTACTGCCCTAAGATTATGAGCAAGCCTTCAGACCTTCTGTTAGCCAGATGGGCTTATGGAAGGGTTCCAGATGTAGGTAGGAGACCCTGCCTGCCAGGCGTAACTAGGCTCAGTGACTTCCGTATATGGAAGGTTAGTTATAACGAACCATCGTGTACGAGGCTCGAGAGCCTCGGGTACGATGGTTGAGAGTTTTGAGATTAAAATCATACCTGAGCGATAGATGTTAGGCTGATACGAATACCCCAATATGAATAAATAGGTGTAAGATTCATTGTCACAAGAACTTCGGAGTTCAAGATATAACCTTTGGGGCAGTATAAAGAAATCCAGATATATTTTGGAAGAACCAGATGTCTATTAATAAAGAATGTCCCAGAACTCGTTGATTGAATTCATGTAATAAATTCCTGAATGAATCTGTACAGATGAATCTTGTATAGGGAGTATAAAGATGAACTGCTGCCAGGGATTAGACATAGAATTTCTTTAGATTATCCTCACTCCAAGTTCTGGGGAGTTGGATGCCTTCAGAAGTCATTAGATAATATGCGTTCGGTCCAGCAATCTCGCGCACGATGTAAGGGCCTTCCCAGTTAGGCTTAAGCTTGGGAACTCTCAAGTTGTTGCCAGTAAGAAGCCATCGTTTGAGTATCAAGTCTCCTTGAACGAAGGTCCTGGGGTTAACCTTGCGGTTGAAATACCTTTCAACCCGGCGCTTGTGCTTCAGGCGCTTGAGTGCAGCCAACTCTCTTTTCTGTTCCAAGAGGTCTAGATCGACTCGTCGTGAATCATTGTTTTCGCCCATCCATGTTTGCATATCTTCAAGATTGTAGTTGGCTGCGATTTCTACTCTGGGCGAGGAGTGTTCTAGCTCAACTGGTATGACTGCGTCCATCCCAAATGAAAGGGAGAAAGGAGACTCCTGAGTGACCTCGGAAAGAGTTGTATTGTAAACCCAAAGAGCGCCTGGTAGTTCTTCCGGCCAGCGGGTTTTGGCGCCGTTGAGACGTTTCTTCAAGATGTTTAGAATATTTTTGTTAGCGGCTTCTGTCTGCCAATTGGTGTGAGGATGTCAAATAGATGCGTACTTGAGGTTGATTTGATGTTTGCCACAGAAGTCATGAACCCGCTGATTAGCAAACGGGGTACCATTGTCTGTGATAATCACCATCGGTATGCCGTATCTGCAAACGATGTTGGCCCAAGTATTAATTCATCCTTTTGTTTTGGAATTATTGTTTTAGGTATTTTATTAATTAGTGTTTTTAAATGTTTGATTTTTCGTTTTTCAGATTCATTTAATTGTATTTTAATTTTATCAATTTTTTATCGAGATATTGTTTTTGCTTTATTTCTTATGTTGTCTATTAATTTCAATAAAATTTTCTTATAAATTTTTAGAATATTCACTTAATCTGGGTAAATATTTTTTACTATAGTTTAATATGCCAAGGAAATTTTGCAGTTGTTTTACGGTTTCAAAAGTTTCTAGGAATTTTTTAATTTTGGTTATAATATGTTCTTGTAGTGATATTTCTCTTTGATTTATAATTTTGCCCAAGTATTCAATTTTTTATTTACATAATTCTATTTTATTTTTTTCAAGAATAATATCATATTTAATGAATAATTGTTTAGCTATTTTTAGATGTTGAAGGTGATCTTCATATGCGGAAGAAAAAACAAGTATATCATCTATATATATATACTAGAATAAATTTATTATACGGAGAAAATATTGAATTCATCTATTTTTGAAAGATTTGTGGTGCATTTTTTAATCAAAATGGCATTACTTGCCATTGTAAATGTTCAAATGACATTGAGAAAGCTGTTAATTCTTTAGATTTTTATCTTTAATTTTTATTTGCCAAAAACTTGATTTAGCATCGAATTTACTAAACCATTTTGCTCCACTGACATTTTTTATGATGTTTTCTGTAGTTGGAATAAAAAATTCATCAAATTTGAGATTGTCATTTAATTTTTTATAATTTATGACCTTTTTAGCTTTTCCTTATTTTTCTCCAGCGTGATTTCTTACCATAAAAGCGGGTGAAAAATGGAGGTTATGAGAGTTTTCTATTAAGCCAAGTTATTTTAATTCTGCAAGTTGTTTCTTAAAATTTTCAGTATCTTGTAGAGAATATACTAATAGTTTTACTCTTATGATTTTTTATTGTTTAGAGTTTCTAGTTCGCAGAATCTTAGACTTCTATTAAGATGTAATAATGGGTTTTTAGAGAATAATTCTTTTAAAGAATCTAAATATTTAATTTTATAATTTTCAATTAAAGATAAAGCTTCTGATTTATGATTTATTTTAATGAGTTTTAAATGGTTAAAAATTCTAGATATTTTAATTGGATTTTGTTCTATAGTAAATATGTGATAGGTTTTATGTATAGTTATAGGTAAATATTGATTTGATACATCAATTTCTATAATCATATCACATGAGAAGTCTTTACAGATGTGTATAATAGAAAAAATAATTCAATGTAATTATTTTCGGCTTGAACTTTTAATGTTATATTTTTAACATATTTTAATATATCTATAGTATTATTTATTCCTGTAAAAAAACCTTTTCTTCTAATTGTTCAGAGAATTCATCAACTTAAAGTTATTCATTAATTATGCTTCTATTAGCTCCAGTATCTATTAAAGCACAAATATGAAAAGATTTATATCCTAGGAATTCTATTTTGATACAATTTTTTTTTAAATGTTGATTTACTTCATGAAGATTCATAAGTTTTATAATTGAGAATAATAGATCGAATAGTTTATAATTTTTTCTTATTCTAATCATAGTATTTTGTTCATTATTTCTTATTACAGCTTTAATTTCACCTTCATAATTTGATCTTATTAATCTTTCTGTAATGGACATATCGTGATTAAATAACTATTCATTTTTTTCTTTTATAATTCCATAATATCCCGTACAGATTTTTGCACTGATTTCTGTTCATATTCATGCAAATTCATTTGATTGTATTAGAATATCTTCATATGAATAGAATTCATATCCGATTTCTATTTTTGTTGTATATTTTGCGTCAATTTTTTTTTATGAAAATATATTGTATGCTTATTATCTTCAGTTTCATCATTAGTTAATACATTTATGGTATGTAAATTATATTTTTTAGCTCTTTTAATGTGTATTGTTATTTAATTTTTAACTGTATTGTTTCATAATTAATTTGCAAGGGATAATATTTTTGTAATATATCTTGTCCTATTAACATATCAAATGTACTTCTTTCATCGCTATAAATGGTTTCAAATTTTAAGATATGTAATTCGTTAGGATATCTATAATCATTAAATTATCTATATTTTTTATATATAAGTTCATAAATTTATTTATCAAATGTATAATATTTTTTCTTTTCTGCTTTTGATATATTATTTTCGATTAATTTTGATTTTATATGGGATAAGGATGCTCCTATGTCTATTAGCGCTTTGAGTGTTATGGTTTTATCATTAAAGCTAACTAAGATTTGTATTATACTTAAATCTAATTTTAATTAGTTGTTTGTAGACTAGAGCTAGAGCTAGATAGATCTATATTATCTTGATTTAAGTTTTTTTATTTGTATTTTTCTATTTCTTATATTTATAGAATCTGTTCTTTGTAATGGTCTATTATATCCTATAGACAATCTTCCTTTATTTATTTGAAGTTGTTTTTTTGGAGGTTTTTATATTATGTGATTTTTTCTGATTTCTTCTTTAATCAATTCAGTGATAAATATTATCACCCTAAAGAAGACTCTAAAGAAGAAGATCCATTTGACGATATATATACAAATGAAAAGAATTTTTTTTTAAAATAAAACATTCAAGACATGATTCATATATCTTTAACATTGATAAAATTTCAATTCTAGAAAGAAAATAATATATTTCTCAATAGATACAACTAGTTCGAGGACTAAAAAATATATATGCATATATGACCACACAACAATTATTAGAATTAATAACCTTTAAATTTGAAGGTTCAACTTTAATAGTTTTAAAATCCTTAGAAAATTATTCACAATTTTAAAAAATTAAAGAAGAAAAAGTTAAAGATGATGCAATAATTCTCTTAAAAAAATTTCTATTAAACATTTTTGCTGGCAGATCTCTTGATAATACAGAAGACATAGAACACATAGAAACAATCCTCTCTAGAATGCAGATCGGTAATATTTGCTTTCTAGAAGAATTTTCACAAAAATATATAGAATATGTTTGGAAGTTACCCTTTTCACAATATGATCATTGGGTTCAAATATACTTTAATAAATTACATGCACTTTGGGATGAAAAATGTAAAAAATAATATACTAAATTTATAGATAAAATATTAACTGAAGATATCGAATATTTAAAATTTGATACTTTGGCCTTACAAGTCAAATGTGTCATGAATCTATTCATGGACTTTTTTCGCGATCAAAAATTACGTAAATCCTTCTATAAAGACCGTTCTAAAGTTAATCATAAACATTGTTGTATTAATGTTCTACAAACATATAAATTTAGCATTCTTCCTCCGCGCAACAAGCATGATGGACGTATACATAAATATAAACATCATCCTAAATATTATCGTCGCAAGTTTAAATTTGCCAAACCGTGGTTTAACTGTAAAAATAAACGATTTGCCAAACCGTGGCTTAACTGTAAAAATAAACATTGTTCATACTCATAATCACAAACAATATTTTAGACGCAAATCCGATCATACAAAGTGGCCAACAAAGAACAGATTCAAATAAACGAAGGAAGTTTGTCTATAGAATATAATAGATTATTACAAAGAACATATTCTATTTGAACTTGCTGTCATGAATATGTAAATTTATTTTAAAGAAAAGTACGTATATACATATAGGTACTTGATTATGAATACATTCTTGCATAAAATTAATACTTTTTTTCAAATTAAAGTTATTAAATTTTAATCTATTTGAACTTGCTGTTTACTTTAAATGCCAATTTAACATGTAATTAGCGGCGGTAAGGCTGATAAGAGTGGAGTTGGAGCGTGTTGGTCTTAATTTGAATTTGAATTTTTTGAGCTCGAGTCAACTAAAATATTTTTATTAAAATTAAATTTTAAGTTAAATTGATTTTAATTTCTAATTTAAATATTTATTTTATATAATATATATTAAATATAATCATTAGTCAAATTTATATGTACTTAAAATTTTTAATATATATTAAATATAAAGTATTTACATTAAAAATAATTTGTAATATATATTAGAGAACTCTAAATATTTAATTTTGAATCAATTTGATTTTATTTTAAATAATTTAACTTCTAATTAAAAGAAAATTAGGTCAAATTATCATTGAAAAAAAGTGTTTCAAGTTCCACACATTACTCGTTATTTTGTTCCTGCGGATCACAAAATTGAAAACCCTAAAACCTACTGATGCTTCTGGAATCTCGCTCTCTCTTGAAGTAGTCTGCTCGGCACTCCTCAAGGATCGCTCCCTCCGCCGCCCCTTTTAATTCTGAGCTGCGCACACTCTGATCTTCTCTCTCTCTGTCCCTCTCTTCCCCTCGAGAATCCGAGGGAAGGATAGGCTTCGCTTCACCATGTATCGTTTCATCTCGAGCCTAGCGTCCAATGCTCGGTATGTGTTCATCGCACAAGTTGGGAGAACCAGCGTGCGACATTGCCTCTTTTTTCCATATGATGCTCTTAGCTTTATAGAGAGCACTGATGATATGATAGTATATTGTTCTTTCTTCTTGTGCAGGGTGGCAGGCAGCTGCAGTAGCCGACAGGTTAAAAGTTGTTCCATTTGATTTTTTTCTACTTCAGTTCATAATTGTTAGCTTGTTTCCGTTTCTCTGATCTCCTCTCAATTATTTAATCTTTCTCCCTCCCTCTGAGTTGTATATTTAATTGCAGATTGGAAGCAGGATTGCTTGGAGCAGAAACTACGCGGCGAAGGACATCAGGTTTGGAGTTGAAGCCCGTGCTTTGATGTTGAAGGGCGTTGAGGAACTTTCGGATGCTGTTAAGGTGACAATGGGGCCGAAGGTACTGTTTCCCCGCTTCTAAATGCCTTTTTGATTTGCTTGTTTTCCTTCTTTGCATTGATTGTTTGGTTCGTTTGTGATACTAGTGTGACATGTCACTTGAGTCGCTCTATGTTTGATTCGCCATCTATTGTGGTGGTTAGCTTTGTAAGACTTTTTGTTGGAGTGATGGAGATTATGTTTTCTTCATACTTTTGTGATATGCGAGCACTTAGTTTTGCTGATTTAAGAGGCTTATTGACCTTTGGGTGACACTACGGGAAATTTGTGATACCGAATGATTGTGGGCTACAACAGAAATTATTGCTTGCATAAAGGATTTGGGCCTCTGGGAACTGCTCTCTATGATTTACTCTATTACTGGTTGTTTTCGGTTGATGCTGTTGGTAAGCTCCTAGTATTTTACCTAATTTTAAAGATAGTCCATTTTCTGCTGATCGCTTTAGAATTTCTTGTTGGAGGAAATTCGGTCCTGCCTTTTTCGAGAAAATGAAAGAAAAATTGGATGTCCATGACTTTTTGGCTGAGAGTTGAATGTTTTAATGGGGAATTTTCAGAATGAACTGAAGAAAAAACAGCTAAAGCTAAATTTAAATCTCAAATTAGAGTGCAAAGTAATCCAAGTTTAAGTTCTGGATTCTGACACTCTTTTATTCTCTTCATAAGTTTCTAGGTGCTTCTAATTATATATCTGCTCTTGGATATGGGTTTTTAGATTGTTTGAGTCCTTTCCACTCTGTAGCTTGAGATGTCATCTTTTTTCTTTTTACCAGACTCCAGCATTACTGCAAGCAAGCTAGCAATGAATCCGGATATTCCATCATGCAACTCAATCAAGTTCTTGCTATTCACGAAAATCCTAGGTTTTCATAGTTTTGGCTTGTATATTCATAATGATACTATGAGTGCTTTAGGACGTCCCCAAGATAAGTTTTTTGTGAGTCATTCTGTGATATTTTTGGTGCCTATTGCCATTGGTTAGAGCTATTTTACATGTATGACTGATTTGCCAATATGTTGCATACGCCCTGTCATTTCCCTACCATATTTAAGTTACTTTCTGTTTTATACATCCAAAAGTACATTTAGATAACTACATTTTTGATCAGTTGTTTGTTCTGTTTACAGGGGCGCAATGTTATCCTTGAACAAAGTTTTGGTGCACCTAAAGTTACCAAGGATGGTGTTACTGTTGCTAAGAGTGTTGAGTTCAAGGATAGGGTAAAGAATATTGGTGCCAGCCTTGTGAAGCAGGTGGCTAATGCAACTAATGATGTTGCTGGTGATGGTCAGTTATTATTGGACCATTCAACCGTGCTTTTTCTTATGTTATTTCTAGTATTGTTTACATTACTGAGCATGTCTCCTATAATAAGAACAACAATCAAGCCTTTAGATTAGTGAAGATAACTACACTTTTGATCAATAAAGCATTCTTCACCATCTTGCAGATATAGTTAGTAATCATTCATATAAGATTAATTTCTTCTTTAATATCCCATTGCCTAAGTTCTAAAACTCTCATTTTAAAGATATTTTTATTCTCATTTTTTAGATTTCACCATCGAGCCTGTGGTGGCTTCTTGTTCCCTTTTCTGGTTTTCATCTTAGAATTTAAGACTATTACTTAATGTTGGGTCGTGAATGACTTTGCAATCTTTATAATCAAAGTAATCTTGTTTTCTTATAAGGAAATAATCAATTCGTATTTTTGAAGGCTCATTCATATAAATGATTACATGTTCATCTCTTGTTTTATAAAATATTGGCATTCATATGGTCATTACCTAAGGAAAATTTCAAATAGTTTTATCTTTTTTATTAGTCTCCACAAAACTATATCCTTAGTTAATATTATTAATTCTTTTGTAATACTTCTAACATGTCTATTTAGATATCATCCAATAAATATCCTTTTCTCTTGAGATGCCTTTGAATCAATTTTTCTAAATCATTTTAGATTTTTTCTTTATATTTTTATCTAAACTTACTTGAGAGGTATATACACTTACAATATTAATAGTTATACTACTAATTATAATTTTAAAGCTATAATTCTGTCTTCATTCCTTTTAACTTCCATTATTATTATCCTTTAAACCTTTATTCAAAATTATACCAATCACATTTTTAGCTATATTTTTACCCAAATACGAAATCTTAAAGCCTAATATATCAATTTCTTTAGCTTTATGACTACTAATTTTGTTTTCCTTCCCAAAGGCACAAAATAGTAAACTGCTAATAAATTATAATATTAATCAATTCCATTAATTTGTTTATTAGAGTATCTATATTTCAAATTCTTAGGCCTTGTTTGGCATGAGCCCAAAAATGGGCAAAAAAATATTTTAATAATATTTTAAATTTATTATAAATTTTAATAACTTTATTTCACATCCAACACAAATTTCAACCTTAAAAATCAACTTTATTTCACATCCAACACAAATTCCAACCTTAAAATTAACTTTATTTCACATCCTACGCACCTCCCAATATTAAAATAAATTTCTTTCCCATCAACTCTATAAAATAAATTATTTTCTCTTTCTTTACCCAAATTCATCCTCCAACCAAACAAGTCCTTAGTCTCATGAGAGTATTTTGAACTAGCTTTTTAATTACACAAAATATTAAACCTTTAATAAATTATAATATCATTTCAAAAATAAATTATAATATCATTTCAAAAATAAATTATAATATCAATCAATTCCATTAACTTGCCTGTCAGAGTACCTATATTCCAAATTTTTGGTCTTACTAGAGTATTTTAAACTAGTTTTTTTACTTGCATTCGTCTATGATGTCAAAACCCCTTGTCACTTAAACACTCGAGCATTGCTATAGTGACCCTTGTGTAGTTTTTACTTTATTTAAAGAATAGAATGCGTTGCTTCCTAGGAACTTGACAACTTTAGCCCAATTTCCTAAATGATCCATTTCATGTTTGTTCAATTGTTTTTTTGTTGGCTATCGACAATGTAACGTAACTCTTTGTTTTTCTCATCTTGGACTTGGGATCCGGCAACGTGTTACATGGCATGTCTTCTATGTGAAATTAACGAAAGTTATAAATTATGACCTTTTAGTTGGTTGGGAAGTGTGCCTCTCATAGATTATTATTTACACCTGCTGTAAATTTTCATTATCATGACATGCTGCTGCATGGAAATTAATGGCAAGTGTGTATATTTTTATATGTATGTATCTGTATGCATGTAATAACAAAGTATTTTTTGTCCAAAGGAAAAATGTCTTACCAACTTTTGGTCAGTTAATATGTGAATGTATTTGGACAAATTTCAAAAGTTTGTATTTCTGATCTGGTGTTAAAGTTTATTGAATAGACCTTCAAATGAACCATTAACTAGATTGAATTATCTTTCTTGATTCAATTTGGTTTTGTTAGAATGTTGTAATGTGCTTGGCTGGCCATCAATTTTTATTTGCAGGTACCACATGTGCTACCATCCTTGCTAGAGCGATTTTTGCTGAGGGGTGCAAGTCAGTGGCAGCTGGGATGAATGCAATGGATCTAAGGCGTGGTATAACAATGGCTGTTGATGCTGTGGTGACTAATCTGAAGAGCAGAGCAAGAATGATCAGTACCTCAGAGGAGATTGCTCAGGTTTACCTGGCTTCCCCTTGTCTTTTACTTTCTCCTAATCTCCCATTCTTCCATGTGCTTTATTGTTGGTAATTTTATTGATATGCAATATGCTGGATCCCACGTCTTAGGTTGGCACGATATCATCAAATGGAGAGCAAGAGATTGGTGAGCTCATAGCAAAGGCAATGGAGAAAGTTGGCAAAGAGGGTGTTATCACTATTGCAGTAAGTCATTTTTAAGAGAGATTAGGTTCGAGTTAACTTGGAATACTACTTTTTGGATGTATGTGATGTGTGCATTGTGCTGTTTTATGATTATATATGAAGTTGTCTGTCAAAAAATTATTTCTTAAACTGTATTTGGGCCCTAACTTGTTTGAAAGTTTAGTCAAATTCCAATTTTAAAGATCTTGTTTCCCAAATGCATGTTTTCAATGTATGCTATTACGCATGAGATTTTATACTAACTTTTAATGTATTATTTGTTGATGAGTTGCATATAGTGGTAAGTGATGGCCAGCTAGATATATTCTCCTATTGAAGAATGGATACTTATGGCAAGTTTTTCAAATTTGTACTAGTATGTATGTGTTGATATAATTTTGTATACAAATTAGATACGTTGATAATGATGAATGACTATATAGATGCAACTAAAGATAAAGTTTGAATGTTTGTGATTGCACTTCAAAAATGAATATCTGTTATGGCTGGCTCTATGTTAAAAGATGTTTGGGTTGCAGAAGTTTCTTTTAAAATGATGCCACAATAAATAATAGGAATGCATGTACTTTGACTGTACAAAAATACATTCTAGAGTGAGCTATACTTTTACTGTATGAAAATACATGCTAGAGTGAGATGCTAATAATTGTAGTTGACGGTTATGCTAGTAATTGTAGAATGTGAAAAGGAGCCTTGATATGCTAGTGTCTTAACCAGACTTCGTGTTCCAAGGTGATTAGATTATTCTAAGTTTTTATTCATAGGAGCTTCAATGTGAACTTTTTTTTGGAAGATTTTACTTTGTTATTTGATGATACTACTGTGATTACAATTTGCTGTCAATTAATAATTTTGCTCGTATTCTAAAATTCTCAGGATGGGAAAACACTTTACAATGAACTGGAGGTTGTTGAAGGAATGAAGCTTGACAGGGGATACATATCACCGTATTTTGTTACTAACCAGAAAACCCAGAAATGTGTATGTAGCATTTGAGAACGTTGGTTGGGCAGTTGTTTGGAATAATAAAAATAACCTATATTCTGTGTTTAGGAACTTGAAGATCCTCTAATTGTAATACACGAGAAAAAAATTGCAAGCATCAATGCTGTAGTGAGACTTTTGGAGTTGGCGTTGAAGGTATTTTATGTCCTTTCAGGCTTGGACTTCATGAGGTTTGCTTGATCTCGATAAATAACTTACATTTTTCTTAGATGAACTACTGATTCTGAACATATTTCACAGAGACAAAAGCCTTTGCTCATCGTTGCCGAAGATGTTGAAAGTGATGCTTTGGCGACCTTGATTCTTAATAAGCTTCGAGCTGGAATCAAAGTTCGTTATCATTTTTTACCATGAATTATTCATTTTATTTTACACTTCAATGTCATTTGATTTGGTTATTTAGAAAGTATCAAAGTTACTAGCTCTTGGCATGTAGGTTTGTACCATCAAAGCTCCTGGTTTTGGGGAGAACAGGAAAGCTATTTTGCAAGATCTTGCTACTCTTACAGGTGGTGAGGTGAGCAGGTCGAACATTGATATGCTGTTATTTAGGTATTATCAGTTGCTAAAGTTGCAATTTCAATTTTGTTTTTTAGCTCATAACTGAAGAGCTTGGTCTTAACCTTGAGAAAGTTGAATTTGATATGCTTGGGGCATGCAAAAAGGTAAGAAGGGATTATGTTTCTTCTTCCATACTTGAATTTGTCTTCATTGCTTGTTGACCTTCGCCAATGACAGACAACTTTCTTACAGTTTCCTTTTTTTTTTTATTTTACCCTTAGACACCACAATTTCTACCAATCCACTTTGAAATTGTGATGATATTGTGATTCAAACTTGAGACCACCTCATACCTAGGCAAGTTCTTTCGTCATTGGGCTAGGAGAACACTACTCTAGTTGTTTTTCAAATAGTCATCAAATCTAAAATCTTCACATGACTTGTCCTTCTAGGATTACTTGGAGATTCTTCTTTTTTTCTTTTAACCCTGTTTCCATGTTCAAGATGTACGTGTTATCTGAAATAAATTTGATGGGTTTTGTCCTTTGTCTTTTGTTAGAGTATGCTTATCTTTGTTTAGGGTTTCTTTGCATTAGTTTCCTATTTCCTACTTGAATCTTAATTGCTTTTTATCCATCAATCTCCTGTATAGATATCTGTAATTTATCTGTAATTTATCTGTAATTTTGTGATTCTACAGTAGGAGATCACAAGTGCTAATATTTTATTGTTAGACTGCTTGGACTTTGGTTGGTCATTTTTATTATTAATTTACAAACTCCAGTTACTATATTAGTAGTCTCTTTACATTCTGTGTAAAATTTGTGTATCCCGTTGGTGATAACGACAGGCAACCATATCAAAAGATGATACTATTATCCTTGATGGTGCTGGTGACAAAAAGGCCATCGAAGAGAGATGTGAACAGGTGAAATTTTTTTGCTTGCTGCTCTTGGATTGATTTCTTTTATATACGATATAGTCAATGCTACATTATCTCCCTTTGTTGCTGCAGATAAGGTCTGCTATTGAATCAAGTACGTCTGACTATGATAAAGAGAAACTACAGGAAAGATTGGCTAAGCTCTCTGGTGGTGTTGCTGTTCTAAGGGTGAGATGTGGTTGACAATAGTTACGCATTTCAAAATTGCTTGATTTTTGAATTAAATCATATAACATATAAATTGAGTTGGGTTTCTGGTCATGAATTCAACTCAATTTAATTTTGAATCAATTTCAAGTTATAACTCAATTGAAAGGATTTTCTCTCTGCTTGAATATACACATGCATATACATATTATGGCAATGAGTACAAATACTTACATGCATATACATATATATATTTATATATATATATATATTTATTTATTTTTACATGCATGTATGTATGTGCGTGTTTGTTATGGCATTGAGTTCTCTCTCAACTTGTTGAGGATTCGAATTTGTGCATTAAAGACCTTGGATATCCCTTTTCCCATTTTTTTCTTGTCTGGATATCCCTTCAAGTCTTTAGAAATCCAACAGCTTAAAAGAAAGGGAGGTTGATCGTAAGTAATGGCTATTTGATCCTATCCAAACGGGGGCAGCATAAGCGGGAGCCAACTAAGCAGCGAGCCTATCTAGAAAGAAGTTCTCGCTATCGCCGCCTTCCTACGAGAGTTAGTGGCATTATGTGGGAGCAATGGAAGGGGATCTCATGTTGGAGTGGGCTTGACGTATGGGAGAGAACCATAGAGGAGGGAAGCCATCATTTTTGGAAGTGAATAGAGAGGAGAGAACTTGTACTGTTTAAGGGACTTCAATTGGAATATTGAACAGGATAGAAGGAATAGAATAGGAAGAAAGACGAAGAAAGGCGGAAATAAATGGGAAGCTGGCAGGAAAATTTTTAGGGAAAGAAATAGACGGGGAAATGGGAGAGTTTAGGAAATGGGCATGGGGATTGGGAACTAAATGTGGTTCGATCAGGCAGTCAACTCCTTCCAGTTGAAAATCCATTTCATTTTCAAAATTTTAATAAGTTTGAAAAAGAGAAGCAAAAAAGTTTGATCGTGGGAGTGGTATAATGGCATTATTAAAATAGACCTTTTATTTTTTGTTTCTTGGCATTAAGATGTATTAAGACATCGATACTGAGATGAAATTATTGATATGGTTGCTGAGTTTGGGGTATGATATCATGTAAGTTTATATTTTTAAAATTTTAACATGAGTCTTGACTTTTGGTATAATTATCATTTGGATTCTTTTGTAATTAATTTTTAGAATTACAATTTTACCCTTAACAATCCCTCTCTCTCTCTCCCTCCCTCCCTCCCTCAGAGGCTGCCAATCTGCTTACCCCCCAACTCTCTCTCTCTCTCTCTCTCTTCCCCTCTCTCTCACTCGCTCTCTTTCACTCTTTGCCAACAGTCGAGGAGGGCTAGAGAGGGGGGGATGGGAAGGGGGAGGGGGGGAGAAGGAGAAGATATTAATGGTAAAATTGTAATTTTAAAAATTGTAATAATAAAAAAATACGAAAGGATCCAAATAATAATTACATCAAAAGTCAGGCAGCCAGATGTCAATTTTTAAAATGTGGACCTATATTATGCCTTAAATTGATGAACCAAGATATAGTTTACCATTGATAATATCCAGCTAGTATCTGATGCAGTGAAGCATGAATTCATTGAGATTCTCTTGTTTGTTTGTAACTGCTTCTCAACTTATTTTTATTGTTTAGCTTCGTAGTAAAAGGGCAAATGACAAGTCATGTTACTGAAATATTACAATTTTGCTTATTCCGAAGCCCTCTTATCTGCTCAATATGTTTTATTAGCACCCATTGAATATATGAAGTTGATTTTTTAGGTGTTGAAACATATCACATTTTCAAATCCTACTAGTACCAATTCCCATTATACTCTTCTACGATTTGTTTGTGAATTAAATAAATATCATTTCATTGGACCACCGGCATGACAGGGTATAAAACTTTGAGATGTTATCATGCATGGTAGAGAAGGTTGTTTTCTTTTTAGTGTTTGTTTTTTAAGACAAGCTTGGCATATGTATATAATTTACCAGATTGGAGGAGCTAGCGAAACTGAAGTTTCCGAGAAAAAGGACAGAGTAACAGATGCTCTTAACGCTACCAAGGCTGCTGTTGAGGAGGGGATTGTTCCAGGTTATTGTAGTGAAAGAGTCACAATTTAACTTGATTATCATGGTAACAATGACAATACTAACCTACTCCTTTCTTCAGGAGGTGGCGTTGCTCTTCTGTATGCGTCCAAAGAGCTGGATAAGTTGCATACTGCCAATTTTGATCAGAAGATAGGAGTCCAAATAATTCAAAATGCTTTGAAGGTATAGAGAAATTTTATTTGGATTACGGATTTTTTTTTTTTTTTGAGATCATATAAAGTTTCTATGTTGATCGTAATCAATTAGTTCTTCTTTAATTGCAGACGCCAGCGCACACTATTGCATGTAATGCGGGTGTGGAGGGAGCTGTGGTTGTGGGGAAGCTCTTGGAGCAGGATAATCCAGATTTGGGATATGATGCAGCCAAAGGTGAACATCTATAAGAAAATTAATGGAAAATTACATACCTCAAATTTTAGACGTTAGTTATATATTTTTAACCGTTAAAAGATTATATTTACAAAATGTTCTTCCTAATGTAGGTTTGGCTTACAAAATAAAATAATGAATTTTGTAATTTTGTAAGCAAAACCTGTATTTGGGTGGTAATCTTGTAAGCCTACATCTGGGTGAATATTTTGTATGGACGATAGGATTTTGGCTCTTGTGCCACCATATTAATAAATTGTACTTAAAAAGTTTTTAGTTTAAAGCGGCTGCTGGTGAAATAAAATTTCTTTTGGTTGTTATGTATCCAGGTGAATATGTTGATATGGTTAAGGCTGGTATCATTGACCCCTTAAAAGTAATCAGGACTGCGTTAGTAGATGCTTCAAGGTGAGTACCTCATTCCCAAAACCCTTTAAAACTTCACGCATTCAAAAGAAAAGCAAATTAAAAACTGCTGAACTAGTTCTTGAATTTCTTCAGCAGTAAATTAAAGTTAACAGTTTCATCTTAGTTCCCCACGTGATGCAGATCACTTCTATTTGAAAAACTATGTTAGTCAGACTGTTTGCTATATAAATCAGCATAGGATCTTTTGGTGTGAATTTCGTTCTGAGTAATCCTTCTAAATTTTGGTAATGCACACGATCAGTTATCTTGCATTCGAAGTTAGTAATTAATTGTGATATTTAGCATACAAGTGATAGCCTTAACCCTATAACTTAGGTTTCTAGTTTAATCTGTGTCCATGCGGGTTATGCTGTTATGGTCTTGGTGCCTTCTACCATGGTTGAGCAAACTGTAGTTAAATTTGGCTAATCAAATTGTAACAGCCTAAGTCACTATCGATCTACTTTAGCCAGATGGGTCTCATGATTTCAAAGCGCATCTATTAACTCTTCTTAAGGCATGTTGAACATAGTTTTGTTGGACACATTGCGGCATTTAATTTGCTTGCTATTGATTTTTGTTTTTCTTTTGATGTAATGTCATTTTATCTTATATTTCAGTGTTTCGTCTCTAATGACCACGACGGAGGCCGTGGTTGTGGAGCTCCCAAAGGATGAGAAGGATGTTCCAGCCGTGGGCGGTGGCATGGGCGGACTTGATTACTAAATTCACTAAAACATTCACTTTTAATCTCCATTTGGCTTCACAAATCTGCTAGGGTATATCTCTCTTCATAATTTAACGTATGATTAGTTGCATGAAGAAGTTGTAGTTTATAATGGATTTTACTTGTAATTTTGTGTGGATACTGTACTATTGTTAGACAATTTTGCCCCACATTTTGCATCAAATTTTCAATGTCTCAGAAATGAAACTTTTTTCTGAAAGTTGGGAAATGAAACTCTTTTGCTCATCATAAATTATAGTTTCTCACATGTTATTGTTCTTCTAGTATCTGCTGGATTTATATATGATGCTGTTTGTACTTGTGTTTGTCAAACAAATAGATAAATTATTAAGAATTCATAAAAAAAAGGTAATTCAATGCACAAATAAGAAAGTTTTAATTGATATCCGTAAATTTCTTGTAATGTTTAATGATCAGATGAAGTAATGACTTGATTTTGGAATTTTCCATTGCTCAGCCAAGGCTATATGCATTAAAAAAAGAATGGTAAATTCAAGTTTAATTTAATATTATTTTAATGTTATATTATTTGATTTGATGATAATGTAAATAATCATTAAAAAAAAAATATGAATAATGAATGCTCCCTAAATAAAAAAAATCAGATGAAATGTGTCATCGTACCTCTTTTTTTTCTTTCTTGAAGCTGGACTGCTGGAGCTTCTGTGATGGATTCACCCTTCCTCTATTCTTAAATCTCGTATCCTAAACATTTTCTAGTGATGAGAAGGAAAAGGAAATTGGGATAAATGCCTTCAGAATGTATGTCTCTAAAAAGAAAAACAATTGGGATGCTACTACTGGCTAATCAAGAGCTACAATATCATTAATAAAAACTGATTTCGATTGCATGATGTGGGTGCCAGAAAATAAAAGAGTTCAAAGTCAGACTTCATTCTTTACTGGGATCAAGAGTGTTTGAATTTTGATGATGAAAAATAAGAATATTTTTTTATATCTACCAAAAGAGATAAAAGAGCATGAATAAAATAAAATCATATATGAACGAATTTACAAAATTCCGGAATGCAACATGCAGTCACAAAGCATTAGTTTATTGTGATTCAAGTTTGAACAATCCAAATTCTAATTGAACCGGGCACAACTCAAGCCCTCTAATAATTAATTTTTTTTTAAAATTAGATTAGTCGTACTTACAAGATTACCTAACAAATATTTCCAGCAGAATTAACATATATTTATATATAAATAATAAATAATTATAATAAATAACTGAATGTATTATTTGTATTTAAAGAAATAGGAAAGTTCTAAGAAAGAAAAGTTGGAACCAAAGTAGAAAAGCATAACAGTCCTACATAATCTTTACAGTATGATGAGCACAGACTAAATGGACGAACCATATATACTGGGGGAAAGTGTCATCATGCAAAAGAAAACCACCAATGATTAATAACATGATCACCCTATGTCAAGGCTGTTGCAAGTTCGTAGAACCGATGTTAAAGTTCCGATAGCATCGGAGTGAGCTCTCCGTTGCGATAGAGTTTTACAGTATCTGCATTGAAACGAAATACGATGAAACAACAATTGACATTCATATTTGAATTTGAAATAAAGTCAAAACTTCTCTTTAGAGGTCAAACAAGTTTAACCAACAGTTCCACAGATATTGCACTAATGTAGCTGATCTAAAATCCTAGTTTTAGGCAAATAGAGGAAGTATGTGAAAGTACCTGTGCAGCCACCAATGTGCTTGCCTCCTGTTTAAATAAAAAACTGTTATCAATATGATAACTTTGCGATCATAATTACTACGTACAGATAAATGGGGGTAGTAAAGAAAATGACAACCAATCTGAGAGTTCATTTTTAAAAATCTACTGAATTTCCTCAAAAATTATAGATGCACAATGAAGAGATGATTCAATCCAGAGGCGAACTTACCAGTCATAAGGAACAGAAACAATAATTATATAAACAAAAGTATATGGGACGAAAGAGGCAATGTCACATCAAGCAATTTACAGGTGCCATGTTGGGCAACTTCTATTAAAGATTCTGAAAAAAAAAAAACTTCTATTAAAGATTTGGCTAAAACGGTCAGAAATATGTCAAACGGCTCGAGTCAAAAGTTTTGCTAAGGGCCGTTTGTTTCAAGGAAAAAAATTTCATGGCTTGAAAAAACTAGATTGAGGCCAAATTGAGGCGGTGAAAGAGCAATCCTGCTTTCTTTAAATCCCACCATGGCTTATTTTGTATTAAACAAAGGATCTATGTACAAAAGGTAATATCATCTAATAGGATTGTGCAAAACTCATGTGGAAGGGATATACCCTGTAACATCCCGTGACCCTAAACCCTAAACCCTCCTTGGTTGGGTTGCTTCTGTGAAAAGGGGAAGGGAAGAGGTGAGAAGGGCCCCTTCCACCATGTACTGACGCGACACGAAAGCGATCAAGAGATTTCATTATGTAACAGAGAGGGATTCCTTGAAGTAATAGTACTTGATTACAATTTGGTGGGTAACAGCAAGTATTAAAGCATGAAAGCTCAGGTGTCCAATAGAGTTGCAGTTAGGGCTGTTATCGATCCGATTTCGAGCCGAGCCAATACCGGCTTGAAATCGAGTAGAGATATTATTCGCCTTGACTTTAGGGAACTGTGTGAGTTGAGCACTTCTAGGAGGTCCTCGGCAATCCCAGTACTACTCCAGCTCAAGCACGCTTAACTACAGAGTTTTCATCACTAGCCTCACGATTTTGCCCAAAAGGCGCATCTACTATTTGAGATCATGTTATCTACTTATACAGTTCAAAATCTCCCCTCTTTCCGATGTGGAACGATTTATTCCTGTGCCCCTCTCACCACTATCTATCAGCTTAGAAGCCTGTCAGGAGTCGTACTTTGCCTCAGTGATTCTTTTCTCATAGGATATCACCCGACGATCACTTTCCGCCCTCTTCGATCATGGGCATCACATGCCTCATCCCAATTAACATCCTTAAAAGAAAAGTTTAGCTATGTAATCAGCCGCCTTGTTGGCGCTTTTGTAGATGTGTAATCCCATGCTTGTCGGAAAAAAACAACATACAAAAGAAGAATAGGTATCATCTCGGTTTTCTCCTTTGGTGGCCTTCATGATGTTTGCTATGATCATTAAGGAATTTCCTTCCAACCAAAGTCATGCTTAACCTGCCTAGTGGCTTGCCATGTACAGTGCCTCTCAAGCACTTATTCTCTCCACAACCACCACTGCCTCATGCCCCATGCCACCAAGAGATTTCCTTCATGATTCTTTAGAAAGGCAGGCATTTGTAATGGTGAGCTCTCCTTGGTTGGGTTGCTTCTGTGAAAAGGGGAAGGGAAGAGGCAAGAAGGGCCCCTTCCACCATGTACTGACGCGACACGAAAGCGATCAAGAGAATTCATTATGTAACAGAGAGGGATTCCTTGAAGTAATAGTACTTGATTACAATTTGGTGGGTAACAACAAGTATTAAAGCATGAAAGCTCAGGTGTCCAATAGAGTTGCAGTTAGCGCTGTTATCGATCCGATTTCGAGTTGAGCCAATACCGGCTTGAAATCGGATCGATCACATTTGTAATGGTGAGCTCTCCTTGGTTGGGTTGCTTCTGTGAAAAGGGGAAGGGAAGAGGTGAGAAGGGCCTCTTCCACCATGTACTGACGCGACACGAAAGCGATCAAGAGATTTCATTATGTAAAAGAGAGGGATTCCTTGAAGTAATAGTACTTGATTACAATTTGGTGGGTAACAACAAGTATTAAAGATGTCCAATAGAGTTGCAGTTAGGGCTGTTATCGATCTGATTTCGAGCCGAGCTAATACCAGCTTGAAATCGGATCGATCACATTTCGATCGACTCGAAGTCGATTGGGTTCGACTTCGAGCCGGCTCAAGTCGATTCCAATCGAGTTCGAGCCGATTTCGATTCATTTTCGAGCTCGAATCTCTTTTTTTTTTGACCCGACTAGACTCAATCTGGCTTGAGATCAGCTCGGTTTATAATATATATGTATTACAATATAAAATGTATTTTAATTCGAGCCGATTTCGAGCTGGATCGAGCTGAGCCTACCTCGGCTCAAATCGGCTCGAAATCACTACCGAGCCGAACTTTTGGCTCATTAGTCGGCTCATTAAGATCGACTCGATTTCGATTCGATCTAAAATCGATTCAATTTTCGATCGATTTTCGATCTTCGATCCATATTAACACCTTTAGTTGCAGTGGCAAGTTTTTTAGCCTTAGGATATCCATGTAGATTTGCCGAGGATGATCAGCATTTCCACTAATTGACCTACAGTTTATAAGTTTAGATGAGTGGTTGCACAGAGTTCTAATCAGAAAAGCCTATGAAGCTGTTGAGAATGAACTATGAGCTACCACAAAAGCCTGACTAAATAGCTAGGACAGGGGACAAATCTACTGGCAGCCTAAATGAGGATGATATCTTGAATGGTGTTAATGGATAATGACATGTCCCCATTTAAATATATGCTGAGCAGGACTTCTCATAGTTGAGTGCATGGGGAGGCCCTTAGCAGGAGCTAGATACGTCAAGACGGCTATGGTCGGAGTTGGATATGTTAGGTGGCCTACTGGCCTCTAGTCAGAGCTGGGTATTTATGAACATAGATAGATACAATAGGACATCTCTAGTCAGAGCTGGATAGATCAGGAAGCCTCTAGCTTATGTAACATTTAAATCAGTTAAAAACCAAAATGGAAAAAAGAAAAAACAAATTGAACGAAAAAATTAAGATAATTAAAGGATGAGGTTTCTCTCACAAAACATTCAACCTATCGCACAAGTTCAGATGTAGAATGAGTAGAATGAAAAACTGATCTATCATTTGAATGAATAGATGAAAATTGTAAAGTTGAATCTGCCATCATGGCAGATTATAAAATAAAGAACACAAAGCAGTTAATTTAAACATCACCTTCATAAATAAACCATAAAAATACATCATTCCCTCTAGCATCTATATGGAATTGTTTGAAAGAAAATTTTCATAACGTAATAATTTACTAATGGCTCTACAAAAGTCATTCCACCATAACATGTTGGCAGAAGTCCAAAGTTTTGCCAATTTAGCTTCTAATAGGATGCCGTGCTTCACAAAAATAACAATAAATTACTAGAAACCAAACCAAAAATGAAAAAAAGCAAAAAATAACAATTTGTTGGGTTAGGCATAGAATAATTTTGAGCAAGTAGGCACATCTCAATTCGAATTTGAGATTTTTCAAATTAGAATTGTGTTTGATTCAAGTAAACAAATTCATTCAATGTTGAGTTGATTTTCAAGTTGTTTCGAGCTATGTTGCCAACCTCACATATTTTTCAATTAAGTATGCATACATATTACAAGTACTTGAAGTACTGGAAACATCGATTTCTTTCACATACACAACTCGTGAGACTCATATACACATTGAATACCTCAAAAAACATTAAAACCACTCTCCCTCAGCATCGATCTCTCACATTTATTCTCCATGACACTGATATACACATTAAATATCTCAAAGAACATTAAGAACTCTCCCTCCCTCCATCAACATTGACTCTTTTCACATACACTCTCTGACACTCCCTCTATAACATCCTGTAATCCAAATGTATCGTTTACTTTGATTTTAAGGAACTGCGTGAACATTTCAGTGTGGGACAATTCATTGTTGTGCCTCTCACTGCTCATCATCAAAACTAAAAGTCTTCTAGGAGCCGTGTACTAGTAATTCTCTTCTCTTGGGACATCACCCAATGATCACTCACACCCTTGTATGCCACAGGTCGTCACAGGCCAACCAGCTTCTACATACTTCGTTCTCGAACCACATTGTACTGTAGGAGGTTAGCTTTGATACCATATTGTAATATTATGTAATCCAAATATAGAGGTATTACCCTCTTTTAGCTTCGAGGAACCACCGACTTGAGCATTTCCCAAGAGGTCACTCATCTCAGGATTACTCCAAATCAAGCACACTTAACTACGAAATTTCTATCACTAGCTACAAAAATTCTCTAGCTGGTGCCCTTACAGTTTTGGGATCATGTTATTTATATATATAGTTTAGGAACTCATTTCTATTTTCAATATGAGATGATTCATTCTTGTACCACTCTCACTACTATTCATCAGGCCTAAAAGCCTACTAGGAGCAACTCTTTGCACTAATAATTTCCTTGTGGTATTACCCAACAATCATGCCCCACCCTCTTCAACCACAAGTCGTTACACCCTCCTCCCTCCCACCCTCCCACAAAAAAGAATGAAGGGATATGCCCTCCCTACCCCCCACAAGGGCAACAAGGACATTCAGTTTGCGTCCTCATCTAAAAGGAAAGAAAAAGGGATAGAGATGAGGGTGTAGACTCCTTATGTATATACTAATTTATAAATATTTTAAAAGTTGAACTTTAGTGAAATGGACCTAGATAAAACAATAAAAATTTGTGGATCAATGTCTTTGGAGCCCATATATAAATTAACTTGCAATGAAATATCTAGTTCTTATGCCACCCTTTCAAATTAGTCATATGGCCACCAAGACATTATATTCACTAGTCAGCAAGCCCGGGTCACCTTTATAAATCACTTTTTAATAATGTTTCATTTTTTATTGTAAATGTGATGCTTCTTTTTGGGGGAGTAATGTGATGCTAAATTAGTCAAAATGTATAATGTCAGACTAAATATCTGTGAAAATCACACTACTTAATAGTCTATCAGAAATTATTATATTTGCGTCTAGTTTCATTATTCATAATATTCATATTATAATTAAAAACAAGTTCTTCCTTTTGTTCTAGCCAAGATTGTAGCTTATATTAAATAGTGGGCTCAATATAATGAAGTAAAATGACAATGAAAAGGCAAAAAGAATAATCAGAACATCAGTGATAAAGAATTGAAATAACATGTTTTTGAAGCTCAATTTATATGACATACCAATAAAAACGTTCGGAACAGTAAATTGCCCAGTAAGTCTTTCTAAAACCTTTTGCAGTTGTGGACCTTGGGGACCTATAAAGCATGTAATAACTGTCACAGAATGATGACACACAATAATAAATCGTTGTCATAATGAAAGACAAGAAGACATGCATTAAGAAGCCCATAATATAGCATAATACCACTGAGAACTTGCCTCAAGATAACTTAGATGCTGGATTTAAAGTCAGCGTTTAAGACCTCGTGCTAAAGCATAGGACAAGAAAAAGGTTGAAGTAAAACATATTAAAAGGTAAGCAACTAAGGTTTAATTTATTCTTTTCATTGAGCGGTTTGTTAGCAAGAGTTTTTTATACCAAGTTTATGATCAAGATGTGCATGACTTTGGAGCTAACCAGGACTTTTACAATGTTCTTCAGTGGACGTTTTTAATAAGAAATATTATTCCATAGGTCATACTTTCACATCATAAGCTCAGATACCAATTATACATATGACAGGTAAAATTGCAAATATTTGAACGGAAGTAGTTTCCATCTTTGACAATGATTGCCACAATTTTGCTGGAGTTGATGTTTTCTTTTACACTTACATCTTATTTGAATTTTTTATTTACCATAGAGCAAGAAACTGATGATGAAAGGTGATAGATTTCTGAAATTTATCAATTCTTCTGAAAGAGCTACTATATATTTACATTCACAGGAGAAATATTCCTACTTGACTTGCTTTTGCTAACACCATAGTATTCTACGCACATCTACATGTCAAAGTTCAAATTTATGGTTTTTGATGTAAGTTCTAAAGCTGGCAAAAAACATGATAGCGAATAACTCGTACTACAGAATTGATTCATAGATGAAGACTTCATAATATTAGCAGCAGTTCTGCTATTTAAGGTTAAATGGAATGATCAATCACCATTTGATGTCCCAGCAAGCAATCAGTGTAGATCTTTGTAGGGCAAAAATTATCAATTCTTCAATGCAAAAATACCTGAAGAACCGAGATCCGCCTCAAAACCGAACTGACCAACCATTTTGGTTCTAATTGAGTCCAATCTGGTTGCAGGTCTCAAAGTTTTAGAACTGACTAGGTCGGTTTGGTTCTCGATTCCGGTGTCTAGGTAAACTGGAACAGATTATGCAGAATCCTTCAGGTATTAGGTTTTACCTAGCTAAAAACCTAAACAAAAAGGCAGAAGTGCAAAACCTAACCTATATTCCATCCACCCTTCCAATTCTTGTTCACATTTTCCCTCCCATCCACAGTCTTTCATCTTCTTCCTCATTCCCATGTGAACCAAGGCTAACGACAATGGATGACTATAGATGGAGATAGAAAGGTTGTGCGATCTATTATCAACGAGAGGGAATATGGTGTGCTATCAGCTTTGCCTCATTGGTTGATGTTTTTTCCTCAAATAGTCGAAGCCCGATATAAGAAAAAGTTTGATGAAATTGGAATTTGTTTCCCTACACTGCCACCTGCTGCTTCCCGAATTGCTGCCAACTTATACCACTCCATCCACCTGTGGTTGCGATCTATTTTGGGGTATACCTTCCCTGGTTTCACGGTAAATATTTTGTAGGATCTACCAATATTTATGTAAGATGCATTCATCCTGGAGTAATGATGATGTAATGTTATCTGTAGTGAGTTAATGTCAAGTACGGAGAGGAAGACTAATGTTGAAGTTTAGTTCAAGAATGTGCAAACATTATTAATAATCCATCTACAAGTATAGATAAAAAAAGCAGCAGATAACTTGTCCCAATACCAAGATTAAGAGCCAATATAGAGATAAGTCTAAGATAGGAGGTCATTTCACAAAGATTAAAAAATTGGAAAAACCTGATAAAACAACTTGTAATTATTGTGGTAAGGAATATGGTTGCTCAAGCATTAACGGCACAAGTAAATGTGACAACATCTTAAAATGTGTGGCAGTTATCCATATAACGATTTTGCAAGTAAAAAAAATTGTCCTCTCTCTAAAATAATATATACAGGATAATAGTGAAAATCAATTAGGTTCTCTTATTGGAAGTTCAAACAGGATCTTTATAGAGCGGCACTTGTAAAGAGATAATTATGGATGAGTTGCCTTTCAAGATTATTGAAACACATGGCTATCTTCAACTATCGAGAAGCCAACACATTTAATGTTGACCTCATGCACAATGTTAACAAGAGATTGCATCAAAATTTATGCAAATGAAAGAGTGAAGACAAAGAAAACTCTCATAAATTTAAAGTTTGTTGTAAGCTTGTTAATTGATGTTGGACAAATTTACAAGATTAATCTTATTTATGCCTCATGGCACAATATAGTGATAAAGATTGGAAGCCCCCCCCCAAAAAAAATAATGTTTGTGAGTTATCTAGTCATAAAAGTAAAATTGGAAGCTTCCAGAGTCTAGCATTCTTGATCAAGCGATATAATTTGTACCTTTAGGGCCTGTTTGGTCCCTATACTATTTTGGTTACGCTAAAGAACAAAATAATTTCTTCATTATAAAAATTAAAAAGTAATATTAAATTATTTTTTATCTCATCTTACATAACTTTTAATTAAAAAATAATACATTTTTTCACATCCTATATCATTTTTAATACATCGATCAACTTTATTTCACATTTTACACAAATTTTAACATAATATAACTAACTTTATTTCCTATTATATACATATTTCAAGGCAAGCCCACAATTTTCATAACAACAACAACAACCAAGCCTTAATCCCATTAGGTGGTCGGCTACATGAGTCCTTTGTTTCTATTGCGCTCTATCAGTTACCAAATTCTTATCTAAGTCTAAGTAACTAAGATCACTCCTTAGTTTCTTGTCATGTCTTCTTTGGTCTCCCTCTTCCTCTTTGTACATGGGCAAAATCCAATAACTCAATTTTTCTAACTGGAGCTTCAATCGACCAGCAATTTATATGTCCAAACCATCTAAGCCGACTTTCCCTAAATTTATCCTCAATTGGTGCAACACCAACTTTCTTTCGGATATACTCATTTCTCATTCTATCCTTTCGTGTATATCCACAAATTCACCTTAGCATTCTCATTTCTGCAATATTTATTTTATTTGTATGTTTCCTCTTTACAGGTCAGCATTCAGCATTATATATCATCACTGGTCTTACTACAGTTTTATAAAATTTACCCTTAATTCTGGATGGGATTTTTCTATCGCACAACACACCAAAAGCATTTCTCTATTTTACCCATCCTGCTTGAATCCTGCTAATAACGTCATGACATATCTAAATTAGTTTCTTTGCCAAATAGGCCTTAAAGAAAAAAAATGACTATTCCAGGAAAAAATGAATAAAGTTAATAATGCTGATTCCAATGGAATTTAAATGACCATTTAAGGAAAAAATGAACCAAAAGACATCTTTACCCTTAAATGGTCAATTTTTTCATATGAAGTTTATTTGTCATATTCTTAATCTAATTGTGAAAGACAACTTAAGCATGTCGGTAGTTCTCTAATGAGGTCACAAAATTTAAGGCATGCACTGAAAAGGAAATACAGAGTATAGAGATCCTATTTGCTTGGATGATCCCACAAAATGGGATTATACTTATCTATATACTTTCAAAAAGATTTTCGAAAAACTCCCTTTATATCTTTTGAGAGATTTGAGAACCAGGCTTTGACTTTGTCAATGATCTTGAAAAACTCCATCTACATCTTTTGATTTGGAAAATCCTAAATTAAAGTTTTGTTTGGTTGGATGTTAGCTTTAGGTAAAGAAAGAGAAAATATTTTATTTTATAAAGTTGATGGGAAAAAAATTTATTTTAATATGGGGAGGTGTATAAGATGTGAAATAAAGTTGATTTTAAAATTGAAATTCGTGTTGGATGTAAAATAAAGTTGATTTTTAATATTAAAATTTATATTAGTTGTAAAATAAAGTTATTAGAATTTAAATAAATTTAAAATATTATTTGTGACTAATTTTTTATGTTTGCCAAACAAGGCCTAAAGATATATTTTCTAAGACATCTACACCACTACTTTTTTTTAGTTCCTTATGTTATACAAATTTCTTACTTTGAGTAAATATTTTTTTTACCGATCATGCACCTCATTTGATATTCATCTCAAAGCAATAGTTATGAGAAGGAAGAAAAGTCTTGATGGATATTGGAGCAATATAGACAAGGTTAATATACTACTTGATTGCAATGATCGTGAAACTTAGTTCCACTTAGTTATAACTATGAATATAAAATATATTATCATGTATTCCTCTACACCAAGGATCAAGTGGATGAGTTAGTGGATAAGTTGATGCACTTTATGAGAAAGTTAATTGACTACAACAAAATTTTTTTCAAAGAACACGTCATCTAACTACACTAAAATTGTTAAAAGAGAGGTAGACAAACATCAAGTTCTTGTGTGTCAAAATCAATTGATGAAATGAGTCATATTTTCAGAAAAGGAAGAAGACATGATAGGGTGCACATACTGAGTTAAGAGTTGGACAAGAATTTGTTCAAATGTTAGTGACAATTTAGATGATTTGATATGTTGCAATAGTAGAAGGTCAACTGTAAAAGTAGTTTTTTGCTTCCTACAGATATTTAAGTTATACCTATGCCCATTGTTGCTTCAGAGTCCGAATTCAGCATGGATGAACATTTTCTTGAATTGTTTAGTGGTTCGCTTTCATCAAGGGTAGCAAAGGGCTTAACTTGAAGCCAAGATTGTTAAAGATTTTTTCAATCTCACATCCTTAACTATAATTGTGCTAGTTGAAACACTCATCTAATTTTCATTTTAAAATTACCCGTGAGAATCTTTATTCGGTGAAAGCTATGTTGACGTGGCGCTTTGATAGCGACAGCCGGAGCCGAAAAAATATCGTATCCGATATTATGGGGATGTTGTAGCTTAAGCATCGTGATCGATGTTGAGAAAGGCCGAACCAACGGGATCGAGGTTCGAGGTCTGCAAAAAAGAAATCTGACTAATTATCATTGACGATGTCAGTAAGGTTTGAGCGGGTCCCTCTGCTTGCCACGTGTATAGCTGAGATGCGACGAGCCGACGATGAATCCAGGTGTAAACAGTAACACAAGAATCAAATCATAAAGTACTAGTTGTAAAAAACTTTCGTAACAATGATACCAGCAATTTGGCATTTTCCATATTAGAAGATGGGAGGGTAGGGGTCTTTTCCAAGATAACTAACAATTCAACCTCAAATCTCAAAAAGTTCTGAAAATTTAGTGCAACATTAAGCATAAAGATAAAAAGAATTTCATCATGTGTGAACATCCAAATAATTAAAACCTTTATACTATCTTTTTCTTTACAGCACAAGCTAGAGAACACCTAACTAACTTGATAGCATCATGAGTTTGTGCTACACTATAATTCTTCTCATTTAAGACGTCTTCCACAACAAAATTAAGAATATAGAATTTCTCCTCAATGGTAAATATTCATTTTCATTTAATTTTTCCTCAAGTAATCAATTGCAACTCAATTAAAAATGACAACAATTTTTTTGAAAAGACAATAATTTCACAATCTTTAATTCTTCTTTGTGAAAAGACAACTACTTTGCATCTTGTCAACCTCTTATATAGATAACTGCCACATATTTTAAGATGCTTCCTGTGTTACTTATCTTGTTAATCCTAGAGCACCCACATTATTTACCACAATAAGTACAAGTTGCTTTATCAAGTTTTCCCTCATAATTTTGTCAACCTATGTGAAATGACCCTATATTACAAATATTCACTATAAATTTTTCAACCACACTTGTAAAAGTATCATTAGAAATGCTTACACATTCAACCACTCCTTGAACTAAACTTCCATCATTAGTCCCAACCTCCATAACTGACATTAACGCACTACAATTAACATTAAACCATGATAAACATACATCTTACATAAATAAGGTAAATAAATATAAAGCATAAATACAATATTGTCAAGGAGGTATACCGAATAAGATATTACAACCATGGAGTAGAGGGAGTGGGGCATGTAGACAACAATCTAGAAGCAGCACAAGGTAACATAGGGAAACAAATCCCAACTTCAACAATTTCAGCAAGCTTTTACCCTTCTACAGTTTCGATGATCTGAGAGAATGAGGAAAAACATCATCTGATGAGGTGGTAATGTACAATTAGAAGACAGTTATAAAACAACAAAGAAGAAGAAATTAGGTTGTTAGACTAATGAGCACGAATATCTAGGTCACATAATGAAGTGTAAAAATGAGTCAAGTATAACCTGTACAACCTTCCTTGTCGTCAATAATTGATTGGATACAATTGTTCCCTCTCTGTCTTTCATCAATCATCGTCCTAGAGCTTTGTTTGCATGGAAAGGACGACGATGCAGAGCGTGGATGACATTAGGAAGAAGACATGAATGAGAATTGGAAAGGCCAATGGAATACATATTAGGTTTTGCACTTTTGCTTTTTTCCTTTTGGTTTCAAACAAGGTAAAATTTAATACATCGGCAATCAACATAATTAGTTTTGGTCGAATTTGATTAACTCAATTACCAGAACTGAGGTTTTGAGAACCAGAATTGAACCAAATCCAATAAAATCAAACCATATCGATCAGTTTGATTCAACAATGAATAGGGTCTTGATTCTTCAAGCACTTTTGCATACCCCTCTTCAAATATTCATGTGTCAATCACAATGAAAACAAATCCTAATTTTTTATGAAAGCAAACTACTTTATAATGATCTTATAGGGCACCTAACAATTCAACCAACCTCGTAATATACCTTTGACTCAAGTTGCAAGCCAAAGGTAACCTTTTATAAGGAACATTAGGACAAGATGGCCAAGTCTATTTTGTGGTTGTACAATATAATAGATTTAATGTCCTTCATAACAAGTGAAACATAACTAATGAAGTACGAAATTTGCTTTAGTATGAAAGACAAACTACTAGTGAATTTGAGAATTTTATTTATGGGACTTTGGATCAACTTTTTATGGTTAACTATAAACAAAGATGTAAAACCCTAGTGGTGGAATGATAAGTAAATGACATTTGGATAATTCCGAATGTGGATCTCTCTTGTTACTGTATTTTTTTAGCATCGGGTAAGTGACTTACTTCAATCTAATACTCGTGATAAGTCCAATATTTGGTTTACATTGAGGAATTAAACTGCGATTCATTTTGCATGATTTATTTTAGTGTTAATACTGAGCAAGGTTGTTTTACTTCCTAATCTATCCTCAAATTGTTCCATAAGACACGATCTTCTTGAATATAAATGATCATGAGATCGATCACTTAGAACATGCGTGGAATTATGTTGACGCTTCTCCACACTTTTGGATAAAGTATCTCCATTTGTCTTTTCAATAAATGTATTGGTTGCTATCTTTAAGATTATTTGGCATGTACACCATTGGTTTGAGAAAATTAGCTTAATCTTTCATTTATGTAGTTGGGTTAAAGATAAGTAACTAAAAATTGTAATCATTTGAGTTATATGACCAAGTGATTGAAAGTATGCAAATAATTTATAAGTTTATCCTAAGAATACTGATTGAGGTTAAAACAATATATTCAAAGTGAGATTGTACAAAACTATAAAAGCAAGCCCAAATCCATAATGTGACATTCATAGATTCCTTTAGGCTATCTCACCTCAAGGCCAATAAATTTAAGATTCATATATTAGAATATTTGAGATAACATCCCTTTCATATGCTGATGAACACATCTTCCAATGGCTCTGATAAGATCATGCCATACACTTTTGATAGACTAATGCAAATTATCTTTATTTTATTTCATTTTATTATTCATCATGTCCTTTAGTGTTGAATTAGTCCAATATTTAAATCATGGTTAGTCCACCTTGCCTATTTTGTTTAAAGGTAATTGAAAATTTTTATGAGAGTCTAGTTAATGCAAATTTTGATTTTAAGTATGGTTTGCTTTTGTGAAGAGATCAATGTGAGCTTCTAAAAAGGATATCTCGGAAGTGAAGGTAACGACCTTACATGAGAATCCCAAAAACTCATTTGGCTTTTAGGGAAAAAATGAAGGAAAAAAAACATTGGCTCCTGATTCATCCAGTTGCTAATCCTCCACCCCATGATCACTGGCCAAGTTTAGCAGCCTACCCTATTTTCCTTATTCCAAAAGCTGCCTCTCCACCTTCACCAAAACCAAGATCTCAATCATCATAAAGTTATTTTTCCTCACAAGATCAACCTTTCATCTCTAATTGCTTATTTGTTTTTGTGAAGCGTGTTAAGAATTCATCAGGTCAAGTGGGTTGACTCACATGCAAGAGAAGATTTGCTGTGAGTATTTGATAGCCTGTTGGATCATTATAAGCAAAGGGTTGAGACCCACGTAAAGCCCTTCCCCATTCAACTAAAATGTTCAACATCTCCTTTTCTAATTGCATTCCATAGATTCTTCGTAAAATAGTTCAAGTTCAGTAAATTTTCAGAAAGGAAGAGGTGGAAGAAAATCATTCTCATGGTACAATCTCCCCTGGAATTTAATCATTACCAGTTAATTGAAATCAATTCAGAATTAATTATTGCTTAGATTGCTCGATTTAGACTCAAATCAAAAGATCTAAATTTAATTGAGCCAACAATACTGTTGGACTTAATTTGAGAAACCAATTTAATCCTTGAAACCCTAGGTCTACTTACCTAAGTTTAAATTGATACCCTAATATAAATAATTAAATTCTTCTTTATCATCAGTCCAGTTAAATTTGAATTATAATTTTGAAAATTATTATACTTATATGAGATAATTGCAACAAATCATTGATCTCTAAAACTGCTGATATCATTTGCATCTTTGTCCCAAATCACATGTAGTTAAGGTTAAGTACATCAATAGGCACCACAGATACTAGAGACCCAGTTTGAAACCGCAAAAAAGAGTTATATTCAGAGATTGAGTTTTTCGAAAAAGTTGTTTCAAGTGTATTGTTTTTTATTGTTGGCGAATATAACAACAGCAATGGTCGCTAAGCGCATTTATTTTTGTCTAACGTACATTCAATTTGTTGAAATCAAGTCCACTCAAGTTTCACTGGAAACTTATGAGGTAGTAAAAGAACATGCAGTAGCCTAAAATAAACATACAGAAGCCCAGTTTCATAGCTGAACATATGGAAGCCCAGCTTCATAGCTGAACACATAGAAGTCCAGCTTCAAAGCTGAACATGGGTAGCAATGGCTACAGATAATCTAACACATAGTATAAAAGTGAGAAAAACAAATGGACATTAGTTAAAGACTGCAATAACTAGCTCGCTAGGAAGTTAATAGTTGAAGTTAGGAATTGACAAGGATCACCAAAAAGATGTCGACAAATCAATACAACCAAATGATAAAGGGAAAAGATGTAAATTCTAAAGAAAACACAACAATTACCGAGCTGGTCAAGTTCAATGACGAGAGGCTCCACTCCAATCCGCTTGAATAACGCCTTCACCTCCATCGAGTACCTATTCTCCAACACAAAAATAATAGCGGAGCAGTGGAAGACACAAATATGTAGACATCTACAAATGGGCAAAAGAACTCACGAGCACCAGGTCTTGGAGTAGATGACAACCGGATTATCTTCTATTGTCTTTCTGACGGTCTCCTCCAGCCGAGCGCCAAAAGATGACGAAGAAGAGGGAGAGCACATCGATCGCACCACGAGATCCGCACCCCTTCTTCCCCATCCAGACCTTCTAGTTCCTCGGAGCCCGGGGGAGGAGATGGGAAGAAGGCAAGGCGATAGCGCGACGACGAAGGCCATCCCACGGCACTGCGAACGGCCGGAGATTGAGCACAGAGCGGAGCTTGCTCTCATTAGGTTCGAGCTCGCCGCCATGTCCCCCATCTTCTCCGGCGACACAGGCCTAGCGGATTCACGAGCGTGACGAGCGTCGAGCGGCGCACTGGCGCCGGCACCTCTCGTTTTATGGACTGATGTGCGTTAAGTATACCCGGTGCACAACTTAACTAACGTGCACCACCTGCAACCACTAACATACAGGTAGGTCCTCTGTGAGTTCGAGTCATAAACGAATCTATTACTCATGTCAACTATTGAATTCGAGTCGGTGAATCAATATATTTATAACCTTTTCATAACTCATTTAATAATTTTTTTTTTCATTTTTAATACCAACTTCAATATTAACTATAGAATTATTTCAACATTTTTCTTGTCTTGTTTGCTGATATTGTACAAAATTATAAGAAAATATATTACAAATTGCAATGGATAAAAATACCACCACAGGAGAGGAGGCAAGGAGGTAGAAAGGTGGTACATATAGTAAACTCTTCCCTGTTTGGCGCGAGAACCAAAATCAGGATCAAAATAGTACTAATTTAAAAAACAATAATAATAATAATAATAATAATAATAATAATAATAAATATATTTTTTTAATCATTCTATAGGGCAATTTTCACCCAGGTCCCTGAGTTTAAGGGTTATTATCACACAGGTCCACGTTTTTAAAATTATCATTCGGGTCCCTAGGTTTTCAAAA